>CAMAPE010000013.1:18602500-19202500 GCA_945859875.1 Cuscuta europaea | reverse complement strand
GTAAAACCATCCTAAAATGTGGTGTTTATGTACTTCTAAATAGTACGCATCACTTGTCCCTAAAAGGAATCTTCGGTGAGTCTGCTGTATGCCGAGGGCTATCCTCATGCCGAGGGCGCCTATGAGCCGAAGGCTCCTGATTTATGTTGTTTTCTCCCAGTAGCTTCATATGCTCAAATGAAGCTGTTCTGTGGAATTTGGAGCCCTCGGCATAGGAGGCCGAAGGCACTTGCATGTGTATTTGTGGGCTTCCTGATACTACTTGGGCCGCTATGTCTGGGCTTTGTGTGCTCATTGGGCTCTCCATTGTTATGCTCCTCTACAGAAAGCCAAAATAGAAACATTTGAACTTTTATATGAATAATGTGAACTATTAATAAAATAATTCTAACTTTTAATTAGAAGTGTTCATTCTATACCCTTCACTACCCACAGTTTTTGTAATTCAATATTAAGGGATATATTTTGCATAACCTTTATTCATTTTCTGCCCTGAATTCTATATTATTTATACACATATTATTTCTAAAGCACAACAAAAGATATCTTCTTCATTCAATGCAACTTTGACATTTCCCTCTCCATTGTTATGCTCCTTTATAAAAAGACAAAACAGAAACCTTCAAATTTTTATATGAATAACTTGAACTAATAATAAAATAATTCCAACTTTTAATTAGAAGTGTTCATTCTATACCTTTCACTACCCACACGTTTTGTAATTTAAAAATCCAAAACAGAAACATTCATACTTTTCTATAAATAACTTCATCTTTTTATAGTATAATTATAACTTTTAATTAGATGTATTTATTCAATACATTTTACTATCCACAGTTTTAGTAATTTCATATTAAGTGAAGTAAGATACCTTGTTCACTTCTGGTAGCTTCCTCATTGCCATCTTTATTCTTCTGCTTCTCTCTTTGTGTTCCAAGTCTTGTTCTACCAAACTTTTGATTGATGACACCCCAATTTGAATGTCCTTCATTATTGATTTAATATATTCAAATATATTAAATAGTATTCCTCATTACAGATAAAATTTACTAATCAAAATAACAAAAGCGAAAATTCAAATTACCTTCTTCAACTACAATATTTGCTTCAGCAGGCTTCTGTAATGCAACATCTTCACGTTCTTCCTCAATGAACTCCAACTGTTTATCAGTTTTTTTCCTTGGAAGCTTCAATCGCCCCATTTTAGAAACCTTAACCAATTAAACAAACTATATTGTTCAAACGATAAGTTTTAGTTGTAATATCAATAAATTATTCAAATACTTGCTCTTATCCTAAATAGCAAATTAAAACCTAATGTTTTCCAAAAAAAATCTATAATCGACTTCAACAAATCTGGATGAAAAACTATAAGTTAACCTAAATCGGCTACTTTGAATGCATGAAAATGTATATGTTAACCTAAAACTGCATTTAGAAATTCAATGAAATAAGTTTATAAAATGAGTCGATGTTTATAGAATTCAATAAAATTACCTTTGAAGATACAAGCAGAAGTTCGGAGATTTGTGATGAAACTTCGGCAATCTCCGATTCTAGATGGTTGAAGTTCGGACGAATCTGACAATACTTCGTCGAGTCCAATCGATTGAACTTTGTCGAGAACTCTGACACAACTTCGGCCCAGTGCGGTCGATTCTAGTTTCCTGAAGTTCGGAGAATTCTAGCACAACTTCGGCGGAGTCTGATTGATTCAATTTCTTCGAACTCCCATTGAAGGTATTCGAAGAGATAGCTAGAGAGATTGAATGTTGCGCAAGAGATTGAATGTTTTCTTAAGTTGCTCAATCTCGGTTAGTGAGCGATTGCAGAGAAATTTTTCGCAGCTTCCAAAACTTGGTTATGATGACACGGCTTTTGTTTAAATTTTAAATTAGAAGCGTATGATTAATTTTAATCGGACGATCAGGATTGCTTCTCACTTTTCAGCCGTACAAGGCTTCTCACCAGATTCACTCTCTCTCTCTCTCTATATATATATATATATATATATATATATAGGAGGATTCTAGTGAAGACTCGTCTTAGAATGAGAACTTGTTATAATGAGAACTTTTAATCCCAACCTTTTATTTAATTCAATCATTGGTAGGATCCACATGTGGTACTTTGTGTAATTAATGAAAATTCAAATGGGATCTTGTTTGTAATTACGGTAGAATTATTACAAAATTGCCACCTTGTTAATGCTAACCCTTGATTTCATAAATCAATGGTGTAGATTAGAAGTTCTTATTTTGTAGCGGGTTTTCACTAGAAGTTCTTATTATATGTGTACACACACACACACACACACACACACACACACACACACACACACACACACACACACATATATATATATATATATATATATATATATATATATATATATATATATATTGAAATGGTGTAATTTTATTTAAATAAAGTAAGCTTGAGTACATGAGAAAAAAATGTAACAAGAAAAGGCAAAGACAAAGCTCTATTCGTGATTGAGATCTAGTACTCAAAAGATGTTAGCTCTAATTCTTTTCTCTGTAAATTTTGCCTGCGTGTTCAAATTATGTGTAGGTAGACAATTATCTCGCGTGACCCTTAGTTCTTTGACATAAATATCATCATCACTTGCATTAGAGTCTCCACTTTGAGAAAAGAACCCTCTTCTCATTCTTTTAAGCATGCTCAAGGACTTCATCCTCTGAAAATGACGACCATAGGTCGGCATAAAAACTATCACAAGCAAAAGCATTACAAAATTACCAAATCATCCCGATTCTGGGGCAGTCTGGTCCTCTGAACTGTTGTTCATCTGCTTTCTTTAAAACAGAATTAGGTTTCCCTTCATCAGGGGGTCTCAAAATGAAGTTATCACGTTTATCTGAAACACAAGCAAGAAGTCTTTCAAATTCATTAGTTAGAAAATGACAGTGAAATCACCTCATTTGAAAAAGTGAGCAGGAAGAAGTCATTAATATTCGAAAATACATAAAGCTAGTTCAGGAGTTTGGTTGGATGTTTTAGTGTCATTGAAAATCAAGTCTTGCTTAGTATGATATCAGATTGAAACAAAGCTCCTGAAATGGAAAGATCGCTCTGTCCAGAATGAATGTAGCCCTTGTCCAAAAGAAAGAGATCAAAATCAAACTTATTTGATCCCACACCATCTGTGCACTGTGCACACCTCCCCCAAAGCGTGTGCAATCTCCACTGTAGGCTGCTTGGACAAATTCTTTTAGTAAATATATTAGAAATTGCTAAATAGGAGTAAAAACGTTTTGAAATTTCAAAATAGAACTTTCATGTTTTTATTCTCTAAATAGGAGTAATTCTGCCAAGTTTGGAAAAAAATGTCATGTGTAAAGCCTAGTAATGTCAAACTTGACAAAAATTTACTCATATTCAGGGAATAAAAAACATTATAGTTCTATTTTGGAATTTCAAAACTTTTTTCTCCTATTTAGAGAATTTTCTCTAAAGATATTGCTCTTGTAATTCCTATAACAAAAGGGTTGGTTCCTATTAAGTAATTGCCCTATATAGGACTAATAATAAACATAAATGCACAAATAGGATCAAACGTCTTTAATTCCCTAAATAGGACTACGGATTACCATTATACCCTCCTATATAATAATATTAAAACCCTAAATTTCTATCGCTCATCTCTCCGTGCGCCTCTCATCCCCATCTCTAAACGGTTGTACCCTCTCTCCTTGCGTTGCGTCTCTCCCTTGCACCTCACTCTGCATCGTTGATTTCTCTTCACCGCCAGTCAACTTTGTCTTCGCAGATTGTCCACCATCGCCTCCAACTCTCAAGTTCTCCCCTTATTCCAGGTTTGTTCTTCTTTCTTTTTCCTTCCTTCCTCTTCTTCTCCTTTTCTCCTTCTTTTTCTTCTTCTTCTTCTCTTCTTCCTCATCATCCTTTCCTTCCTCTGTTTTATGTTTACAAAATCAAATTATTCATTGATTTTGTGGTTTTTTGGTAGAACTTTTTGATTTGATTCAGTTTGATAAGTTTGACCATCAACTTTTCTGATTTTTGGGCATTGATTTCATAGTTCAAATATCTGATTTCAATAAAAAAAATTATTTCATTAAAAACTCTGTTTTCCTCGATTTTGGATATTGAGTTCATATTTTGTCAAATTTATGGCAAATTGATGTAAGAGGTGATGGCAGAAAATTTGTATTTTGACATCCACTTGATATTATTGCCAATTATATGGCAGATTTGCATATGAAATTATGGCAGAAAAATATTGTTTTCTTTGAAACGAACTTCCAAATTTTATAAGAGAAACTGCCAATATAGTGTTCATTTTTTTTATTAAAAGATGGCAAAATTATTTATTTATGTTGTCAATAAAATATATTTTTTGCAGCAAGATGACATTTTCACTGAAAACCGGTTGCGGCGGCGGCGGGAATGGCGGCGGCGATGGTGTCAGGCTTGGCGGCACTGGAAGTGACGGCGCTGGGAGTGCCGGCGGCAACATCTGGAATCTTGGACGAGGCAGTGGAACCTAGGGCTTTAGAAAGCATTTTTATTTTTTTTTATTTTTAAATGTAAATAGATTTAAAAATTCATTAAGGGTAATTTTGTAAACTCAGGACACTTTTAGTCCTATAAAACATGGAAGTCCTATTTGTGCATTTCTTGTTTGTTTTAGTCCTATTTAGGGAATTAACAAAGAGTCTCTTCCTTTATCAAGGGAAAAATAATTAAAATAATTCTTGTTTGTTTTAGTCCTATAAAACAAAGAGTCTCTTCCTTTATCAAGGGAAAAATAATTAAAATACCCCAAACATTGAACGGGTGTGATGTAAGCACCTCAAATTTGCATATGTAATTTAAATACCTTAAACTTTATATAAAAAGTTATTTTTAGGACCATGGTCATGCATTATTTTTTTAAAATGTTAATTTTTTGTGTTAATTTCATAATTTAAAATATTTTGACATTCATGAAGATACAATAAACATTCTAAACTTCCATTCTAAAATAAATAATACTACCCCCACTCTATATAATTGTAGGGTTTTTGATTTGTTATTTTAAACTATGCAATTAACACCAAAAATTTACATTCTTGAAAGAAATAATATATGATCACGGTGGTAAAATAACTTTTTATATAAAGTTCGGGGTATTTAAATTACGTATGAAAGTTTAGGATACTTATCTCACACTCGTTCAAAGTTTTGGGGTATTATAATATTTTTCCCATACGGATAAAATCTCCATAGAAATTGACATCATAGAGATTTAGAAATGCATTATTCAGTTTTAATTAACCTATTAGAAGACCTATTCAATATTCATACAAAAGAGCTTAGGAATGAAATCCTTTAACCATGATGCCCTAACAATATCTGTGTCCATAACAGATAAAATTCATCCCTTAGTTTCAGAAATACCGATCGTGAATTCATCAACAATTTTAAACTAATCTTTTTTACTTTCAATCTATACATCAAACCCAGAAGAGGATTGTTCCAACCTGCAAATTTGTGAGCGGTTCAATGCCTTCACGCGGAAATGAGCTCAGTAGCTCTTTTCAACTGTCTTCAAGGCTCCCTACCTCCGTTAAAAATAAAGCGAAATACTGCATCCGTCCCCCTAAGATTGGAATAAAGGAGAATAGTGCGATTTTTAAGAAAAGTAGAATGTGGTTGATAGTGAGTTGATAAAGTAGTTAGGAATAAAATAAGAATGAATTAGAGTCATCACATAATTATTACCAAATATGATATGAGACAAATTTAGTTGGACGGACGAAAAAAGAAAAATGCAACAATTATAGTGGGACGGAGGGCTACTAAACAAAAGCATGTAGATTATCTCCTAAAATATACAGAGACTTCGGTCTTCTTCTTTGGATAATCGTAATCTGTTATTGGGACCGCATGATGAATGAAAGACTACAGGGAATAGAGACCACTACAGAGAGTGTTGATCAAGAGAAGATTAGATTTCTGGAGTCAGATGTTGTGGATATTCAATCTAATGCATTCGCTTGGGATGGATTTATGGTGATCCGTGCTCTTCTTTTCAAGGGATGATATTCTTGATCATATCTCAGAGAATGAGAAGAGAGTTATTATCTCGACAGTAGAGGATTTATAGGATTCTAATCTAAATTGGGATATATGTTACAAAGCTTTGCTCATCACGCGAGAAAACTAAGTGCCCACACAAAACTTGGACACTAGAAAGGGGCCATTTAGATATAAGAAACTGCGTTCAAATCACATAAGGATGAGATCTCAAATACACGCGGAGATTTGAGGATTTTGACCGAAGGGGCTCAGAATTTACTAGGGATAGTGTATTAGTGTTGTTTTGGGTTGTTTTTTCTTTTTGTTTGTTGTTTTTCTTCTTTCACGTTTCCTTTATGTTTCCTCCTTTTTGTATTTTGACATTCTTTTTAATTAAAAAAAAGGTATCAGTTTTATTAAAATAAATCGAGTAAATACAAAAAGGAGAAGGGGACATAATCCAATACCACTGTCTATATTCTATATGCTTCATTCAGTATATATAAACATATACTAAAATATTGGCAAACGATGAATGCGAGTAGGAGCAAAAATCATTTATGCAATTAACAAATTTAACACTACAAATTGAATACCTGATATACTTGGAAATGAAAGTAATGTTAGCAGCAATGGGTATGACGCGACAAAACAAAATCAACACAAATAGAAGTTGGAAGTTGGAACTTTTCGCCAATATTTATTTGATGATGATGGATATGGAAACGAGTTCTGCAGATTCATTCATTCACAAAGTAACCAATAACCCTCCTAAACAATTCGAGGAACTAATTAAGTGTACAAGTTCCCCCTTGGTTGGTGCAACGGTGAAAGAGAAAATGGGCTGTGCTTAAAAAAACAGAGTTATGGACCGCGAGTTGGGGCGAAGCAGAAACAACCACCAGCTTGGTCTTCTGGTATCATTCCTCCTCCTTTGCTTGTATCAATTGCCTCTAACAGCCTCACTACCTCGTCCATCTCTGGTCTCTTTTCGGGATTTACGTCCCAGCATTTCTTCATTATGCTTGATAATGAACTCGGGCAACACCTCGGAATTTCTGGCCTCAAATTCTGGAAAATTTTAAAAAAATGCAACATTATATGAGATGAAGCTATTGAAATTTGAAATCTACATAAACCTAACAACATTTAAGAGCCTTTAGTATGAGTCTCGATCTAAAAACCTAGAAAACAAAGTCAGGATGTGCATCTCTTATATGGCTGGTGATTTGTGGGTAAAGAAGCTACAATGTCGGATACTTCATTAACTATATACTCGAGAAATAGAGGAACCAACGGCTTCGATATCGCCACGTGGAAAGTTACAAGAGAACTATATACTGTGAGGGCGTTTTGGTCTAAGCATCTGCATCTTTGTTCTCAATCCATCCAGGAAAAAACAATACCAAAGAATGGGTTGCTTTGTTTTTTCCAAATATGGAAGGAAATGCTTTCCTTTTAAAAGCAATTTATAGCATGGAACTCGCTTCTCCCAGTAATAAACTAGGAAAGAATAATTTACTCTCATCAGCCAAACGAGCTGTAAGGGAAGCGGAATATCCGGTCCGTGGTTGGACTACACAGTTATTATTCACAATATTATATCTCAAAAATGAGAAATCAATACTACAACAACAACAACAACAACATTCAAGCCTTAGTCCCAAAAGATATTGGGGTCGGCTAACATGAATCGATACATGATATCACAACCAAAAGGAAAAGAAAGAAAATAAAGATAAAAAAGATAAGCTATTATAAAAAGATAATATAAAAGAGATGAATGTACATAAAAATGATAAAATAAAAAAGCTACAAATAATGCTTATATATATAAGGATAAAAAACAAGGAAATAAAAAGATGAGGGAAAAAGATGATACGAGATCACTCATTCACGCGAATACCCGCCCTCCACTTAGTTCTCTCCAAAGTCATGCCCTCATCCAACCCCAGAAGAAGCATATCACTTCGAACTCCTCTAACCCACGTCTGTTTGGGTCTTCCTCTCCCTCTCTTACCTGCCTCTTCTCCACACATTTCAACTCGTCTGACAGGTGCATCACTCGGTCCTCTACGCACATGACCAAACCACCGTAGGCGCGACTCCCGCATCTTGTCTTCAATAGGTGCTACTCCCACCCTTTGTCTGATTGTCTCATTCCTCACGCAGTCCTTTCTAGTATGCCCACACATCCAACGCAGCATGTGCATCTCTGCCACACTCATCTTTTGAATGTGACATTGTTTCACCGCCCAACACTCTACGCCATACAGTAATGCAGACCTAATTGTTGTCCTATAAAATCTACCCTTCAATCTAGTCGGCATACCTCGATCGCATAAAAATGAGAAATCGATAATGGAAAATAAAATGGCATTATCTTTAATCTTTATCTACTTTTTTTTAATTCTTTATCTACTTATCTATAGAGTTAAACTTAATGAGATCTGTTATCCCACTCTTTATGAATATCCAATAATAAGCATAAAAAATAAATTGTCTACTTAATGTTGATTGCCTATGAGGGAGGGAGGACATTATTTAGATATATTTTTGTTTTTAATAGTGCAACCATATTAAACAAAAAAATATATTTGCATACTTGGTTTCCACCACCACTATGGTATATCACTGTATTCAATTTACAGAGTGTTTTGTTGCTACGGAGAATATAGCTATCAAAAGTTTTACCTGTCTAACAACAGCAGAAGATACTTCAGCAAAGCTGAGGTCCGGATATGGCAGATCACAGCAGTAAATTTCCCACAGGCAAATTCCGAAGCTATATACGTCACATTTTCGGTTATAAGGTTTCCCATCAAGAACCTACACACCAAGTAAAATTTATAACTTTACAACAGTTTGAGTAATATCATCAACAGAAAACAGTAAGCATAAGCCATATACCCACTGCTAAGTGTTCACATTGACTTATCAAAGACAAACATAAATTTATAAGCTCTTGAGATGTACTAGCTAATCAATTGCATTTAACCTTTTAGTATATGATCTGATCTAAGTGGTATTCCTTAGGCTTATAACACGTTTTATCCAAAAGAATGAATACCTCGGGGGCCATGTAGCCAAGAGTACCAGTTTCACCAGTCATGTCCTTAGGATTCTGTGCTTCAACCCGAGCCACGCCAAAATCAGCAATCTTCAAAGTTCTATTAGTATCTAGCAACATGTTTTCAGCCTTCACATCACGATGAACTATTTTTTTGGAGTGTAAATAGCTCAACCTGCAAAAAAAAGCCATGAAGGAAAATCAAGTCACGCCCACCAATCTATTATATATAATTTTAATTAAAAAATTACGAACATCATATAGTCTTACCCTCTCGAAAGATCCAAAGCAAGTTGGATTACAATCTTATAAGCCAATTTCTTCTTCCGGTTTTTAAACAAAAGATTTTTCAAGGTTCCACCAGCAAGGAATTCGACGACGACACAACACGACCTTGATGGAAGGGTGGTGTAGCCCTCGGAAGGGGTTTTTGAAGGAATTTTGAGGTTTGAAGTTCCCATTGAAGCACCAACAAACTGCAAATAAGAATCATCACTTTTTTTATTATATTTCGTTTAACACACCCCTAAAGATCTTCAAGAAGCCAGGTTTGTTTCACTTTTATTTACTAGACTAGACTAGAACCCTGGACACAAGTCGGACACAAGACATATGGTTACACAACACGCCCCTCATCCGAACTCGGGCTCAACAACTCAAGTTGTCACAAGAAGGGCCAACACACGTACACCCAAACCATTGAATGGGTGGGTATCTCATAAACCACCACCGGACTAGCAGTTAAGGCTCTAAAATCATGTCCACAAAAGATCAGAATCTCTTTCAGTAAATAGATAAAACATTTATTAATAGTGCACT
Organism: Cuscuta europaea; assembly: GCA_945859875.1. Lineage (NCBI taxonomy): Eukaryota > Viridiplantae > Streptophyta > Magnoliopsida > Solanales > Convolvulaceae > Cuscuta > Cuscuta europaea. The sequence goes on along the minus strand of CAMAPE010000013.1, from coordinate 19,192,566 downwards.
AATTTTGCACACTAGAATAAAATCTTGTGTTACGAACAATGGAGATTGTTTTTATTTGGAAATTTGAAAGTCATTACTAATTTAAAAGTGTTGCTAGCCACAGCTCTTAGAAAATGGTTGTTCTTCATATTGAGATTTGCAATAACTTTTATTTTCTCCCTGTCCCATAAAAAGTGTCATATTTCAAAGGTCGTCCCAAATGAAGATAATTTTTCAAAAATATTACCAGTGACAGAAAAGCATATGATCACTTATACATTAGACTCAAACCGAGTAGACATCACATATGTACAGTGAACTCACTAAACAATTATCAACATTCATAGGAGACTAAAAAAGTCTCCTTCTCAAAGCTTCAAGGAGAAGTGTGTGAAGAAAGTGCATACTTTTGTAACATTTGGATGGTCAAGCTTCTGCCAAACGGCAACCTCTTGTTGAAAAGATGCTCGCAATGTAGCAGTTTCAGCAGCTGTTGCCATGCCGTCCTCTCCCCAGTCCAACAATTTTACTACAAAAATAATAATGCAGTGAGCAACTTTAACACGTGATAGATAATAGGGACTATGTAAAACCAGAAGGAACACAGAACAATAAAGAAACTCATGTATACAAATGAAAATTTCATCATAATGTCTTGTCTTTTTACTGTGATAGTTTCTATAGTAACAGCAAAAAGTCATCCAATTCCTAGGAATGAGCAAAACCCATGGTAACTGTGAGAGATGCATTGCATGCCTATAATTGTTGGAATTGTTAACACCCTGGAATACGAATTTCTCAAATTCCCCAGTACCAAAGGTAGGAATAAGAGCTAATTCTGGGAACGAGCTTCCAATCCAACAGGAAATTTTTAAAACAAAACAATACAATTTGTGCATTGTAAAGACCAGTACGAAGCTAAGGGTCCATTTTATTAAAGGTTATTTGGCTGAACTTGTTCTGGATGAATCTTTTGAATTTCTTGAAAGTGTTAAAACTTAAAAGCTTTTGGTAACATCATTTCAGCCGTATTAGTCAGTAACAACCTATTGAGCTTAATAGGCATAAGAAGCCGAACAAACCTGATAAGGCTACTGAATAAAACCTAAGATGAAATTACTACATGATGTTATACAGGCTATACTAATACAAGGAAAACCACGGAAAAAAGAGAACAGCACAAAAGAGAACTAAACAAATGGAGGGTTGGGGAATACCTGCAACATCTCGAGTATCATAACTACCTCGATAAACTGTACCATATGTCCCTTGAGCAATGAGATACCTTATCTCCAATTTGGATGGATCAATCTCCCATTCTTCCTTAGGCCTAAGGACTTGGTTCTCCACACTTTTCGACCAAACACGACTCAAATGCTTCTCCAACTGAACATCCAGACTCTTGAGATCAATCTTATCGGCCCGGAAAATCATATCGTTGTTAGGGCTCCTTGTAGCCATACCCCTATCACTAACACTCCCTAATCCCTTCAACTTAGACCCTAAAAATTCCCCTTCTTGATACCCAAACTTTTCTTTATTGGCCCCCTCGTCACCATCACAGCTAGTTTTCAAATCCATATTTTCTCAAACTAATTCAGGAACTCCCTCAAAGATTAAATTTTTAAGAGTTTCCTTTAAAGATATCCCACCAAATAATCTATCAATACATTAAATTGAAAAGATCTAGAGACTTATCATCATCATCATAAAAGAGGAGTCATTCCATATGGACAGGAACACACAAGTTGAATTTTTGTGTGAAAAAGAAGATCATCACCAAAAGTCTTACAGAAAGGAACAGAGAAATCCCAATTCTAACTCGGGTTCGTTTCCAAATATTGACCTGGGAAAAAAGGAAAAAAATCAGAGGATAATAGATAGCTAAAGCGCCGGCTTTTGTTGCCTTCAACAACCTAATCTGGAAAAGAAATAAAAATACAATCCCGAAAAAACGCGGACCCTTTTTTTTCTTCTACAAAAAACAAGTCAAAACGCCAAAAACAAATTCATCAAAAGAAAATGGAAGAATACCCAGAGCAGAAATGGGAAAACCATGTGTGGGAAATGAAGAAATGCCCATAAAAAAACAAACCGAATGAGAGAGAAAGGGGCGAAATGTTTGACCAACCTCATGCGGTGACGTTTTGAAAGAGTCGAGGCAAATTCGCCAGAACAAGGAAAGAAATACGGTGCAATAAGTTTTATACGCAGTAACTAATAATGAAAAAAAGATTTAAAATTGGAATAAAAAAGAGGGAGATAAAGTTTTGGATGGAATCGCGAGAAGGTATGACAAGAATGTCGTTGGTGGGCTTGCGGAGAAGAAAACGTAAGGTGAGGAGGGGATCTCTCAATTCTTTTTTAAACGTTACCCAACAAACAGAATCGCATATTATGGAACCATAATTATAAGGTAATCATCTATCTATATATGTACAAAAAACAGCAAAAGTACTGTTCCGTGCGCAACGACATTACCTGTAATGCAGCCCAACTTCTGTACGTCTTTTACTCTTTTTGTGGTAGGAAATGGCCGACCTCATTAGTTTGACGAACAAAAACTTAAAAAGGTTCGGTAGATGAATGCTGAAATTTAGTCGGCACCAAAAATAGGAATTACTTTATAGGTAGTATAACTTTGAGGGTGGATTTATGTATGTTAGATTGATAGGAATGTATTCACTTTATCCTTATTTGTGTTTGTTTAATGCCAAGGGAATGCGACATTAATTTATTTGGTTAAAAGATGTCTTATATTACAGATATGGTGAATTACCTCAATGCCCTTTAAATATTTTCTCTTAACACAATAAATATATTACAACTTATGTCTGAAGTAATTAAAAATTAAACAAAAAAATGAAATATCTTAATAATAAATAAAATGAAATCTATTTGAATTATTTTTTAAGTAGGTTTAATCGTAAGATGTTGTAGATCCAATACAAAAATGAAAAAAAAAACTCTGTTCAAATAGCAATCTAAATATATTTATTATCATTTCAAAAAAAATAAATTTAAAAAATGTTCAAGTTATTCGTAAAACTTGTTTTCAAATTAAAGATAAAATGATCAATTTTGCCATTAAATTTTGAAATCCACATTAAAAACTTAAATAATCTATAAGCATAAATACCTTAAAAAATTAAATGTTAAGGAAAAAAGAATTATGAAAATAACAAGAATAGACATTCGAATATAATTAAATAAACATACTCCATTCGTCCCACTTAAAAGGTTGTCACACAATCTAGATATTCGACTGACTATAAAATTAAGAAATAATGACAAATATATAACTGAAACGAAGGTAATGGACACAAATATGACTTAGTGACTATAATAGTAACTTTATTGATCATGATAGTGTTCAACTTTACATCATAGTGATTATGCGTATTAACCGTAGTTATATTTTTATCCATAACTTATATTTTAGTAATATTTAAGGAAAAACCCTTAAAATTAACTGATCCTTGTCAATAATAAAATTATTTTTAGTAAATAAAGGTTACACATTTAGAAACTACATTAAAAGTTTTATAAAATCACAAAAATTCAAATTTGATAAAAGTTGAATACATAGAGAAATTAAATGAAAAGCGATAATTATTTGAGGATAATTTCGGAAGAAAATTAAATCATCCCCGGGAATGTCAGATAACCTAAGGCATGGAAGGGTATAACATTCCCCTCCATATTACATTCCCGGGAATGTAACTTTCCCGATCTTTTCTCAAAACCGTGAAGCAAACACGGGTATCTAACATTCCAGGCATCACATTCCGGCCTCAATGTGAGATAACCCCAGACCAAACATACCCTGAATGATGTTTCTATTGAGAGCTCGTTTAGTAACATTAAAATTAGATGATTTGGCTGGTTTTTGTGAAATTTATTAAGTTATGGTTGAAATTATTGGATTGGTTGATTCCGCCGATTTATGGAAAAAAATAATTCAAAATAGTATTTTTATTAAAAAATTAAAGAGAAAATTATATGAAAATAGCTAAAATGATCTTGTACAGTCAATACAGTCAGAAAAGTAATTTCAACCTTATTTTTTCTTGTTATTGCATAATTCAGCGTGAGAAATCAAAAATGGTGAAAAAGTTCTTTGATAAGTCTCATGATATGAAAAAAGGTCGCCATATAAATTTAAATTTAATCCGGGACGAATATCTTAGTTTTGAATATGTGCAGAACTAGAAATATAATAAAAAATTGTTCATTTGGTTATGTGCAGAACTAGAAATATAATAAAAAATTGTTCATTTGGTATCTGAATAATGTAACACTAATAATTGCGCACTTCATATCGTTTCCCAAAACTTTTGATGGAATAAATGTTTTACCTTCTTAATATAAATTCATAATATAAATTCATAAATTAAGACCCTGAAGATCTTTAATATCAAGATTTTTTTTGGCAAAAGATAACTTAATTAATATTAAAACTGAGAACCGGATACAAGTTCGCCATCATAAAGATTCCATTAGGATGAGACTCAGAGCTGGAATCGCGCTTACTAACGGACCATTTCGCTACCCCGCAATTTGGTAGACTTCATACACAGCAATATTGCACCTGCTACTAAAAGGAAATTTAAAAAACATAACAGAGTTCTGAAAAAGTAAACAATCAAAGAAGTAACATAATCCAGTTTTCCAACCACCGGCAAGGAAACAACGGTTTGACCAGCCTCCGCTAAAGGTACTTCACTCTTATCCTTGCATTCTCCTGCTATTGGCGATGCTGCCCTAGCAGCACCGCCACCTCCAAGTTTTTTGGGCTCTCCTCATCCACATCCATATTAGCCTGTGTCCCCACCTCACTATCCTTCTCAGTGACACTACGCTTTCTTGGTGTGCCCTCGGTTGTAGCAATCTCTTTCCTCTTTGACAGGAGTCCTTCCACTATATAGCTTTCCTGCTCCTTTGTTGCTTTATCGGACTCTGCTTTCTCATCTCGTCTATCTCCTAGCTTGTTAGTGCTAGGAATAAGCCACATGTTACCCGAATGCGATCCTCCCCATCTCATATCAGCCCGCAACCATGGTCCATAAGGCTTCTCCCCGGTCCCTAAATCGCCATTCACATTAGATGGACAATAACGATCAACATGACCGAGAATCCCGCATAGAAAGCAGAAATTCGGGAGTCTCTCATAACGAAAATTTGCCCAGATCCAACTATCTCCCTCCTGCCTAACCTGTAAGTGTCTAGTCAAAGCCATAGTAATATTAAGCGTGACTCTAAAGCGCAAAACCAACCTTTGCTTTCCACCAAGGGAGCCCTCATCCACTTGGACAACCGATCCAATACTATTGGCTACACCACGAGTTGCCCTTGCCGATATGTAGCTTAAGGGTAGGTTATGAACCTGAACCCAGAAATCCGCATGATCCAGTGAAACCTCCAGAGGTTTATCAGTGCACCCTAGTCGTTTGATAATCACAAGATTCTGCTCAAACGACCAAGGTCCTTCATCAACAACTCTGTTCAAATCGCCTTCATGATAGAACTGTAATAGGAATTTAGAATCCTCAATTTCATCGATAGATACTCCTTTGACTAGTCGCCAAACCATAGCCATTGTTTGGCACAAAGAAACGCTACGAACAGGTTTGTCGGTGACCACTCTGGCCACAGCCATTAGATTGAATCCCTTTGTAATCTCATCCGCGTTCTATGACGGATCAGCCGCTATCACCAACCCCCGATTCTCTTCCTCGGCAATTGACAACATGCTAACATTCCTCGATATCATTTCCATCACAGCGCAAACCAGAATTTTCAAGCACAAAGCAATTAAAAGTACCGGAACAAGATAAATAGAATGATTGAACAACACTGCTTTCCATGGCAGAAGGAGGGGAGCAGCCGTCGTTTGTTCAGAGCAGAAAAACAACAATCAACCTCAGCCAAAATTAAGCCGGAAACAAAGCACGGGACAACACGCCCGGAGAAGAAAAACAAATCCATCGAAACACGAGAAAAACGAAGAAAAAAACGCAACCTAGCAGCGGAGGAATCGAAGCGCCGATACTCCCTAATAGCACCGTCGCCTTTATCAGTTTGGGTCTACCTTGAGAAGCCCTTCAGAAATGCCGCTCCAAATTGCCGTCAAAATCATCGCGAAGCTAGGGCCGGTAATACCAAGAATATATATATACATATATATATATATATATATATTCTCTCAATGCGATAAAAAGTGCAAAATTAAAATTAATGGATGTGTATTATGCGATAAAAACTAATTACTAAATAAAATAGGGCATATTAAAAGTACTCCTACTATCTATCATATACTTAAAACAAGAGTTTGAACAACAAAAGTACCATTTAATGATGTCTTATGTGAAATGATAAATAGAAATGGTATATGAATATTAGATTTAGGTTTAGTTGTGATTATTACAGAGTTTCAAGGCTACCTCTTTTTTAATTTAAGAGATTTTTTAAACACTAATATACTAGGTAACACTTAACATGAATAAAATAATCTGATGAAACTGAATGACATTAATAAGAAAGTATAATTCAAACAATTAGAGTATTTATTAATCTGGTTTTAAAAATATGATATATTTTTCTCTATCTATATATTTCTATATTTTATCAAAGATACAAAGGCATAAGTTTATAATAAGAAACAGTATTAATAACGCAATCAACTTAGAGGTGAACAATAATAAGTAAATAGAACTGAGATAGCAAGCACCGATTGAATAGCTTCCATTGGTAGCTATGAAGCACGTATACTTTACTAGGGTATTCTATCGCCGTATGATCGTATCGGAAAGTTCTCGTATCAAATACTCTAAAATAGACGTACCATACGTTTCCGAGTCGTGTCTGTAATTTTTTAAAAGTTTCCAACTTTTTGATAATTATTTTAAAATTCCGGATACTCATATCCTTACGGATACACGTATCAACTTATTTTTATAAAAAACACCCAAAAGTTACATGATAAAATTCGTAAATAATGAAAAACTAAAAATAAATTTTACCTTGCTTTAATCTCGCACACAAACTACGTATATAGACGACAAATAAAATGTGGTGTGTTGGTGGGAATGACTTTGGGAGCATGGAAGATATAGGAGTACTTGAGTTTGACAACCTCCATAGATGAATTGGAATTGGAGGTTGACTTTTTGGAACACGAGTTATCCCTGGAAATTTGTAACTTTGGTGAAAATATGTATTAGAACTTTTAATTTTTCTTTTAAAGTATTGTTTTCTATCTACATTATCCAAGAACTTTGAGTACTTAGAGCATCCGCAACGCGGCTTTGTCTAGTGCATGTAAAACATGCCATATGTCAATTAATTAAATGGATTTCTAATCTAGATGATGCAAGGTGAACTAGCGAGACCTTTAGGTATTAAAAAATCTCCCAATGCATACCGTCTGTGGCCAAGTCAATTGTCCATGTGGCTTAATTTGAGTGGATGTGGTAATTGGCAGTAGTTAATTTGAGGTTTCCCTAGAATTTTTTCAAGACCCACGGCTTTTCTAGATGAATTTTGTCCCACTCAGCAAGTTTTCCAGACTTTCTACACTTAGACTTTGCTTTGCAAAGTGTCTAAAAAATTTGCCAGCTCACCAAGAAAAAACGTATGACTGGCCGCATTGGAAGCAAAAACAAACCGAGGTTGTCTAAGTTATTGACGTGGCGCACTATTCCCACACTAGACATTACCGCATTGCGGTTGCTCTTAGTATTTACACTTTTAATTTTAAAGGTGCGATTGTTTGACTCGTTTTTCATTTTAAATCAATGACTTATTTGACTATATTTATATTTCAGAATGCACTTATGTATTTGAGATAAAATATGAATTTGTTTCTAATTATCTTGATAATGTGAAATATTGAAGAATTTCGATTACGTTTGACTCCTTTCAATTTCCTCTAGAGTAACTCAAATATTATGTTTGGCTCAGGCACAAAATTATTGTAGGGGGTATATTTTTGTCAAGAGGCCCTAAATAAATAAAAATAGCCCAAGCCCAAATCGAAGTCGGAAGTCGCAGACTTCGGCCCTTCTGATTTAGTGATTTACGGTCGCCCATCGTCTTCTGTGGCTCTGTCACTCCGAGTTGGTCACGCACTCACGCCGGTCGGTGTATGCCGCCCTAATCATCCGAGCCTGCAACCAGCAGTTCTTCAGTCTTCCGATATCAGGTAAGTCTACAAGTTTCAGTAATATTTTTGTTAGATTTTTTATTTCAGATTTTTCTTAAGAATTTGAGGATTTCTTTGTTATGAATATAGAAATCTTAAACCTGGTTTTTTATTCCGATTCCGAATGCTACCTAAAACTTACGCCTTGGTTTTTACTTTTGAGGGTTTTAAAAGCTTAAAAACCAGCAATTGACCAGCAATTTAGATGCCAGCCAGAGAGTATTACAATTTTTTTTACTTCAGGTATTCAACTTACACTGAATAAGACTATGAGAGTTTATCCTTCAATAAAAAGACTATATTTACTGTTTTATTTTTACTTTTTATCGCTTTAACCAATTTATAATTATAGGGAGTATTTAGTATTAATGTGAATATGTGATTGTTTTTTCACATCGTTATTGTGTTTACATGGTTGATTAATGTGACAAGGTGATTAGGTAAAATGATCATTTTACACATTTAGTTCTAATGTTATTTGTGATTTCACCTGAACTTGATTGTGATGCTAGATCCGCCCCTCCAAATGCTCACTGCATTGGCTACGATTTAACTGCGACATCGGGCAACTTTGAAAGAAGATCTAAGAAAACTATCAATCTCTCAGAATGAGCGCAGGTAATTTTTTATTTTCAGCCTGGCACCATTCCAGCTTTTATCATATTATTACTTATGGATTAATGTATGGAGCTAGTGGCGTGTATAAAAATATTATTCAATACAAAATTTGAGAAAAAAACATTCAAATTAACCTAAACTGTTTAAACAATTTTACTTGAAAGTACAACTCTTCTGCAGTATTGATTAGTTTGGTATAATTAAACAATACTACCTTCGTCCCATTTTATGTGACCTACTTAGGTTTGGTATAATTATTAATAAAGTTATTGAAAAGGTAAAAGTTGTGGTTGAGGTTTGAGTATAATAAAGTGAAATGGTATAGACCACATATTTCTTTCCAAAAAGGGAAATGTGACACTTATTTGGGGAATCCAAAAAAGAAAGTAGGACAGGTAAAATGGGACGGAGAAAATATTTTCCAACTGTTTACATTGCTTCACACAAAATTCAGTCAAATGTTTTATCTTTCTACGGGATTTTGTTGTTTTTACAAATTCAGAATACATTGTGTGCCTTAACATCTGTCAGAAAATACACTCTCCGTGCTTTATAATTTTTCCAATGTTGACTGGCATGTAGAATACTAAACTAAAAATTGTGTTGTTGAAGTTTGTGTAGTGGAGAGAAAATTAATAAGAATCATAAATTTGTTATCTAAAAGGGAAAGTATCAAGTTATTAGGATGATTACAAAAGAACGTTGGCAAAGTTGGGATAATTGTGTCGTTTAATGTACCGTTCACAAGATCCACTTGGAGCAGTTGCCCCCACTACCCCCATGGTGGATACGCCCCTGTATGGGGCCAGTTAAGTTCATTTTCAATGTTCATCCTAATAACTTGATACTTTCCCTTTTAGATAAACATTAGTAAAAACACATGCACCAGACGTCTACTAGATTAGACCAGACTTAAATAGACCCGATCCAACTAGAAAATTTCGGTCCATTTAAAAACATCCTAATAATTCCCTCTTACTAGTTTAGCTGTTTATAGTCATGCTTTTATATCATATATCTTTTATATTTTGTATTATGAAATTGAAGTGTCACCCTGTTTCCTTTGGAGGAATGAAGTATTTGAGAGTGAACTAATAAAGTTGTTCCTGAGTTTCAATTCTATGGCAATAATAATTGACAAAAATCAGGTTAAAGTTGTTCCTGAGCTGCTGAAGAGTGAGAATTTATACTATGGTGAGCTAAAGACTAGGGAAGCTAAAAAAATCTTAAATTTTCTAGTGTAAACCTTTTTACTTTCCCATTTAGCTCACTTGCTAATGTTTAAATCTAGTATAATTACTCTGAGCTCAGTCCAATGTCCTGCTAAAGAGTCTCTATGTAGAAGTTTTCTTTCCTGCACAATGATGTTGCATTGGCCCTCATTTTGTGGTTACGTTCGGGATGGTTCATGAAAATCACTATACTCTTTTAATACAAAGGGTGAATGACTAATACGAGTGAAGCCACTCCCTCCTTATTTGTTTCCATTACCTAAGCTTATCTGATAGATACTTCTTAAATGTTTGAAGGAGGTGCATTTGGTGGAAATAGAGGATTAAGGCCCGTGCCACCAGAAAAGGGAGTTTTTCCTCTAGACCACTCACATTTATGTGACTCGGTATGTTGGTGTTAACTATTGACGATTTTCTTCGCATTTTTTATTAACAAAGATAACTTAGTTTATTGAGTGGTGGAACTACCGCTAAGGACTCGTTCATTTGGACTGAAGTTTTCTGGTTTGTTCAAGTCTGATCTTGTTAGTCACAGGTAATATGTTCTGTTTTATCTTGAATAGGTCCTACTGAATAGGTCCTACTGAATAGGTCATGATCTATTATTCTTCATTGGTTCTAATTGTAATGGTTGTCTTCAGGAGAAAAAAGATTACCTCGGCTGTTTGAAAACTTCTGGACATCAATCAGAAAAGTGTAGACAGTTCTCAAAGAAGTATCTCAAATGTCGAATGGAGAAGTAAGATCATTTGCTTCATCTGGATTTTATTTTCTTATAAGAGAGTTTCAGAATTTGAATTGTGAGTAATGCTCCGTGGATGGATGAGGGTTTGCAGAAACCTAATGGCAAAGCAAGACTTGTCAGAACTCGGATTTGGGAAGCAATATGATGCAGAAAATTCTTCTTCTGTGGAAAATAAGGACACAAGGATAGAGAAGTGATGATAACTTAAACAAATATTTTGCTTGACCTTTTAGGGAATCCGCCCATTTTTGGCATTATTTTGAGGTTTGCTGCACGAAAATGTAAAACCATTGTTATAGATTTTAGGGAATATGGTTTAAATTATTCCGATATTCCCGGGAGACAAGTAATCCTTTTGGTGTTGATTTGATCACAAAAATTAGTTAATAGCACACTTATTTGTTGAATTGCTTCTGCCTTTCTGGGATTAGTTTTTAATATAGGTATCATCAGATTATTGAAGATGGTTGGTTTTGCTAGTGCTCTGTGATTTCCATGGATGTTTGCATTTGATGTCAGTGGAAGGCTTCCTGCGTTTATTTATAAACGTTTTGGCAGCTCTGAATCAAATATTTGCGTTTTTAGAGATTTGGCAAATTGCATTCACGAGTTCATAATTTGGTTTTAACTTTTTTGGCATATTGCATTCACGACTACAGCCCTGAACCAACTGTAGTCGTTATGAGATTCCAAGTCCTATGAATAAAGTCTGTAGATCAGGAATCAGAAGAGAAAAATAGTCTATAAAACTTTTTTGTAGGCTTGCAGCTAGGGATAGACCCGCGGTCCGGTGATAGTTCCAAGCCTAGACTGCCCGGTCTTTGCCATTTTTTTTATGAAGCCTGACCCTGACCCGTATTATTCTTGTTCTGGGCCTGTCCCGGGTACCTGGTCTTGTCCCGGTTCCTGACTGGTTCAAAAAAATATATAGTCCGGTTCCAAGGAGGAAAAAAAATTACCAGTCAGAATTAGAACTGCCCAGTTTGGTCTCAAAAATAGAAACCGGGACCGGGTACAAATTGCACCTCTTGCCTTTCCTTTCTGCGGAATCTATGAATATTTACATAGAAAAAAAGGATGACACTCCATCCCTGAGGGCCCTCCAACCCCGACCGGACGGTACGTTGGGAGGATGTAAATTGGACTATAATCCCAATCTGACAGGTAGAGAATGGGGCTCTGTCCCCGGAATTTGCAGAGGCCTTATGCATTTTTAGCATAGTAACCTCTCATCGCAGTTGACGGGATTCGAACCCGGGACCTAACCCTTGTGGCATTCCCTTACTACCAATTGAGCTACGTCCACATATTTACATAGAAGTTACCGGTATTTGATGTCAAGTTGTCAACTGTTTCATAGGTATAGACGTATAGTTAGTACTGGTAGTATGTTTTCATAGTTTCAGTTTCAGTTTCTTTTTTTTGTTTGCTACAATAAGTTTGACACAATATTTATGGCAGAAATAGTACGTAGTATGAGTAATGAATAGCACTACGTATAGAAAAGGTAGAATAAAAGTATGAAAAAAATGAAAAAAAGAAAGAATAATAGAGTATTTTTAAAAAGAAAATTTATAAAAAATGGTGTAGAAAAAATTAAATTACATGATAAAAAGGAAACTGTAACTAACAAAAGAATATGAAGTGACAGGTGATGGCGCCATATTATTTTTTTGGTAATTTTTTTTAAAAGTTAATTTAACACCACACACACACACACACACACATATATATATATATATATATATGTATATATATATTTTTATTCGGTAAGAACGGACTCTCAGGAAAGAAATAAGAACGAATCTGGACCGTTAGATTGTATTATGTGGAACGGAAATGTGCATTTGATGAAACTGAAATGTGTATAAAATGATATTGAAATGTGCAGAATAAAAATTTAAACTCAATTGTAATAAATTCAAAAACTGAAATGTGTATTCAAAAAGTGCACGGGAAAGTGCAAAAAATATTTTTAAAAAAGATGCTAGACGCGGTGGCATTTTTGTAATAAATTCAAAAACTGAAAAATTTAAAGTGCCACTTAATTAATACATGGGGGTGGTATGTTTAGTAAACGGCACTTTGAGCACCTCTTGTGTAAGTGTGACTTAAGCAGCGAAGTAAGCACGTCCATAAAATTCAGTATTAACTAGCCATGGATCCGGTCCGGTCCGACCGGCCCGGGAACCGGCCCGCTACTGTGCGGGACCGGCCCGACCCGGGTGACCGGTACCGGTACCGGGCTTAGGCCCGAGCCGGGGGGTAACCGGGGGGCAGTTTTGGGACTCCAAAATGGTGAACCGGCCCAGCCGGTCCGAGCCCGATTCGGGCTTTTTTTTTGTTTTATGTGTTTGGGTTGGGTGTTTCCGATGGGTTTGGGGGTGGGGGGATGGGGATGGGGGCAAACTCCCGAGCCGGTCTCGGACCTTACCCAAAACAATCCAAGCTCGGCCGAGCCCAGGCCCGAACCGGAATCGGACCGGGCCCGGTCCACCCCTAGTATTAACTACTCGACAGAGGCATCGAAGTTCAACACAACAATTGTGGTCGAACGGCGACGTCAGGAGGTGATTGCGTTTCGTATGTCAAAGTTATACACCGGAAGTCCGGAAGGACATTATCTATTCACATCTTCTACTCTTACTTTGAATTTAAATTATCTACTGCTATTTTGTACTTTTAAATTGTTTCACTCCCACTTTAGGAATTACGTAGTATCTCTTACTTGGTTCATACTTAATGAGGTTCATGTTGATTGTTGAATAATGAAATTTAAATTTACCAAGCTACGCAACAGGTTTGAAATTTGAATTATAGACAATAAAATCGGGTGCAAGAATAACAAAATACTTCAGTGGGAATCACACCACTAAACACATTGAAATTAAAGGTAATCAAATGGAGTGCCCAATACATTAAAACAAGAACAAACATGATTGTGATTTGTGAACCATGTCTATGAGAACCATCTCTAGCCTTTAGGACTCTAACCATATACTCCGTATGTATCAAAAGTATGGATGGACTCAGGCCGGGGTGGCCCGACCCGGAACCGACCCGACTCGATACTGTTCTGGCCCGGCCTGACTCGGTGACCTGGCCCGGTCAATGACCGGTCCAGGTAGGCCCAACCCGTGGGTTTTCCGGTCCGGGCTCGAGTCACCCAAAACAAGGCCCGACCTGGCCAGGCCCAAGCTCGATTATCAAAATTGATTCAGGCCAAAATTGATAATGGGTCCGGACCGGACCCGGTGATTACCCAAGCCGGTCCCGGGTCCACCACTCCTGAACCACCGGCCCGCCCGGGCCTAGGCCCGACCCAGACCCAGCCCGGACCCAAGTCCACCCCTAATCAATAGACTAAACAATTTGGCTTGGGGATGAAATTTTGCTATGTTTTATGTATCACGCATTTTGGTATGGATTTTGGCAGTAAAAGTTGTGCAAAGGTTTAACTTGGATTTTGTCTCCAAAAATCCTCACCAAGATTACTATCTAGAGAGAGGAGCCACAAAAAAAAGGAACATTGTGATGAAATTCAATAATTTTTACATAGTTTGATTTACATAAAACCAAAACTTTTTCCAAATTTGAGTGATTCTTTTTCAAAGTGCATTGGACTCCTATTTTACCTTATCCAATTTGTTAGCCGTTTGGGATGTATTCCAAATTCCAACGATCGCCCTGTGGGCAATAACTCACAAGGGTTCAATAGGCTCGTAGTTTATAAGCATTCAATATTCGAAGCTCTTAAGTTCAAAGCTCGGATCATTAAGTTCAAAATTGAACTCGAGTAAGTTGAAGAAAGTTCGGTTCATTAACAGCAGTAACAAATCCAATCCAAGCATGTCAGATCAGATCTTTTAAAGAACTGGAAGCAAGACCATTACCCAAGGATACCAATTCCAGATCCACCATTAATGTTACCCAAAAAAAAAGCAGGTCCAGCTTAAGGCCTAGAGCCCACCCGATTATGCTTTAAGATCTAACAAACACCAAAGCATTTCAAGCTTAAACTAGATTGAGCATAGCCAAACTCAATGTGCCCTAATGAAGTATAAATATGGGTCGCTCAGAGATTGCACATGACTCAGGCTTGGCATTGTTGACCTAAGGCTTACAAGCAGCTCGTTGCATATAATAAGTTGAAGACCATAGTTTCATAAGTTCCTAATGCAGATTAATGGGGGGTTACGTAGTAACAAAACAGAAACACCAGGGCATAATCATTACAAACCAGTCAAACTAGAAGCGTAAGAATTGGTCCATCATTCCTAGTCCTCCAAAATCAGACACAAAATGTCAACACAATTAACGAGTTTGACAGAAATGACCTCAACTTCAGTAACTTAAATTTCAAATAATGGTTCAGTTTATGACTCAGCCCCAGACAAGACAAGCACGAAGGGCAAAACCTCTAGAAATCCTACCCCCAAAGAAGTTGACTCGAGCTAGACAAGCACGAAGGGCAAATCACCCACTGTTTGCATTTGCCTGAAAAATACAATGAGTTGTGAATCATTAGTACTATATTGAAGATATGAAGACTTGTGCTAAAGTAGTTTTTATATTTGGTTTAAACCTTGTGAAATATGAAGGTCATATTTGATTAGAGCATACTCCGTATTACATATTAGATAAATACTTGGTGCTACATACTCCGTATATGATATATCTATATGTATGTGTTTATGTCAGAGAAATACGGAGTATAAAATAGAAATAAGATGAGTTCGAACATATATCTTTTTTATTTACTGAGTTGGAATAAAAGTTATTTTATTTCCAACTAACCCAGATCCCATCTATTTTCCTTCTAATTATTCTTCCACTAATTTTTACAAGTTCCAAAAGCACCATGGCTGTCAACAAAGTATAAAACGTAATTGTTCATTTAATAGAAACTTTATCCCCCTGGATGATGTTTAGGAGGCTAAATTATGATGTTATCCCTATACCATAATTATTTGCACCCTATAGTGGGGGCAAAATGGTAATTTCACCAGAATGCCATTCAATCGGTGAAATTGGATAGCAGCTGGTCACTTGATCAATAAAGTGAGTTGTTTGGGATGTTGATGACATTAGGGATAAGTGGTCTTCATAGTGCATGTAGCACCTCAATATATGGCTTTGCACCCTGTGTGATATCATCTTTACAAGATGAACCACCAAGTAGATAATTTCTTTTTTCGTGTACGAAAATTTACCTCACTAATTGACTTTGCAGACCACGATGCACCAGGGTACATATCCCCGAAAATAAATCAAGTGTTACGAAGGCTAATTTTCCTTAATTTTAAAAATAGAAGTTTGAGTCAATTTGTACAAGTGAAAGTCTTACCTGACGGGGAGAAGCCGACAATGATCTGGGTCTAGACCCTGACCTTGACCTTGATCTTGACCTTGACCTTGACCTTGATATGGGACTGATTTTATGCAAAGATAAAAAAACCAAAGTGGTAAGAAAAAATAACAGATCTTTCACAATGAATAAATACACAACGTCCACAAAAAAAACCATGTCTCACATACCGCAATGGCTTGACGGGCGATGCAGATGTAGAGCGTGGGGGTGGCGATCTGGAAACAGATTTATCATCCGATCTGCTCCTCTTTCTCCTTGGGCTTCTGCTTCTACTTCTGCTCCGACTCCGGCTCCGGCTCCGGCTACGGCTACGGCTACGGCTATAGCTTCTTGACAAATGTCGCTTGTATTCTCTCACCTGTCAAGAAATTAACAAATGATTAATGTCAACGGATTTGTGGTTTTATCAATCAATAAATAAATACCCGGATATAAGTCCTGGCCCACGGATTTTTGAACTCTGTATCATCAAGTTTCCGAATCTAGAAAACAGAAATTAACCAGAGTTAGCGGTTCAGAGCCTACATCACATAAAACTGAAAATATACTTAAGAGAGAGTTTAGCTTACAGCATATTTCATATCCTCATAATTTGTATAATCAACCAGGCCGTATGTTCCTAGTAACAAAACCAGATTAGTGTGTTCAAAGATCAGCTAGTGCATGCATGCATAAAACATAGAGAATATTTTAATTATTGCTGATACATTCAAATATAGAAAACAATAGTTTAAAGAGTCAAATTTCCAAGTAATTCTGTTTTAATGAAATTCTGACTAGGAAGTTGTAATATTTTCTCACCACCGCCGCTAGGCTCCTAAAACAAAGCCAAACATTTTTCTGGAGTTGTATAATTTTAGATACAGTAATAAACAGGTCGAGTCTAGCATGATTAAGCCATTAAGGATGGTGTTTACATCACACACAATTTGATGTCAGTGAATTGATGAATAAAAACGAAAATGAAACTCAACATGTTTTATCAAATTTAAAATACAATGACACAGATCCCCTGTGCAATAATATTCAAATAATACCTTCACGCTCATTGTAAACCTCAGCAAAGCACACATCACCTGCTTTTCGCATATGGTCCTACAGAATTGTCCCACATCACTGCCAACTTCAACATGCAATCAAGTAACCCTTGAAAATGAAAATAAAATTTCAAGACACCATCTTACTTACTTTCAAATCCTGCCAGGAAGCTGAATCAGGAAGACTCCGGACAATAACTGCTTTAATCAAATACAATTTATCAAAGCATATATAATGGGGATCATCATATAAAGGAAAATTTCAACACTTCTTCATGTTTCTTATTTCGAGTCATATAGTAGTACCCCGATACTCAGAATGACGAGAAGTGCCATGTCGCCCTCCTCCTCCTCCTCCTCCTCCTCCTCCTCCACCACCACCACCACCACCACTGCCCCGATCGTTATACCCATAACGACGATCACTTGAAGATGATAGGCTTCTTCCACCATGAGCAAGCTCAACCTATGTCATTTGAATAAACAAAAAATCAGTCAACGAAAAAAAGCGAACATAACCAATTCATTTCACACGTTTTCTTACTCTCAATCGACACCCATCAAAGTTGTAGCCATCTCGGCCTCTGATAGCTGTTTCTGCCTGTCGAGGACTCTCAAACTGAACAAGTTGAAACTCAAGTTCAAATTATTGATTCCAATGGTCAAGCAGAAAATAGCCAAATAAAATGCAGGCAATGAAGAGAAGTAAACCGAACATGTAATACATATAAAGGACGTGGAGAGGTAATGGTAAGCATAAAAGAGACTCACATATGTTTTTATCGCTCTCAATATGGTATTTTAAATTCTAGGTCCCTGATAAATTAATAATTTTTACTCTTCACACATACTCCGTATAATTTTGTAACTCATATATTTTTTAACTTTCTTTTTAATCTCTATTCAGCAATCACCATGTTAAAAATTGCATGCCTCGAACTCAAGTTGACTTCTGTCTTAGTTTTTGTGCAAAGCAAATTTTTAACTTATTTAATGGGGGCTAGAAAGGTGTAAATTGAGGGTGGAAAGTGTGACTCACTTAGCCCTAACTCTAACAACAGCTTCAATACTTGATGAAAGAGGAAGTGAGAATAAAATGATGTAAATTACAAGAAAAAATGGCAAAAAAATATATTCTGAATCAAGAAAAATGATTATGCCAAAAAGAGAAAACTTATCACCTCAACAAAACAATAGCATGGTGGGCGAGGCGGAATCTTCAGTTCAACATCGAGAATACGCCCATACTAAAATTAATACAAGGTAATTAGTCAGTATGAAAATGCAACTCTCAACTTCAAAATGAGAAATAATTGCTTAACCATGCTACAATAACAAATCATTATATTGTTGTAGGGCAAGAGCAGGAAAAAACCTTATGGAACAAGTCTTCAATTTCATGTTCTTTGATATCTGCAGGAAGGTTTCCCACATAGATTGAACGAGAAATACGACTACTCATCGTTAACTATGGGGAAAATCACTGCAAAAATAAACAAATGATCATCTTAAAGTGTGAGCTCTTTATCCAAAAAGCTATTACAGTGGCATAATAATTTTTATTATGTTGTATTTGACATGACAGTATAAGTTAAATGCAAATAAAAACTCTGAAGCAAACCGAAAGAGCAACCCTCCAATTGAGCTCCACATGCTCCAAGCTCATATGCTCCAAAGCTATAAAACATTAGATCTAAAAGTATGTTTCCTCATCCTGCCTAAAAGTTTTAGACGTAAGGCTCTTCCGAGTTTGTAACATGCCAGTACATATAAACACCCAAAATGCCACCCTGAATTCCCTCTCTTTCAAAAACATATCCCTATGTATGACTCCATAGCAAACCGAAAGAGCAATCCTTGAGTTGAGCAGCGCTCCACAAGCTCCAAGCTCATGAGCTCTAAAGCAAAACATATATATATTTTAAATAAAGTGGTTTCTTCGTGATGCCTAATTATTTTGCAGATGAAAGATCTTCTAAGCATGTGCAACAACCTCTCAGTAATCAGTATTTACAAATAAACCACAATTCCACCCTGGAATCTCCCACTCCCCGCATACAAATCAAAATGTATGATTCCAAAGCTCAATTGTGTCCAAGCGCTTGAAATCTATCATAAACAAAGCATCTGTGTCATGATTTCAAGTAACATCTCCATGAATGAAAGTGCATTTTCCTTTTGCATAGTAGTGTAAGGTAAACTAGAGACATTATTTAGTAAAAAAAAAATGCCTACGAAATAATGAGTATGTACAATGTTGTCATAGATTTGTCATCACAAATATTCAGACACATGTATTAGAGAACTCATATTCACCTCTAAATTCAAAAATGATTAGAAACATATTGTCATAAAACTTATGAAACCCAATGCTGGAAAGCTACCAAAGTATTGAAGAGCCCCCTGGATTATCCTCAATGTGATATAAGTTAAAACTATAAAAAATAGTAGTGAATAACGTGTAACAGAACACCAGAAAGACAAGAGTGACTGGAAAACACACCCAATCATCCACACACCCAAAAAAGGCAGTTCAAAGTGTAGATACTAAGAAAAAGATGCTTGTAGTGCGCTGAATTGGTCCTAAATCATCTAAAAGTAGCAGCTTTAATGTTGCAAGCAAAAGACACTTGCTCAAAGACTGCATGAGCGGTTCACATCAAAGTAACGCTCAAGTTAAGATTTTACATAGCACTTATATAATCGGAGTTTAAAAGAAAGGCACTTCATAAGACTTGTATAAAATCACAACCCTTTAAAATTATTTGAGCTTTGGTTGCGAAATATTTTAGTAGAAACCAACTTGAGCCCACAATGCAAAATCGTATCCAATTAACTAATAAAAAATTCACACGCACATTAATGGGTCAACTGTAACTTCTCTTGAATAATCAGCACAGCTAGGGTTCAATTTCCACAAACCCTATACGCAGATTCGTCCCTTCACCTATATAGCGATTCAAAAATTCCGTAAATTGGAGAAGATCCGAATATATTACCTGAGATTCAGTTGCTTTCAGAGGAGAATCGGATTTCAGAGAACTTCTCTTGTGCTAAATTATTATGGCCGAATCTAGGGTTTTTAAGTTGTATACACCGGCCGTGGCCAATGTGGCAGGATATAAAGAAATTGCAGCAGGCACCGTCTACTTTGTTGCAACTACAAAGACGTCCAGATTTTGAATATAAATTAAGGGGATGTATTGAATATGGATTGTGGTGGATTTTTTTTAATCCGTGGACTTTTAAAAAAGTCAATGGACTTTTAAATCCATAGACTTTTTTATGAATGAATTCTATGGACTTTTAAATTCATGGATAAGTTTATTGACTTTCAAAAAGTCCATAGACTTTTAAATGCGAACCACCACTGCTGGTCGTCGAAATTTGCACCTAGACCGCCACTACCGATCTGCCCGTCCGCCTCCGTCACTTGAGTTCCCCGTTGTCGTCATCGGACTGATCCGCCACCAACAAAGTCGATTTGGTTATGCAAGGGAATTATGGATAATTACTTATATTAATTAAATAAATTAGGGGTGAATATGTAAATATTTAGTCCTATTTAAGGAAAATCAAACATATGATCATACTTTAAGAAGAATGCTACTCCGTATGTTTTAGTCCTACCCTGAATAATTTCCTTTGTATAATACAGAGTATGATAAGAAACAAATAAACAAACAAATAAATAATTAATTAAATGAAACAAATGTAATTCATATAGCAACACAAAGTTCTACAAGAATAAATGAAGCATAAGAATCCAAATTTATTTTTATTAAAAAAACTCAAAGTTTCAAGAATGCTCAAGAATTTTGGTCATTTTATTAATGAGTACGAACATTAATCGTTACACTCATTGCTACATGTGGTACAAGCACAATTGCAATCTTCTTAATAATTGTTTTATTTTCATTTCTATCTTGTAAAAATTTGTGTACTTATTTACGGTTATATATTTATTAATTTGAAATTATATTTTTATGTGTTAGCGATTTAATGATGAAAGAAAGTAATAGTTAAAATATTTATTTTCTTAATGATTAAGTGACGACGTACCAGAATTGCACTGATGTAATATTATCGATTCTTATACCAGTTCTTCTAGAAACTTCTAGAATCGAACCAGTATGGGATTAACGAATCGAGGGGGGGTGGAGCGAGCTAGGCTGAAGAAGAAGAAAGATCGAAGGGGGAGGAGTGACTTGGCTAAAGAAGAGGAGAGTTGGCGGGGTGGGGTGGGGGACGGGATGAAAAACCGATATAAGAAAAGTCCACGGAAATCTTTAGTGAGGAGAAGAGACAATCGAAGAGAATTAATGTACTAAAAATGAGTTAAAAGTCCACGAGAATCCATGATTTTAGAAATCCATAAGAATGAACGGAACTTTGAATATGCCTAGACTTTTATAGACTTTTAAAAGTCTACATTGAATACACCTAGACTTTTGTAGATTTTTAAAAGTCCACATTGAATACACCTAAACTTTTAAAATTCATGGACATTTAAAATTTTGTCACTAATTCCTAATACAATACACCCCCCTAAGTGGCCCAGAATTATACACAACGTATCAAGAAAATTTGTTACGGAATAAGAATAGTAAAAACTGTGTCGTTGAAATTTGTGCAGAGAAGAGAGAAATGTGCAAAACCACAAATTAGTGGCTTTAATAGGAAAGTGACAATGTTTTTTGGGACAACCATAAAAGGAAAGTTGGCAAATTTCAATGGGACGGAGAGAGTAATTGTTACTTCATACGTCTCTCAAAACTAGGCCATTCTTACCTGGCCAGAATAGATGGAAACGTTTGAAAAAGGAAAAAATCGCACTTTTAGTCGTTGAAATGTCACCCCCAATTTTCCAAATTGTTGTAAATGTGGCTCTTTAAGGGGTGAAATGTACTCATCGCCCACATTGTACATTTCACCCCTTAAAAGACCACATTTACTACAATTTGGACAATTGAGAGGTGACATTTACAAACTAGGGAACACGGGTCTGACATTTCAATATGGTGACTATTTTAGGGACTAAAAGTGCGATTAAAAAAATATCAAATCTTAATAACGGTTTATTTTTATAAATTTTTTATAGAACTTATATGGAATCGAACCATTCTTAACGGTTTGGTTCTTGTCATTTAACGGTTCTTACTTTTAAAAAAAATCTTACATATCACCTTTAAACTTGTGCCAAAAAGCATTCAACGTTTGAAATTACAAGAAATACAAATATGTTTAGAATCATTTCAAACCTCAAAAGTTCAGTTTAAAACATAAATACATATCAAACTGAAAATTTTAGTAAATAAAACAAACTAACATATTCATTACAATCAATTATTATGATCTTGAATAAACAACGCAATAAGCCAGCAAAAAAAATCATTCATCTCAAAGGGTCACGAGCAGGGATGGATTTAGGGGGGGGGGGGGGGGGGGGGGGCGACCGCCCTCCTTGGACTTTCAAATTTTTCTACAATATATTTAATATTTTCATAAAATTTTTATACTTTAATTAGATATATATGTGTTCGCCCCCCTTAACTTTTAGTTTTCAAAATTAATATATAGTCTTACATTATATAATACTAGTACTTAATTGGAGATTTGAAAGATGAAACATCTAAAATAATTTACATAACTTAAGCAAATATACAATAGAACAACTCACTGTTCAAGACTTAGGATACCTATTATATAAAAATTCATAGTTTTGAAATGTTTAATTATCTTTAATTTATTAGATAATTATTACTCGATTTGTAAAATATCAAGCAATATTATATACGCGACACAGTAGTTAAACAATTTTTCGATCATGTGAAATGAATCTAAAATTACACAATTCGTTTACTTCTTACTCTTTAAAAATAATTTATTGCATAGATAATAAATTTCAACTTATTTTATCACAACAACAACAACATCCAAGCCTTATTTCCAAAAGAATTTGGAGTCGGCTAACATGAATCGATCTATGATATCGATGCCAAACAGAGAAGATAGACAAGAAAGGGAAGAAAAAGAAGTAAGATAAGACGAATAAAATAAAGAAAAAAATATAAGATAACAATAACACAAGAATATAAGAAAGGTAAAAGAGAAAAAATAAAAGAGCATAAAAAAGCTAGAAGATAAAAATAACATAAGAATATAAAAAGATAAAGAAGATAAACGATAAAAGAAAAAAGAGAGGAAAGATAGAAAAGACATCAATCTAAGAATCAACGATATAATATTATTCTAAAAATAATAATCTCATACTCCGTACATACTATACTTTTGTAATATTAGCAAAACTTGCAATTCAAAATTTGCAATTCAATAATATTATTCTAAAAATAATAATATCATACTGCGTACATACTATCCTCATGACTCACGAACACCCTTCTTGGTAAACAAAATTTGTAATTCAAAAATCAATTCCTTTTACTGATAAGATTCATGTTGTTAAACATGACATGAGTTATTTAAAAAGCATTGGTGGTTGTGCACCTTTTAAACTCTTTACCTTCAAATAATTTGATAAAATGTTATATATCCTTTGTTATTTTCAAATAATTTTCCTTTAATTTGTTATTTCTTACGCTTTAATGTATCAATACTTTTTTCTAAAGCACTTACAATTATAAAATCAAAGTTATTTGTTCATTGTCTAAACTTAGAATGTAGAGCCCATTTGGTGACACTAAAATTTGTTGAATTGGCTGATTCTGCTGAAATTTATGAAGTTCTGGCTGAAGTGGCTGTATTGGCTGATTCTGCTGATTCATGAAAAAATTATATTTAAAATATATGTTATTAATAAATTAAATAAAAAATTATATGAAAAATAGCTAAAATGATCCTCTACAGTAACTTCAGCCAATACAGCCAAAAAAGTAACTCTAACTTTACTTTTTCCGCTTATTATAAACTCCAGCGCGCGAAATAAAAAGTTACGTATTTGATGAAAAAGCTGGCTGATGAGCCGAAAAAGGGTCACCAAACGAGCTCGTAATATACTCCCTCCATCCCGTAAACAACTTCAAACTTCGTTTTCACACATATTAAGGAGATAAACATGCTGGGGGATAAATTTTACTGTATGGACACTGTTTCGACATTGTTTGGCACTGTTTGGTATTGTTTGACACTTTTTGAATGTAGAGAATTTGCCAAATAAGGAACTGGGAAGAAGTGTGAAGTTAATTTCGGGACTGTCCGAAAAGGAAAGCGAGAAGTTGTTTCTGGGATGGAGGGAGTATTTAAATATCATGTATGTACTTATGAATTCTTTTTTAATAAAAATTAGCCGCAAAGCCTTTCTAAACTAGCGGAAAAAAATTCGCCCACTACACTAGCAAAAAAAAAATCGCCCGATTACACTAGTGAAAAAAATTTCACCCACTACACTAACGAAAAAAATTTCGCCCCCCTTAACTCCAAATCCTGGATCCATCCCTGGTCACGAGTAGAGCACTCAATTCCGATCATCTGGACCTCTAATGTTAAACACGTTCAAATAAGTAATAATGTTAAACACTTAAATAACTAAACTAAAATGGTCAGTGTAATATAAATATAAACACATAAATATACAGTAGTATATACTAATAACAAATATGTAAAATTTTAATTATTATATATAATGGTTCCTTAACGTTTTTAGGTGTATTTTTTAGTAAACGAGAATTGAACCATTAATAAGATATATGAACCGAACCAACAAATAACTAATAAATGTTGGAACTGAACCGGTTCATAACGGTTCAGTCCTGTTCGGTTCTTCGATTCTTGATTCCAAAGTCCTGGTCCTACTCAAAATTAGGGGGGGGGGGACACAGTTTGGGACGGAACGAGAACTGAACTATCCTAGTACTAAACACAGTTTAGAATAACAATTCAGAACAAAAAAAAAATACGGGAATAAAACTCGTTAGGGACATCCCAGAAAACTTCAAGAAGGAAAACCGCAAAGCATAAAATAATTCCAAACAAATGCGACAAACAAAAAACTCTGGTACAAATATAACTCCCAACACACATAATGTTATCAAGAAATCTGCAAAAAAAAACTGTTGAAACAATATTATGCGAAGTGAAACATTTGATGGTAAAAGTGAGTTTGTTTTTTATAGATAGAAGATATTTCATATTTGGTAATTTAGAGCTCTTTCAACGTTCTGCATTTTAGATAACTAATACTCCGTGACTAATACTCCACTTCCCAATCATATTTGGTATTTGATTGTGAAATAAAATGAATATTACTATTATTTGGTCTACCTATTAAATTGATGATATAATCACTAACCCACTTCAATATACTCCATACACTTTTGGATTCTAAACATACAATTAAAAAATAACAGAATTGACACAGATTTAGCATGGATGGATCAACAACTTTTTGCCAAATGACTCATGACAAAGGGGCATACGTTGATACGGATTTGGCATATCCATTACAAATCCTCTATATATTTTGGCAAATCTCTGTTAAAGATCCATGCTAAGTTCGTGTCAATCCCGTTTTTAGTGATTACGGGGCGGGACATATTTCATCTCTCTCGGTCTTGTTTTGTTTTGAAACGGTTCTGAATTGGTACATAATAAAAAAAATTAGTCCCAAATATAACGGGACAATTTCGGAATGAAACCGGAATGCTCTAGAACGGACCAATGGAACTGAGTCCTTTACCCACCCCTACTAAAAATGAAACGAAGAATGTCCACTTAATTCTATACTCTTTAGCTTTTATTTCACGCATTGAATCGTGCAAATAAAAGTAAGGTTAAATAATTTTTCTGACTGAATTGGTTGAGGTCATTGTAAGTGACCATTTTAACTATTTCTTCAAATAATTTTTCTTTATGTTATTAAAAAAAGAGTTTTTGCCATTTTCGGTTTCCGACTATTGTGTCATTGACATTTTTGGTACTCAGACTTTTTTTTTCCAATTTTAGTCCTTGACTATTGTGCTAGTGACATTTTTAGTCTTTCCACTATGATTTTTGCACAATAAGTAGACGACTAAAAATGACATTATTATAATAGTTGAAGGACAAAAAATGTCACTTTTATTAAAGTCGGAGGACTAAATATGGAAATTTTCAAAGACGGGTACCAAAGTGTCTCTAGCACAATAGTCGAGCACTAAAAGTGAAAAAAATCAAAGTCGAGAACCAAACGTGTCAATGACATAACAGTCGGATGACTAAAAGTGGCAAAAACTCTTAATAAAATTTACATCATATTTTATTTTTTTCATAAATCAGCAAGATTAACCAATTAAACCACTTCAACCAAAACTTCATAAATTCCAACAGGGTTAGCAGATTCAGTCAATTTCGGTGTTATCAAACAAGCCCTTAAAATTAATTCAAATGGTGTCTATTTGTAGTGTGTATGGATATTTCCTTGGTCACCCAAATTCAATAGTTTTTCTTCATTATATAATACAAGGTAGGAGTGTTCAATGGTTAGGTTTCGTCGATTACGGTTTTATCGGTTCGTTTTTAATCGTTTTTTATTTTTAGTCGATCGGTTTGGGTTGGTTTTGATTTAAATTGGTCGGTTTTAGTGACTTCAGAATAGGTGAAATCGATAATTGAACCCAAAAACTTGAGTCGTTTCGATCGATTTGTATTGGTTTCGGCCGATTTAGCCTGTTTTGGTGGAGTTTTGTCGTCTGATTTGCGTTTGACCGGTTTTAACCCAAAAAGTATAAATCGTAAACCAGTTAGCCGATGAATTAGTCCATTTTGGTCGGTTTCAATTTTAATCGGTTAGTTTTGGTCAGTCAGTTTGTTGGTCGGTTTCGATTTTTTGATTCTTTTGTTCATCCTTAATATAAAGTATCGTCTCGTAATTTTTACGAGTACTTTAATATTTGTTACAAAGAAGAAAAAAGTGTGTTCAATTTCAAAAGTTTGCGGAATTTTTTAGCTGGGCTCTCCAACTACAACAAAAACACAACAAATACTATTCGGTATAAGATAAATTTGGCCTTTAGACTGTATTTATTTATATTCGACCCTTTTAGTTAGAAAATTTGTGGTTATATTGATTTTATTCTCCTCTTTAAATTGTCATACCGCGGTTTTTTTGGATTGTATGTACCAGTGTACATGAGAAAATGAAAATTTTATTAGAATAAAAAGGAAGTATATAATGAAAGGAGAGGGAAAGTGCATGGACAAAAAATGAAATGTTTTGTGATAAAAAATTAAAAATAGGTATAGTTAGTCCAGCAACTACTAAAACATTAACATCATGTTTGGCCCCTCTAGTTTTTGGTTCATCAGGCTTTCAATCAATTTTCCACCGAACAAGTATTTTTTTATTTCACGCGCTAATTGTTAAGATTATTATATAGTAGTATAATAAAGATTTCCACCAAACAATGATTGTAATTTTTTATTCATATACATAACTACAATTATTTTACATGTTCACTGTCTTTTTTCAACATGGTCCTTGATAAAAGTGGATTGCATTTGATCACTAATGCACTTTTGGAATCGCTGTAAATGGGAATGTGTGAAAATGTGAAACCACAGGCTCTTAGTTGCATCCTCGCTCATAGAGTTTGTGAACAACTAGTAACCGCGACATATCCTGCCTCACCTGTATATGTTGACTCACAATTTTGCTTCCTGGAGGACTGAGAAACAAATTTTTAACCAAGGAATTGAGCACTGTCAGAATTGTTTTTTATATCCATTATGCAACCTGTATAATTTGCATCAGAGTAACTGATTAAATAAAACATGGAGTTCTTGGAATACCAAAGACACAGATTGACCGTGCCTTTAAGATATCTCAAGATCCGTTTTACTGCAGTTAAATGTGATTCTTTTGGATTAGCCTGAAAGTGAATGTGAATGCAAGTTGAGAGAACAATATCATATCTGCTCGAGGTTAGGTTCAACAAAGATCAAATGATCGCCCTATCATTATAGCATTGAGTGATTTTCTGGAGGAGCATGAGCGGAGCTTCCTAGAGGGGGACACGAGGGTTCTCATTGAAGTCTTGTAGTAATCCTTAAACCTCTTCCACGTATCATGAATGCATTTGGATTGATTTATGAAGATTTCGTCTAGTAACTGTTTCATTTGCAAACCAAGAAAGAAGTTCAACTCACCCATCATACCCATCTTATACTTGGTGCGCATTAGGTTACTGGACTTTTTTGCCAAAAATTGGATTGGCGAAGGCAAAAATGTCATCAACATATAGATCTGAATCATTATGATATCAATCTTATGTCGCTTGACGAAGAGGGTGGTGTCAATGGTCCCCTCTTGCACCTTCTTGCCCCTTTGGCAGATTTACATATGCAATTAGTGCTACCATTTCTGAGGATTTGGCACGTGCTCCTAATGTAGAGACATGTGCGGAAGGCAAGCCCATAGATTCAGATGCTCCACGAGTTGGGCATTTCACCAATGGGCATTGTCACTTTTTTTCAATTATTGGTTATTGATGGGTTTCTCTATGAGTTTGGTGTCTATGTGGAACTATTTATAAAAGAGAATTAGGAGAATAATAGAAGATTGGGCCACTCATTTTCCTTATATCTTTCTATTCTGTAAAGACCAAAGATTAAAAAAATTAACTTTAAAACAATCACTATATTTAAATATATTATTAAAAACATTTAAAGTTAATCATTTTCACTTCCTTCGAACCATTGAAAATAAAATCACACATAAGTAATTAACTTTCTTTAGAACTTTTCTCCACTTTCTAGCCCATTTCCCACGATCTGGCATCCAAACACTTATTTAGCTTGTTAATGAACAAAAGGTATGGAATTGAATGGTTTTTAATCTTTTTTTTTTTGGATAATTTTGATGACTATGGTGATGAGGATATGAGGAACGCAATAGATGATATTCTATTCCATAACACTTTAGTATTTCGGGAATCACAAGTCACCTTATGATTCACAAAACGATACACTGAATGATGAACATTTTGAAGTCACACCCCATTTTACAAATTGCTACCAAAAGGGCTCTTAGTTTAACA
Source organism: Cuscuta europaea (assembly GCA_945859875.1). Classification (NCBI taxonomy): domain Eukaryota; kingdom Viridiplantae; phylum Streptophyta; class Magnoliopsida; order Solanales; family Convolvulaceae; genus Cuscuta; species Cuscuta europaea. The sequence continues at coordinate 19,163,349 of CAMAPE010000013.1, read as the reverse complement.
AGTTCCGTTATACAGTATGTTATCTCTATGAAATAGGGCAGGTCGACACTTATGGAACTCTTTTCACAAGACATGCATATATAGATGATAATAGAAAGGATCATCAGTAAAACTGCTAATTAAAAAGGAACTACAATTGCTAATTACAAGAGAATCAAAAACAATTTTAAATCTTATTATAAAGAAACTAATAAAGTTGCTAATTAAAAGGAACTAAAAAGGATCCTACAATAAAAAAGATGACACTTCATCCCTGTGGGCTTCCAAGAACTGAAAAAGGGACCCTTCAATCTCATGAAATCCAGATAAAGTAAAACTAAAATTATATCACGATAACAATCTTAGGTATGAATATTTAAGTTTCACAAAACATTGCAAAGATTTTGTGATTATTTGTTCTACAAAATTGACAGTTACGTGTTTTTGATATAATTTTATTCGGGCTATAATTCTATCGTATAAGAAGCTTATATAAATGGAAGAGTCGCATGATTTCACAAAATAGGGATTGAACATTTTTAACAAGAAAATTTGAGGATGAGCGAAACAAAGGATAAGAGGATCCAAATGGAGAGATGGACGAAAGGAAAATAGTCATATCTCTAAAACGCACAAAACCTAAACAATATTTTCAAAATCCATGTATGTGTGTATTTAATGATAAAATCAACATTTGACATAGATTTTTATTAGCAAATCTTTAAATGTGTTTTGACTCTAGGAAGTGACCCAACATAAGACCCGTAAAATAATTGTAGTATGTATATGAACAATCATGAAGAACAATATATCAAAATGTAACCACATTTTCTTGTGTGAGGAAGTGACCGAAGACTTCAACCGTGGAGAAGTTGCTTTCCAAATAAGAGCAGGACACTCCTCTTATAGGATTAAGGGTAGGCCCATTAATAGAGAATACTCTGTATTTGCGTATAAATTGCACTAATAATTACTTCCTCAATCCCGCTAACTTTATCTCATCTTTCCTTTTTGATCTATTTCACTCAGATTGTCTCATCATGATTCTTCATCAGTCTTACTTTATTCTTAATTTATCATTCAATATCAACCACATAAACTCACTTGTGACGCCTGAAGCTCAGGAAGTGATCAGTCAGACCTAAGTAACTATATCCCATCGATGAAGAAAGAATATTTTCAATAATATTTAGCTATGCAATGACAATTAATAGGAAAAGTGAGGATCAATTGTTGAAAAAAGATAGCATCGTCCAGGGATGGACCGGTTCCAGTTCGGGCCTGAGCCCGGCCGGGCCTCGGTTCATGAAAGGGGAGGCCCGGAACCGGCCGGGGTAATCCCCGGATCCGGTCCGGGCCGGGCCTCGGTTCAATTTTTTTTTTGGGTTTTCCTAATTAACCCCCAACCCTCCCCCTCACCCCAAACCACCTCAAATGGCCCATCACACCCAGCCCAACCCAAAAACTTAAAAAAAATTCAAAAAAAGAAAAGGCCCGGACCGACCGGGCCGGTTCACTATTTAGCGGGCTCGGCCCGCCTACCTCACCGGGCCGGGTGGCCCAAACCGGGGACCAACCGGTTCACCGGGCTGGTCAGGGCCCGCACAGTAGCGGGCCGGGCCGGTTCCGGTTGGCCCGGCCCGAGTCCACCCCTAGCATCGTCCTCAATGGTCCAAACTCTTTTTACGCATGTACAGTTGTGCATGACTACAGTCTTCATAATAACAACTTTATCTAAGTTGAGTTGTATACGAAGAAATTTATAATAACTTATGAGTTTCCTTTAAAGTTTCTACCATTTATTTCTTAATTTGCTATTACAGTAACATTTGGAATTTTATTTAATATTTTTTGTTAATTGGATCACTATCAATTTATTTTATTTCCATATAATTGAATCTATTTAATTACAGTGACGTAGTATTATATAGGTACTTCGCTTCTGTGCAATGCACGGATGAAGTAACTAGTTATGCAAATAACAAGAATAGATGTGAATATAATTAAAAAAACACTCCCTCCATCTAGGCATGGACCAAGCCCGGGCCGGTTCAAGCCAAGCTTTTTTCCAGGATGTTGGGCCCGGAACCGGCCCGGGTTGATACCAGATCCGGGCCAAACCGGGCCGGGCCGAGCCTGGTTCAAGGTAATTTTTTTGGTTGTGTAATTAACCCCCGACCCCCCTCCCTCACCCCAAACCCCAAACCCCCCCAAAACACCAAGCCCTAACCAAGGAAAAGAAAAAAAATTGAAAAAAAATGAATCAGGCCCGGGCCGAACTACCAGGGCCGGTTCATGAAAATCAAGATCCGAGCCCGGCCCGTCAGACCCGCCCAAACCGGGCTAAAGCCCGGAACCGGTTATCCGGGCCCTATCCGATCTAGGGCCACACAGTAGCGGGCCGATCCTGTTCCCGGGCCGGTTCGAGCCGGTTCGAGCCGGTTGGGTCCCATCCCTACCTCCATTCTAGGGGTGGACTGACCCGGGTCGGGCTTGTTTAAGTTTTTGTAATTTGTTTTGAATTAATTCCAACGCCCCACCCCACCCCAAACCCCCCGAACCACCCAGCCAACCTACTAGAAAAAAATTGTGAACGTTAGACCCAGACTGGACCGGTCCATCAAAATTGGATCCCGATACCGCCTGCTTCTTCATTCGGGCCGGGCCCCGGGCTTGGTCCAGGACTTGGTCAACCGAGCCAGGCCTGCATCCAGGTCAGGTAGGCCCGTCCCAATCCATCCCTACTCCATCTCACTTAAAGATTGACACACAATTTAGGATATTTGACTAATCATAAAATTAATCTATCCCTATCAATAATAAGGATGTTTTCTTTTGGACTGTTTTCAATCGCAGACCAGATGAGACTATCAAGTTATAAAATACACAGAAACCAAACATTTACCAGATCAGACAAGCAAATTCTAGTTCAAAAGAAAACATCCTAAGATTATTTTACATGTCCACTGTAAAATTTACACATTCATAACTACATAAAATTAAAAGTTTTATAAAGTTACAAAAAATCAAAATTGATACAGAGTAGAAGTCAGGTATGTAAAGTAAAAGATTAAGAACAATTTACATTGACCGAAAAATAGTGGACGGGAATCTTTAAGTGGAAAGAGAGAAGTACTATAAGTTTATTGTCATAAGATGAAGAGAAAATATGCTGAGAAAACATTTAGCTCTGAATTGAAGAGAAAGAGTCGAAAAGGAATTAAATGAAAAAGATAATTAATTGAGAGTATTTTCCGAATAAAATTAAAACATCCCTAGGAATTTAACATGCCCTCCTTATTACTGCCACATCAGATTTAAAGGAATGCAACTTTTCCGAATTTTTCTCAACCCGCGAATCAAACATTGGAATCTAACGCTCCTTGCATCACATTCTGACCTTCATGTGAAATTACACCAAACCTAACATACCCTTAATGTCTTAGTAAAATAAGTAGGCTCCCAACTCACTCATTTTACTAAGCAACATTTATGGCTCCTAATGCAATGGAGTGGACTATGATGCATCTATGAACAAAAAGTAAACGAACAAAGAGAACGAAGCTATACATTAATAAATAAATAAATTTTGTAGTTCTATATTGACGGTGTTCATAGATACAAGACACAGTAACATCCTTTTAAAATGAATATATTGGAATGTCAGTATGAGGCCTACCCTTTGGTTCTCATAATAGTAATGCTGCCCTTACCTCCTTCTGTACGGATTTTAGTCTTCCCGACAACTGGCTTGCCCGAAAAAGCAGACATGGGGTACACAACCGCAGCCTTTTCAGTTTTCTTGGGCAATGTTGGAGTCCTAATGCGTTTGTTTATATCATTGAGAGTCACATCTCCATGAGCACCACACGGTTTAACAAAATCAAATGGATAGACCACAGATGTGGTGACCTTAGGAGTCTGGATATTCGATTTCCTACCTGGAGAATAAGATGATGGAACATTTAGACATGAAACTGCATGCCAAAAGCCCAAAACCATGGGGTAAATTGAAACGCGTTAGTGTTGACCATAGAGGATCATAGAGAGACAATGAGTCCCATTTATCCACTGGACTTCTTGGTCAAAGGCATTGCCTAAAGGTGGGTAGAGATGACCATTGGACCAACACGGGCCCTGCCACTAAAAAATGACTCACCCACCAAATGGCTGAGATCAGTTACTGGCTTGTCATCTAACACCTCCGTGGAAAACAATTGCCCGTTTGAGACCACATAAAGAGCATATTTTGCAAAGTATTTTCCATAACACATATTTGGTGCTTTAATGGTACAGTGAACCTTCTATAACCATATATAAACATCAACATCTTGCTTTTAAAATCTGGAAATTGGTTTCATCTGTATAAGGTATCCCAAATAGGCAGTCAGCCTAATGTTCTAATCTGTCTTTTATTTTTGCCTCCAATATCATCTATCGATTCATGTTGTTGTTGTAATCAACTTATTATGTTCAGCAGAATAATCGATATAAGCAGCTTTTGAGTCAATTCAGCCAAATAAATCTTACCAAATGGGCCCTAAATGTCATATTATCATTTAGAGAAATCGAGAAGATCTAATAACCTTTAAAGATTATATTTCTTCGAGTTCGAATAGGATGAAGCTTCTGAGGTACAGCATTAACCTCACTCTCAAGATGTTTGTTGGAAAACTCTGCAACATTGTATTGATTATAGAAATTAAGATGAGAAAAAAGGAAAATGGACATTTATTTAAGCACTCGGCAATTTTATAAAAACAAAATTAAACATCTGATGCAGATGTATAAGAAATAGATGCACTACCACTCTGAACATCTGATGTTTCATCAGCAGACACACCACTATTCCTGTGTAATCAATTATTAGAATTATGCTTTAACCAAATACGATTATAAGATTAAATAAAAAACATAGGATCTTGGAATGCAACAAGACATACAGATTTCCAGGACTGATGTGCATCTCTGCATCATTAAAGCACTCAGCAATCCATCTCTCAGATGATTGATCCAGGTTCTCATTACTGGATGCAGACATATCTATTGATAAACAGTACATAACCACTATCAAATGCTTCCAAGGGATGGTTATGGTTTATATATTTCTCTAAGATAAAAATAAAAGATAGCAGGTGACATACCAGCAAATTCTGAAACCCATTGGGATACTTCTGACTTTGACTTTTCAGCCTCCTGATCACAACCAAATGACAAGTTAAACCACGTAACTCAAAGCACTAAAGCTAGCATGGAACAAGGAAAATGGTGGTACAGGAAATATGCATAGGAAAATGTGTTTTTATGTTTGATGATGCAACTTGTATGTTTGAAAAAAAGCGAAGGGATGCATTCATTTTTTAGTAAATTTTACATGTATACAGAATTCTTAGATTTTTAGTAAGTTTTTATGTTTGATGATGCAACTTGTACGTTTGAAAAAAAGCGAAGGGATGCATTCATTTTTTAGTAAATTTTACATGTATAATAGACTCTATGAATAAAGCGAATTGATCAAATATAAAAAATTGATGTAATGAGTTTGACCCTATTATTTATCCTTACAATCTCTTTCCTTCCAATGTTTCCCCTATACAATCCAAATGCATAAGATATAGAACATGCTTCTATCTGGATATCATTCAAGAACAGGTTGAATCTCTTCAGAATATCACAAACCAAAATGTTCAAAATGATGGGTTCCTTAAATTAGAAATTGAACTTCAGTTTATCATCATTTTCTGAATAACTAGTTGAGTGGAAAAATAAAGTCAATAAACTGATAAATTACCAGAACAAACTTGAAAACATTTATTCAGTTGTGTAGTGTCAGAGTACTAAATATTACTCTAGTCATAAAATTCACATTTCCAGAAGTGTACTTTGTAAGCAACCGTTGATTTCATCATTGCAGATGGCATTCCCACAATGCCAAGGGAGTCCAGGCCTTCTGATCCAAACTCTAGCATTCGGCGCCTTTTTGCTTGAGATGATGGTTCCTTATCACTGTTTTCTGTAATTCCAAAAACGGAAAAAAAAAAATCAGCAATGCTGAATGTATTGTGAAATACAAGATTATAAAACCATATATTGGCATACCACCACTGCTAAAGTGGTAAGGGAAATCTCCAAATGACTTGACTGGAGTAGTTTCTTCATCATCAAACATGAAGGAAAGATCTTCATCTTGGCTCAATAGGAACTTTGGTATGTCTGTTTTGGTGTCGTCACCTTGAGAAAAGTCCTCACTCCATTCCCACATTCTGATATTACCAGCAGCAACAGAAAATATTAAGTTACATTAGCAAAAGTGTTTTTAGTCTAAAATCAAGCAGTCCAATCTCAAATATTTCTGGCATGAACAACAATAATGTGAATATGCAAATAAAGTCCACAAATTACTCGAAACAACATACCTGTAAACTGAAATTGACCACAAAAATGCAAACAAAAATGCTCATTTTCTAAAATAGAAAATGAGGGCGTTGATATAAAAACAAACCACGCTGAGTGAAGTTTCAACTGACAGATCTATAAATAAATACATAATAAGCATAATCCAGCATTGCAACAACTAACAAAACGAGAATAGCACAAACTCAGCCCCATAAAACGTGAAGAAAAACTCATTCAAAACACAGTAACTCAAACGAGGAAAAGACGATTGTGAGCACTGAAAAATACGAGTGGAGTGGAGACCTCACTGAGTCGACTCAGCACCGAAACTCGGTGAACGGATTTGGTTCTAAAAAGCAGGAAAATCGTAAAACGGGAACGAATCTAATGAGACCTGAGGTCCAGTTATGGTCAAAGAGGAATCTGATAAGACGGGTGAACGTTGGAAAATCGGAGCACCTATTTCTTCTACCTTCAAGCGGATTTCTTCTCTATTCTCGTGCCCTTTATTATGCTTCTAACGGCCGCTGCAACTTTTAAGGGCTGGCTAGAACAGTTGAACTATTGAAGGAAGGATACTAGAAACGGAGTGCTTCTTCAGAAAGTTATGGTTACTGCTATTAACCGCATTTTAATTAATATTAATAGGTGTTTTGCTTACTGGATTTTCGAAGGTGGACTAATTTAGTTCAGAATTTATTTTTAGAACTAATTCCGTTCTTATTTATTCGATTGGTATTCTTTTTAGGAAATTTTTATATTTTTAGATTATCTTTCTCATTTCCATATTTGGAAATTTTTTCCAATTTTTCCATATTTTATTTTGTGGAAAATTACGGGGATGTATTGAATATGGATTGTGGTGAATTTTTTTTAATCCGTGGACTTTTAAAAAAGTCAATGGACTATTAAATCCATAGACTTTTTTATGAATGAATTCTATGGACTTTTAAATCCATGGATAAATTTATTGACTTTCAAAAAGTCCATAGACTTTTAAATGCGAACCACCACTGCTGGTTGTCGAAATTTTCACCTAGACCGCCGCTACCGATCTGCCCGTCCGCTTCCGTCACTTGAGTTCCCCGTTGTCGTCATCGGACTGATCCGCCACCAACAAAGTAGATTTGGTTATGCAAGAGAATTATGGACAATTACTTATATTAATTAATTAAATTAGGGGTGAATATGTAATATTTAGTCCTATTTAAGGAAAATCAAACATATGATCATATTTTAAGAAGAATGTTACTCCGTATGTTTTAGTCCTACCCTAAATAATTTCCTCTGTATAATACAGAGTATGATAAGAAACAAATAGACAAACAAATAAATAAATAAAAAAATAAATAAATAAATAAATAAATAAATAAATAAATAAATGAAACAAATGTAATTCATATAGCAACACAAAGTTCTACAAGAATAAATGAAGCATAAGAATCCAAATTGATTTTTATTAAAAAAACTCAAAGTTTCAAGAATGCTCAAGAATTTTGGTCATTTTATTAATGAGTAAGAACATTAATCGTTACACTCATTGCTACATGTGGTACAAACACAGTTGCAATCGAGTTTATCTTCTTAATAATCGTTTTCTTTTCATTTCTATCTTGTAAAATTTTGTGTACTTATATACGGTTATATATTTATTAATTTGAAATTATATTTTTATGTGTTAGCGATTTAACGATGAAAGAAAGTAATAGTTAAAATATTTATTTTCTTAATGGTTAAGTGACGACGTACCAGAATTGCACTAATGTAATATTATCGATTCTTATATCAGTTCTTCTAGAAACTTCTAGAATCAAACCAGTATGGGATTAACGAATCGAGGGGTGGGCAAGCTGAAGAAGAAAAAGAATGGAAGGAGAGGGGTGGAGCGAGCTAGGCTGAAGAAGAATGATCGAAGGGGAAGGAGTGACTTGGCTAAAGAAGAGGAGAGTTGGCGGGGTGGGGTGAGTGACGAGATGAAGAACTGGTATAAGAAAAGTCCACGGAAATCTTTAGTGAGGGGACGAGACAATTGAAGAGAATTAATGTACTAAAATGAGTTAAAAGTCCACGAGAATCCATGATTTTAGAAATCCATAAGAATGAACAGAACTTTGAATATGTCTTGACCTTTATAGACTTTTAAAAGTCTACATTGAATACGCCTAGACTTTTGTAGACTTTTAAAAGTCCACATTGAATACATCTAAACTTTTAAAATCCATGGACTTTTAAAATTTTGCCACTAATTCCTAATATAATACACCCCCTTTAACTTCAAGCTCTATAATTTGCACCTCATCTTTAAAAAAAGTGATGTCTAGTTGTGTACACCCTACCTTTTGAGAAATTTGTGAATGAACGGATGCAATTTATAATAAAATCGGGTGCCCACATACCTTTTCTTTTTGAAGATTCGATACAAAGTCTAATTTTGTCGAAGTAATGGGAGCGGTTAACAATTAAGAGCACGTTTGGTGACCCAATTTTTCAGTTTATCAGACTTATCAACTAAATCTTTTATCAAACATTTAACTTTTGAATTCGCGCGCCAGATTGTGTAATAGTAAGAAAAAATATGGTTGATGTTATTTTTCTGGCTGCTTTGGCTGAAATCTGTAGATGATCATTTTAGGTATTTTTCATATAAATTTATTTTTATTTAATTAATAAAATATATTTTAAATATATTTTTTTCATAAATCAACATAAACAGTAAATCCAGTCACTTCAACCCTAGACCCAACGGCCTGGCTGCAGTCTCGTTTCATGTTCTCTGCCCTAGCCTCCATCAAAATCAATTAAATCGCACAGAAAATGAAGAAGGAGAAGATTGAAGCGTGCGATTGAAATGCACAGGAGGCCACGCTTGAAGTAGGGCGGTGACTCTCATAGAGACAGTGGTGGGACTCTCACAAAGACGGTGGCGGTGACTCTTGAGTGACGGCGACAAAGGGTGAACTTCATGTCAGTTGCAAAAGCTCCAGGGTTGGGGTGAGAGGAGATGCTAATTTAGGGTAAAAATAGTTTTGGACTTTTGATATCAGGAGATACGGAGCAGCGGAAGTAACTAAATGTTACTTTTGTGTCCAATTGAGTTTTAGTCACATTCTTGTCAACCAAAGGCCTATTAGTATTACTTTTGCCATTCTTTCAATAGACAATAGCTTTAATTTCAATGGAGCAATAACACAATAACACACCTCGTGTATATTCATTATATTGTTGTACCAGGCCACCTCACAATTTCTTGTTTGTAAATCATAAGAGGGAGTGATCGGTTTTTCGTTGTAAAAGTAAAAAAGAATGTTATGATTTGGCATTGGTATCATATGACCGGTAAGATACCATTTTGAATTTGTAGAATATCAAAGATTTTGTTTCTACGGAGTATATCAGAACTTCAGAAGTGTGATTTTATATATATTGTAATTGACATTGTCATATTGTTGAAGTAGTTGTGTAATTTAGAGTTATATTATACTCCGTATGTAGTAACAAAATACAGTGAAAGTTTTAAATCATTATTTATTTAGAATTTGAAAAGTAATAAGTTGGATTTTGAAATATTGTTTGCTTCATTTTCTGAAATTACTTAAATTGTTTCATTGCAACTTCCAATGGGTACTTCAATTTCGAAAAATTGTTCTTTACATGACTATTTGTTTACTTGTTTCTTACCAAACGACTAAAAGATCTATTGATATATGCAGTCTTCAACGGTCAATACAACTATGAGTGAATCTTTTAGAAATGTTGCAACGAATGAAAACGTTAACTTGATGTATGTTCCTAGAGAGGCCATGTTTAATGCGCAAATACAACACTTATTCAACCAATAATCCCAATATAGAATTTTTGAAGAAGTTACGCCATCAAACGACCCTGATGAAGAGGGACAACAATAGGGTAATAACTCTAACGGCGAGTCGGCGACAATGACCAAGGAGGCTCTACATCGATAGTGATCCAAGGTAAACCTAAGGAATCATTAAAATATGATCTTTTACTATCGCTTTACGAGGATAAAAGGGTCAAAAGACAGAATATGGCAGACAACTTAGAACTTTTGCCAAAAGGCGATTCACATGGACGATATTGAACGGTCCGTAAACACTTGAACGCGAAACACCCTATGGAGATAGTGAGGATGAAGAGAATTGGAGAACAAGCACAAACATCAAGGTTGCGAATTCTCAACTCCTTAGAAACTTCGTTTATAATATAATGATGAACAACATAAAAAATAATGGTTGAATTAATTGTTAAAACATACTCCAATTGCTTATTTATATTTTGCGAAAGTGGCGCATGAAGAAAGTATGGTCAACAACAATGCTTGATGTACCCACCCTTAACCCACCTTATACCCACCATGTTTGTGAACCTTTTTTTGTCTGTGAACTCGGTTTACAGACAATATTTTGCTTGTGCAAAATATTGTCCGTGAATCAATGTTCACAAACAAAAAAAAACTTTCACAAACATGAGTGGGTACAAAAGTGGGTATAAGAGTGGGTACAAACATCATTTTTGTTATGATAATGTTAATTAATAAAACAAAAATGATGTTTGTACTCACTCTTATACCCGCTTTTGTACCCACCCATGTTTGTGAAAGTTTTTTTTTGTCTGTGCATATCGATTCACAAACAATATGTTAAACAAACAAAATATTGTCTGTGAACCGGATTCACAGACAAAAAAAAGCTTCACAAACATGATGGGTATAAGGCGGGTATAAGGGTGGGTACATCAAGCATTGTTGTTAATAAAACTCTGAGGTCTTGCACTCTTGCCTATATTATGTGAACTATTTGGCCCGTCTACAAATTTAATTTAAATATAAATGTATTTTTATCAACGATGTGCATGTAATGTTTTGAATTTGTGTATGCAAGATGATCGAGTGACAAACTTTTGGCAAGTCATGAATAATGTCAAGGGCGATATTAAAATCATTTGGGATAATAGTTTAATTAAACAATGTTGGAGAACTTATTTGGAATCATTAAAGGGTGAGTTTTGCATATGTTGAAAGAATACTTGCGACTAATGTTGTGCTGAGATTTAGGAATTAATGGTATGCTTTTGTGAAAAAACATTGTGAAAACATTATAGAACCCTTCTATTTATCATACAATTCCTTCTATTTTTCACCCTCCATGTTATATTGAGGGAGTAAAAGGTGAATCAAGTATTTGAATTGCATTTTTAGAATTCCAAAATATCATTAAATATTCACATTAATGTCGCATTTGAAAAATACTAGAACCTCCGCTCCACTAACATTGCGACATGAGGTGTCATGATTAGGAAGGGAAGTGAGTTTATATGGTTGATATTGAATTGATAAAGTAAGAATAATGTAAGAATAAAGTAAGTATGATTTAAAAATTAGAACTACACAAACTTTACCAAATTGGGTATGAGACAAACTTAGTGAGATGAATAAAAAAAGGAAATACTCCCTTCGTTCTTTTTTAGTTGCAACGGTCAACATTTCACATTTGCCAACACACGTCTTTGACCATAATTATATCTTAATTCTATTAGTAAAAAATATTAAAAATCAGATTTTGAATATTTGTAATGAGATGAATTGAACAATATTTTTTTTGGAAGAAGGCGGCTTAAATTGATATCACAACATTAAGAAAGGGAACAAGAAGATAAAAGGAGCACTTCCAACTGCCGACCCTCGAACCAGACTTGGATCCAATCACCCTGTATAAAGCAATATGGCTCACTGATCCTATAATGAGTTCAAATGAGCCTAACACGGTTAAAATAGAACCCTTGTCACCCAATCCTAATTCACGAGTCTCACAGAAATAAAAGTAAATGGCAACAACAAAAACAGTCTGATCAAAGCAAAAAAAGAAATAGAAAGCATAAAAGTGGAACTTCATCTGCACCCTGACAATCCCGAAGACCTTCCCGTGTTCTCCCCTGAGCTGAAGCGTCTTCAGGTTTCTCGGCGGGTCTAGGGACGAAGACCCGCCCCCTCTCCATTTTTTGGGAAATCCAGTGCCATTTTGTCCCCTTCACTATCCTCATGCTGTTTTTCCTCCCACATCCTTCTGTGTTTCTGCTCTCCCAGGACTCCTTCTGTATCTGCTGCTCCATCCGCCTCAGCTTTAGCCTTGCTAGCGTCCACCACGGTGAGAGTCCATTTCTGCCCTGCTTCCCCACCTCGTCCAGCTCTGTCCTTCTCTTTTACCTGATGAATGTCCTGTTGAGCCGAGCCCTTCTCACCTGAACAATCTTCAAGGACCAGCCACTTGTTGCCCCCCATCAGGTGAGATTTCCCTCACCCTCCAGCACAGAGGCTAACCCCACAGGGTTTGTTCAGCTCTTTGTTCTCACACTCATAAGCCAGAGGGCAATATCTGTCAGCATGAGCTATGATACCACAAGCAAAATAGAAACTAGGAAGTTTTCATATTTAAAATTCACCCAATGGCGTGTACCCCGCCCTTTCCTAAGTGTCGTGCCCACTTTCAAAGCTTTCCCTACGTCCGTACAAACCCTAATTCTCATGTAATTTAAGAGTTCCACCTCTCCTCAAACTGACTTTCATCAAAACTAATAAACTTACCAATAAAATTGCCAACTCTCCTAGCCACACCTAAATTCATAAAAAAGTAAGGTACATTATGTACCTGCACCCAGAAATCAGCCTCATTTAGAGGAACCCGAAGAGAGATGTCTCCTGGCTTTAATGCCCTTAGCACCAGCAAGTCCTGTTCAAAAAGCCACAGACCACTTCCAAGCACACGTTCCATGTCAATAATGTGATAAAAAGTGAATAGATACCTTTTTTCACTGATCTCTTTGATTGAGATCCCTTTTCCAGGACGCCATAGAGAAGCCATGAGGTCCCTAAACACCGAAAATTTCACCATTCTATCCGTGAGTAGAGTACCCACAATCGGGAAAGTATCGCTACGTTCCGATGTCTCTCCCTCACCGGCTAACTCCTCGTAAAAAACAATCTCGTCCTCGACTCCACCTATGGCCATGTTATTATATTTGTCTGCGATATCCTCCATCCCACCCAATTACTTTGATTCTTGTCCGAGCAAGAGGAGTCTGGTAATGGTTTCAGCCTGACCGTGCTCTGCCTCAGAGGGATATGCCTGCTACATGATTCTCTTTATCAACGAAGGGTGTTATAAGCAGAATGAAATCAAAACCTACATGAGAGAAGCAATGTTTCAACCGCCTCTCTGCCTGCTCTGCCGAAGAAGATCCGCAAAACCGGCGGCGATACTCAAACCCTACGCTGAGGGAGACGACCGCCGTTTTCTTCACCTTTAATTTTCTTGAACAATATTTTAAAAAAATCACAACATAATAGCGTAAAATGTAGTCAAAGTAGAGCATGTGAATAATCAACATGTTGCGATTAAAACGGATCGGAGGATGGTATGAGACAATCTTCGTGGGACGGAAGCAGGGTCGGCCCTGTCCATTTCTGGGTCTATGGGCGGTACACTATTTTAGGTCTATATCCATGACAAACAGTAAACCATATTTGGGCAATGAAATTCATAAAATAAAGACGAGAATCACTTTATTATTATATACGTTACCTATTTGGGCAAAAGTAACAACACGAGTATCAAATAAAAAGAAAAAAAACATTACTTTAAAACGTTCCTCGTAAACCAATGTGAAGCAAATCATTAATAATTGATTCATGGACAACCTTCTTTCCACTAATAAATATGACAAACAATAAAATTGCCACATATAACAACAATAAACTTTCTTTTGAAAGGATAAATAAAAAGAAATATTACCACATATTCAATTCATAAGTTGAGAATGATTTATTGACCGCTTATGGTAGTCTAAAGTTTGAAGTCTCGAAAGAATGAAGGTTTTCATAGAGACAAAATGTTTGGTTGCCAAGAGGACTCGCACAAGAAGATTGCAAATTTGACGTCCTCTAGAACTACTATTAGGAACTCAGATATAGCTTAGGATGTTTTTACTTGGACTGTAATTTGCTGGTCTGATCTGGTCTGATCTGGTCTGGTCTGGCCTGGTTTCTTTGTATTTTTATAACTATCCAAGTCTGGTCTGGTCTGAACTGGTCTGGTCTGAAACGAATTACAGTCCAAGTAAAAACATCCTTATTGAAATTTGGAAACAAGTGAATATTTGAGGTGAAATTTGAGAGAAATGGGCTCTAAAATAATTATATAAATTTGTTATGTTATAATTAAATTAAATGAAAACCTTAAAAGATGTGAGGACTAGAGACACGTGTCTTTTATTTATGCAGCAACAATTGTATTGCTTTTAAAAACTACAACCGATCATGTTAAAAAAATTTAAGACTCTTTATATATGTTTTAAATTTTCAAATTGTCAACAAAATTAATCATTAGGCATAATTAATTGAACAAGAATAAAAAAGAAGTCTACACACTATATATAAAGAAAAAAAATTGGACCTATTTTTCTTCTATTTTTTCGGGCCTAGGGCGGTGGCCCCTCGCCTCTGGCCCTGGACGAAAGAAGTACAACTTATGATACTCCCTCCGTCCCTAAAAGGATTGCCAAGTTTGACCGACACGTAGAATAATAAAGTAAAAACTGTGTGGTAGAGATTTGTGCAGAAGAGAGAAATAACAGCAACCACAAATTGATTGATTAAAAGGGAAAGTGACAAAGTTTTTGGGACAACCAAAAAAGGAAAGTTGGCAAAGTTACAAGGGACGGAGGGAGTAGTATACTACCATATTTAAGATGTGCCAATGTCAAATACGACAATTAATTTAGGGAAATAAAACATAACACTCATATTTTAATTTTTAAACCTTTACATTAGTTTCATTTTATTTGGGAATTTTTCCTTTTCAATACTTCTTTAAGTTCATTTTATTGGCAGTCAAGTGCCCCAAGTAAAATGAAATGGTGTTGTAGACCACTTTAAGTTAATAAAATTTAGGTGACCTCAAGAGTAGCTTTTCTTCAGCAGAAAAAGCTGACAAGGGAAGAAATTTATTGCACGTTTTTACGTGTGCAAAGAACGCAGTACACAAGTTTGGATATAACTGGTGCAAAAGAACGTGGAACTACCAATGTGAATAAACATCTTATAGAGAGGAGAATTACATCAATATCTTGTTTCCATTATAGAATAACGAAAGTCCTACCCAAATATGAAAAGAAAAAAGAGGAACATCTTAAAAAGGAAAGACTAAAGAAGCTACATATCAACACATAATTTTGATTTTGTAAAGAAATTCATATACATGATCCAAACGGGAAAGGATCAAACCCGAATTCCCCCTCTAGTAAGCTTTCATCTTGTTCCTGCAGTGCATGAAATGATATTAGCATTGAATGGTATTCGGGCAATCGGGCTTGTTTGCAAGAGTTATTTAGCTAATATTGTTGAATTGTTGAATTTTCTCAAAGAGAAAGTGATTGAAGCTACTTATTCTACTTATTGAGCATAG
Organism: Cuscuta europaea; assembly: GCA_945859875.1. Taxonomy (NCBI): domain Eukaryota; kingdom Viridiplantae; phylum Streptophyta; class Magnoliopsida; order Solanales; family Convolvulaceae; genus Cuscuta; species Cuscuta europaea. The sequence goes on along the minus strand of CAMAPE010000013.1, from coordinate 19,147,498 downwards.
TAGATAATTATGGCTACCAATGGAACTTGGGGTTGTCTACTCCTTACATCATTACTTTCTAAGGGTAGCTATTATCATATTTATTATACTTAAAAAACCTTCAACAAAGGAAGGCAATAAGGTTGCCTAAACTTCCACTTTCTCATAATATTACAGAGTTCGTGGGAAGCTAAGGCTCTGATGATTGCAGGAAAATAAAAGTTGTCGCGCAACATGTTTTTCTAGAAAAAAAATTATGCATCTTTTGAAATTTCAAAGACCATGGGAAATAAATGCATGTAAATGAAGCAAACGTTTTCTAAAAAAATATTTACTCAGGAAATAGTTTTTGTGAAGATTTCTTATGTTTCATAATTTGCCTGTTGGTTTTGTGCACATTATACTTTTACATGCAACATCTCCTATTTATGGTGTGATTATATTTGTAAATGTATTGTCACATATTCACACTCCAACGATGCATTGGTGAAAGCAGAGTAAGAATAGTGTTACTAGCTCCATCTCTACAGTCTACCCCCCTCCCCCACCCCACCCCCGGCAACTTAGCACACTTAATAAAAACAATGAGATTTTGCGCTTAAGTTTTATGCAAAGAACAGTTTAGAAAAACAATTATTTCCTCAAAAGGAAAGAGAAACCGTATGGATGAAAAAGGAAAGAAAGGGCCCTTTTACAGGGACGGAAGGAGTGTTATGTTTATATCACCTAGAACAGTTAAATACACTCCATCCACCTGAAATGCAAACAGTAATAATACTGAGATACCTAATGGTCTATCTTGATGAAATTTGCGGGAGGGCTTAGTTAATATCTTAAGAAATAGAAAAGTTCTATAAATGAATGAAAACATAAATAAAATGTTATAGAATCACATTTCAAGTAAATCTTTCATTTTTTTAATAAAATCTCAAATATATAAATATATATATATATATATATATATATATATATATATATCAAGACCAACCCCCACCCCACCTAGTTCCCATTGCAATTTAATACCCTAATCAGAATATACTAATTTTAAAATATATAAAAACATAACATACCTGCTTGATCACTGAACTCATCATCAGATCATCTATAGATCCAAAGCCTGGAGAGGGTAAAGCCTCATTTGGCTTTGGTGGCTCAAAAAGGTACTCTCCATAGTATCCCGCCCTTGAGCCGGGAGTCAAAATCCCATTCTTGTTGTGTTGCAACAGAAATGAAGGCCCCATACTTGATTCACCACAAGCATCAATCACTCTGTTGTTGCGAAGGTCATCACATTGGTCAACACCAATCCGGGTCAAAGGCTGTGGCACAATGTTGTTGACTGGGCCCCGAGAACTTGTTGTGTTTCCATAAACAGCATTTGACTTGTGATTATTAAGTTTACTATGTTCTCCCCACTGTTGAGTAGCCACATGATTAATAGTACTCTGACTAGCAGCATCACCTACCAACCTCTCAGGGCCAACAGAAGTAGACGCGGTGCAAGAATACACGGGACAGCTGCGCTGTAAACGCGGCCCCACAGAAGAACTACTCTCTCTCACACAATTTTGTGTCAGTTGAGGGGTATGGTTGAACGTTTCGGTCACCGGCTGGAAATTGTTGACCTGAATTGTGTTCTGCCAATTCTCACTCGACCTTCCATGGTCAAGAAAATTGGAAGACCCGCTAACTGTGAGGTTAAACGGATCAGAATTTAATGAAACCACATTTAGAGCTTGCGGGATTCCAACTCCTCCCGCAATTAGCCCAACACCAGAACTTGGATCTGGAAATGTTGTATTTGCAGCTCCAAGAAGCGTGGAACCGCCTAACGGGTTGAGGTCACTTTGTTGCAAGGGGTCAACAACAAGTTCTAATGGTGGGACCCAGCTTGCATTCTGGGTAACAGCTGGACCGGTGGCTGGACCCAACTTTCCAAGAGTACCAAAAGACTTGCTCAAATTTTGAGGGAGATTAAGATTCCGGATGTTTACACCAGCAGCACTATTTAGTCTACCAAGCAGGCCACTTGGTGGGTATGATGATAAAGAAGGATGGGTAAATATTCCTGATCCTGCCAGTGTCCGGAAATCTCCGAGCCCGTCAAGTGAGCCCAATCGCATGTAAGCAGATTCTTTCCCCCCAAAGGCAGCCACCATGTTGGCCTGTTGAGTTGCTACCGAACTTATTCTTTTCAAGTAGAGCCTGTACTTCTGAACCAAAATTAAAAGGTTTAAAAATCGTGTGTAGCCAGTATGTAATAAATAAATGATCATGTAGGTCTTCAAAGAAATATCCATAAAATCAAGCTAAATATCATTGATCACAATTGCAAAAGTTAAAACAATAATTAGTTCAAGAAATAACTAATAAGTATATGTCATGAACAGTATTTAGACAACCTTAGCTTCAATTTGTCTACAAATGCCTTTTTAATTCATTTTTTTACTAATGTCAAATTTGGTATGCATTTATTCCAATCTGTTTTCCAACATTTCCAATGGAGCCAAAGACTCACTATTTTTTTGGCTTGGGAATATGATGGAATAAAGCAAAATGGCTCACAGAACTGTTTGTGCTTTCTTGTTATGAAGCAGGAGTCGGTCCATGAAATTTGCGACGCGGTTTTCATCATGGGTCATCCAAAAACAGTCTTCGTGTGCTTTAGTATAGGGGTAGGCTGCGTACATCCGACCCCCTTTACCCCACCGTTGGTGGGGAGCCTTTGTGGCACTGGGATAATGTTGTTGATGTTGTTGTTGTAGTATTTATTCCTTTCAGTGTCGTTGGTGGCAAAAATAGGCTTCAATGGTCAGAATGACCAATAACTTGTAATGGTCATGATTTTTTATTCAAAGGGCGCTTTTGTCTTCACTACCATTCTTCCATGATTATTCCAATTCATCTTAATTAAATAAAAGGATCTTATAATGCACAGAAATCCTACAATACATCATTCTAAAGCCCTTTATGGTAACCGCTTATTTCGCTGAAATAACAGAATCTGCAGAACTTGTTAAAATAATAACATTAGGTAAAATGATGACTAACATCCATTTCAGTCAAATAAGTACATCAACAGTAACTTATTTTGCTAATTGAAGTAGGATAAGCCAGAAAGGCTACCAAACGGAGCCTGAGATTTGAATAAACATCGTTTGTACCTAATAAATCTTATCCGATAACACTGCAGACAAACTGTAGATGCAGGAAATTCCTAAAAATGAAAACAAAAACACTAGAAATAAAAAAAGTGGATAGATTATTACCTGGAGATGGCTTGCTACATTTTCACGTGTAAGCCCATCAACATTCATCAGGTCAAGAATCCTTTTGGGTACAGCTTCTGTGATCATGCAATGAAACAGAATACAAGACAAGAAACACATGAATAAGAAACAATAAAAGATTTAGGGTTTGTTTGGATAATAGAAAATGCTACGGAGAGTGGGGTGCAAAGGGACGTTATTTTATTAAATTTGGTTTTATCTCTGAAAATGCAAACACAGGTTATACACTTATACTGCTTAGTCTACAGAACAAGCTGAATAATTAGAATAAGTAAAAAACTATGGTCATAGTTATGACTTACTAATTTTGAAAGGATTAAATATGATTCAAGTGGATCAGAGTATGGCTATGGATAGAGCAAATTGGAAGGCAGATATTTGAGTGGAGGATTGATCTCTTTTCTTCTTTTCTATCCTTTTATCTTTTTATCTTCTTTATCTTTCTTATGTTCTTCATCCTTTTATCCTTTTTTTTATTATTTTCATATATTCTTTCTATCCTTTTTATCAAGTTATACTACGATTTTGACATTACAATTTTTTTAAAAGTTGAATTTTTGCTTTTGACTTTCCCACTATACCCTTACATAAAGTAGATGAGGTGTAGTGAGAGAGAGAAAGTGAGTGTAAAGTGGGTAAATGAAGTAAGGGTATAAGGCTAACTTTATATTAAAAACTTGTCAAAATAGAAATGGGAACTTTATTTTGGACCTAACCAAAAAGAAAAGTGGGAACTTTACTTAGGATCAGAGGGAGTATTTATCTTTATCTTTATCTTACCTTATCTTTTTCTTATCTTTCTTATCTTTCTTTCACATCATGTATCGATTCATGTTAGCCGACCCCAATATCTTTTGGGACTAAGACTTGGATGTTGTTGTTATTGTCTTATCTTTCTTTCTTTTTGGCTCCGATATCATGTGCCGATGCCGATTCCAGTAAGCCAACTCCAAAATCTTTTGGGATTAAGGCTTGGATGTTGTTGTTGTAAATATGTTTCTGGACCCTTGAGATAGTGTTTGTTTTTTACGTCTCTGCAAAATTATTTATAGGTTTTCCATCCCTATAATCTATGTTTCTTTCTTATTAGTTTCTCACCGATCGTAACTAATAGATTTGGTACCATTCTTTGTCATGTAATTCAAAAAATGCATATTTATTTTCTAGAGGATCATTAGAGCCTATTTTAAAACGTGAATGATTAGTTTTACATCATTTTAACTCCAACATTGGTCACCAAGAAATTAGAAAATAATAAATTTAAAATTTTTCGGTAGAGTTATGCAAACAATAATTTTTTCTAAACGGAGATTTTCTCGGATTTTGGAGGGCCTAAAAAGAAAACGAGAATGAAAAAAAGAAATATTCTGCACGGATATAAAACAAAATGTGTCATTTTTGTGGGACTAAAAACGTATTTTAGCCAATTAGAAAATAGACTGAACGGGACACATTTAATTTATAAGAACCCTTACAAAACGGGCTTGAAGTATGAGCATTGTTTTTTAATATAAAAAACAAGGATCAACTGACTCCGTTCCATCTATAAACTAGGGCTTCGGAGAGCCTAATGATTGAATTTTTCCACAGTTTAGATTTTCTTCGATACTTCGAATTCGATTGAGCCGATATTGATCCGTGGAAATCCTGAAGCCCAACTTTTTTCAAGTTGTTCGTTCGGGATCGAAATTCTGGGGGATATTTTAGGTTTCTAATTTTTTGTTTAATTTTGGCAAGTAATAGTGAAGAGCGCCGCGGTCTCTCCCTAGCAGGTCTAGGGTTTGGTTTTTCCTTAGCAGATCTAAGGTTTGGTTCTTCGGTGAATCCCTTTCACTTGTGTCCAGCGCTGGGATTGGATTTGAGGCAGATTGACAAGAATCCTTGCCCAAACTTGACGACATCGAAGCCAGAGTTTGGCGATCGATTTCTTCGTGAACAGGGTAGCAAGGGCATAACAGCGATGAAGATGACCGCTAGCGGTGGATTTGCTACGAGCGTGGGATGAGGAGAGGTGCACGAATTTCGAGCAGGCCAGATGACGATTGACAATGGAGGATCAATTAAAGTGGTACCAAGGATATGGCCTCCTCCTGAACCACCATGATGGGTTGTACGAGGTGCTAGAGTCCGTGGAAGTTTTCCTATTAGTTATTTTTATTCTGTCAGTTGGCTTCTTGTTATCGTCTATGTTGTGAGGTTTGTCAGTTTGTTTGGAAATTCAGCCTTTTTTATGTCATTGAGTATGTTTGGATCTATGGGAACAGGGATGACTGTGTCAAGCCCGCTACATGGTTAGCGATTCGCGTTGCTCTTTCAGGGGTAACCGAGTTTACAGTCGTAGTTGTTAGATTTTAGTTGGTGTCAGTTTTGTTTTTCCTTTGATTGATGTAATGATCCTGAAACTTATGATATGAAAGAAGGCTAGTTGGCGATAAAAAAATATAAAAAACAGATGTTTAGATTTCTTGGACATTATTATACAATAAAATGAATAAGCAAGTTCTTTTCAGCAAATATATAAAGTCTAAACTACTTATTTAGTTTGAGTTTACCCTTGAATTTCCTTCGCTAATATTTTTTCTCATTACTCCATTGTTCTTTTTCATATTTTATTTCCCCTGTAAATCCTGGGTTCCAAACAGATCTAAAAGTACTTGTGGCAAAAAGATAAGCAAAGGAATGATATTAAAGAGCTCACTTTCAATGCCCAACTGATTAACAGCTGCAACGAACTTCCTATGAAGTTCTATAGACCAAACAACTCTAGGCTTCTTCTGTGCAGTAGGGTCCTCATTCTCGTTCTCATTATCATCACTATCATCTTCCTCATCTTTCCTTTTCTTGTTCACCTTCATAATTTGTCCACAGCCATCCCCACCCCCATAACGAGCCGTGTCTTGATCAGTTGACTTGTTTTGGTTCTTGGAGTCAAACTTCTTTCTCCTGATGACATGCTGCCATATGTTTCTCAGCTCCTCAATCCGAACAGGTTTGACCAAATAGTCACAAGCACCGTGAGTTATTCCCTTCATTACTAGTTTGGGATCACTATTTCCGGATAACACTGCATGGAAGAAAAAAAATAGGGATAAAAAGATTGTCGGTCAATTCACAAAAGGGAAAATTTGACTTTGCACCCCAGTAATATTTTTTCTTTGAGAATGCACCCCAGAGTGGGGGTGTAAAGTAAAATGAAATGGACCCCATTTAAGGTGCATGGTCAAAGAAAAATAATTCACAGGGTGCACATTCAAATTTATTCTTTGCAAACACTAGATATGCTAAAAGAAAAACAAAAAATACGCCTCATTTGGATTTATTTAGGTGTTGAAATTAAATTACTGAAATAGTTAAATTAGATTACCAGGAATTGAATATTACAAATCAGATAAATCACGTTAGGACATTAAGGGTGTTTGGATATGCTTCTTAAACTTCTGCTCCTTCAGGTAACATAAGCAGATATTGGAGTGTTTGGATGGAAGTGCAAAATTACTTCCAAGTGCTCCAAATTGCTCCTAAAAGCAGAAGCAGAATCAATTTCAAACACCCCCTTAAAATGTGGAAAATTCTTTATTTTTATTTATCTATTTATATAGAGTTCTGTAAATTATTGCAGTAGAAAAAACACCCAAAGATGAGAAGCAGGACAATAATGTGAGGTGTATTGAATGTCCCCAATTTCAGAAACTGGCATAACCCCTTCCCTAATTCCGGGGAATAAGGGAAATTCTATGAATATGAAGCCAATCAATACGAGGGCGGATCTATCTGTAAACATTATTGGACGAAACACAAGATGTCAATTTAATCATAAACCACAGAGATTCAGATGCTTACTGATGACAGGGAGATCCATCTCGAGCCCAACAAGTTCTAGCAGCTTAAAACCGTCCATATCAGGCATATGAACATCACTGATTACCAAGTCAAATCTGTCTTTGTTTTCTCTCAACATATTCAGGGCCATTCTTGCTTCACTTGTTGTGGTTACTATAAAAGAAAAACATAACACAGAGTTCCATTTATGATTTTCAACACCCACACACATGTATAACACAAAAGGGGAAAACATCCCCAGGCAATAAATAAGAAAATAAAAATCAAAGAATGATCATAAAGTTGGTGTCATAAGCTCAATATTAGTCATTTAAAGTAGTGGAGGAACAATAAAGAACATATTATCCAAACAAATCCTATGATCTGCCCAGCAACGTTTAACCCATGCTTATTGGAAAACAATTACAAAGGCTCCATTAGCTACAGCCAATTCCAGAAACCATGCAATACCCCCAGGAATTATCATCTACAAACTGAAATGATAGCGAGATCTAGATTTCCCCTTAGATTACTAGGATACTGAAGCAAGATCCTGAAAGTGGGATTTATCAAGTTAACGGGGGGTCAATGAAACAGCAAATCAGTAAACTCCGCAGCCAATAAATTCACAAATCTGTAAATCAGAAACAATAAATTATCGACCCAATTCTGTAAAATTCTCAAACATAAAATCAATCAATTATAGTCCAGTTTTAAAAAGGAAAGACAGAAAAGGCATACCATGATATTCGCATTTCCTAAGCAGCGTTTCCAGTAGCTTCAAGCAAAGTGGGTCATCATCAACAGCAAGAACTTTCATTCCAACAGGGAAGTTGTCATAATTACCATTCTCAGTCCCCATATTCCCTCGTATTTCCTCCACAGTCATCCTCTTTAACAAAAAAGAAGCCAGACCAATACAGACCAGACACTCGCTTGCTAAAGTTTCAATCTTTGCCGCAAAGGGTCAACTTTTGTGTTTAAATTGCAGAATTGAGAGAAAAGAAAATACCAATTAGTATATAAGTGGAGTATGCGTAGAGAGCGAGATGGACGTGTGGACAATGATGGAGACGGGCAGAAAAGAGTGAATGAATTTAACCCAAGAAATATCAGATCATACAATTCCTTTTAGTTATATCTCCATAGTCCATTCACTTTCCCTCCCCTATCCTGTGATCTGTTTACCTTTTTCTTCCACTCTTTCCCTACACAAAAGTCGTAATAGATTGACGGGACTCAAACAGTCAAACCTATTCTGATATCCACTTTTACATTTTAAAGATAACGTTGTAAGAAAAGAACTAAGAACCCGTAAAATCCATTTGTGTTCTAAAAGTTTTAAGTTTGATATTATCATTGAAGATGAAGAGATATTCTTTTTGTTAATCAAGTTAGGCTTTCATGAAATATTTTTATACTACGTAGGATATTATTTATGATATAAAAATGCATCGAAATGTTTTTTAATAGAAACACATTCATAAAAAAATCAACTTTCATAAAATTAGACTATGTTAATCTTAATTTAAGATTCTAGGTTTAATACATCAAACCTCTTGTGATATACGGAGTATGAAGTATAAATTTGATGCATTGGCCTCATCTGATTTGAGAAATGCATCAAATCCTTCTATGTTATAGTTATTCAGAGGCAAAATCCTCTCTAAGAACATATTTAACAATTTACAAATCACTTATCTTAATATTATGATTGAATTTGCAAATAAATTTGTCAAGATCTCTAAATTATGCAAAAATATTAATCATCTTTCATTATTTGGAAATTAAATTTGTTCATAGAGGTATTTTGTATATGAGTAATTATAACACATGAGGGTTTGATACATTTTTTAAATCACAGAAAAATAATGTGCCAATTTTATATGAAGTATATCATAAGAGGGTTTGGTGCACTAAACTTTGATGGTTTGAGTATGTTTTCAGAAAAATATTTAGATGGATATATATAATATAATGAGGTCATTGATTTTAACTCTGATGTTATAGATTTATTATTTTTAATATTTTTTATTAAATTATTAATTAAGTGTGCTAATTATTTCTTAAAATAAAAATATGAACTCTTAGGTGGGACGTCCAAAAGAGATAAAAGCTTAAGCCGAGAGTATTATTCAAAATCATTACACAATTTTTATCATCACTGACTTCAAAAGTAAAAAATGACAAAATTTTAAGCGAATGTTGTAGCACTATAATAGATTAGAAAGTATTGGCCAAAAGTGCTGAAAGACGAAGCCGTAGACCATCTTTAGTAGGAGCATGGATTATTTAAAAATTCATTGTCACATCAGATAAATAGATTTTAGTGTAAATTTACTTGCTCCAGCGAGAACTTACATATAGCCATACCCTGCATTGCTGAGTTGGAATGGAAAAAAATGCACACCCGGCCTCGACTTGTCCTACTTTCCAACAGTCTCACTCAGCCAAAAATTTATCACCGGGAAGTTCTTGGCGGCAAGTGAAAACATTTCCGCCAAATCTCAAAAGTGTAGCTTCAAAAAAGTCTCGTCAATTTCATTTTCCTACTTTCTTCTTCGCATCGGCTCTGCGCATTTGTTCTCCGTATCCGCTCTTTGCCTCTGCTCACCGCATTTGCTTGATACTTCAAAGTCATCCACGTGTTTTTCTAGCCTTCTCCATTTGATTGAGTTATGAGTGATGATAAATTGGAATCTATGTTCTTACAAAATTAACCGGATGAATTTTTTGAAAAGGAATGCACAATTTGAACAATTAGCAAATCGTATTAAAACTCAAAGTAATTTGGAACGAAGTTATTTTAAGATTATCAAGTAGCGGATGGGTATGCAGTCTTGCCTAGGATTAGAGGCGGCGGCGTTTCGTCCGCATAGTTTTGAGGCATCACTAACTTTTCTTCGAGCAAAGTAGAAACGTTTCAAGGATTCGGGCGGAAGCTTCTTCAGTTGCCAACAACAACAGGGGTTCGAAGGTTCCTTGTGACAAGGGCAAGAGGAGAAACCGTGTTCGAAGGTCTTAGCGCACTGCTTGGGTTCCAACAGGGGTGTGACGACTTTGTTTAAGGTTTTCAGCTTGCAGCAGGTTTGAGATTCCACTCTGGCAAAAACAGAACCAAGGAGGCGGTGATGAAGGATAAGCGCATACCCCAGAGGCTAGAAGAGATCGAAGCTTGTGGAAGGATGAAGATGGAGAACGAAAAGGAAGTCAGGGACAACCAGTGGATCTATGATCGCTTGGACTTGAATGAAGAGGGTGGAGCGTTATTGGTTCGTCCCCATCCTGAACCGCCGCCAGAGAAGGAATGAGTGGTTAGGGTTTGGCCGTTTGGATGCCTCGCTTAGTTATTTTTGCTTGTTTGAATTGTTATTTTTTCGTTCAGCACTTTCAGTTTAATTTCTACTTTGTGGTTAGTTATTAGTTTGTGAGAAAGCGATCAGCCTATTTTAGCCGATAATAGCTTTGAATCTCTCGCATATTCAACGATCAGTCTTGCTCATTATTTGGCAGTATTCAAACAAGACTATTCTATGTCTCATCAGAGAGTGAGGGGGGCTATTGGCTATAAAGAGCCTAGCGGGAAGAGTTGGGCAGTTGAAAGGGTGAATGCTTGGATGTTTGTTTCAATGAGTTTAATGTAAGCAATTTGCATTTTTCAGCCAAAAAAAATTGGAACGAAGTTCATGATCGATGAGAATAATACACGGCTATGAAACTTGTGTAGATTAATGCACTTTTAGAGTTCTGTTTTTGTTGTTTTTAAGAACTCTAGGACAAAGTTCATGATTTATGATAATAATTTGGAACAAAATCTATGTTTTCCTTGTTCTATCGTTTGCTTTTTTTTTCACTCCATTTCATTAGTTTTTTTGTCTCTAATGGGGATTTATTTGTTCCTTAAAATGAGATTCTAGATTTGAAGATTAGACTAACTGAGCTATTAAAATATACATGGTGTTAAAAACTTTCCTGATGTATGGCACCTACTTCTATGTATTATGTCAATATTGTCATTTGTATTTTCTAAAATTTCAACCTTGAGAAGTGTTCATTTCAAGTTTTAAAGTGTTACACTAAATTGTGAAATACTTCAATTCAATCATTTTCCATTTTTTCAGCATTGCTAGGGGATTAAGGACTAAATTATCTAGTTTGTTAGTTGGTCCCAACCTAATATTGGTATTTCTGGGTTTGGTTATTGTCTTTGTATTCTAAATAAGATTCTGAGTATATATTGCAAAGGATTATGAGCTATATTACTTCTAGGTGACAGTGTGCAAGCATCTTACATCACCACATGGGCTTTAACATTTAGAGCTACAATAGTTTTTATGCATATTCATTGATTTTGATGATGGTTGCACATGATTGAGTAAATAAAGATATAATACTTTCGGATCACTTCATGAAAAACAGACCAAGACATTTGTCCCGCTTTTCCTTCTAACTTATGTTTGGTTTCATTATGTGAACTCGAAATAATGACTAAAATTATAAAAACTTATATCTTATTCTATTTTTAGCTTTTCAAAGGCCTTTTCTGCATATAGTAATCGATTTATTAACATCATTGCTATGTATGGTTTGAATATGAATTATGTAGTATGTATCAATTACATAATGTATTTCTCTGCTTTAAACATGAAATAGCAAGGTTATTTATATTAATGATGTATTGGTTTTCTGCATAGATGGAGTCAACATCTCAACCATTTATGTACCATGAACACCTAAAGAAAAACATTGAAGTAACCGATCTCACTTCTCTGTATAATAGCGCTTCACAAATCAACTCACAATCATCAATGTCTCCATCTAACCAATTCAGTACATCAAACATGGCTTTTAATACTACCTACGTCCCTTAAAACTTTGCCAAAGTTGACTGGCACGCAGAACAATAAAGTAAAAATTGTGTGGTTGAGGTTTGTGCACTGAAGAGAGAAAAAACAGAAACCACAAAATAATTGATTAAAAGGGAAAGTGGCAAAGCTTTTTGGGACGTCCCAAAAAGGAAAGATGACAAAGTTTTAAGGGACGGAGGGAGTATATCCTAATTTTATGATGAATACTTCATTTCCTCCTCGTGCTCCCTTTGGGTATGGATTCTTTTTTCAAGATCTTTTACATTCTTCTAATATTCAATTGGAGAGATAAAAGTAACAAGCCCATACAAGATATGAATATCACTCACATAGTTGGAGGTACCAAAAATTGGAGCAAAGATGAAGACATAGCATTAACAAGGGCATGGTTATATATTTCTATTGATGCTGATCTCAGTAACAATAAAAAATTGCTAATATGTGGAGTGGTATCTTACAAACTTGGCGGGAGAAAATGAGAGCTTATGATATGATGAGTCTCACATAACAAATACCTCACAATGCCATTGTGTTGAGATCTTAGTTGCAGTGAACAAATCCCATGTTTCATATGAGCGACTACACTGGCATCTAAAGAGTGGAGCAAGCCAAGAAGTTATGATAATTTCTACTTGTGTATATCTATTGATTTGTGTTATTGTATTTTTATTATCATTCATTTTTAATATTACAATATGTCTTGTTTTCACGTTGTGATGTTTGAGTGTGTGATAATGTTTGAGGTGTGAAGCAATGAGCATGTACGAAGATATTAATCATGGTCAATCTTTCAAATATGAACATTGTTGGGAGATCATGACAAAAAATCCAAAGTGGTGCGTGAAGGAGGTTACCAGGACCAAAGATTTGTCCAAGCAAAAACATACCGGTAGAAAAGTGCTCAGGTGATACTCGATTACCAACTCCACATGCGAGTTCATGTAATAAAGACTGAAATATCAATCTAGATGGTACTAGTGATGGTAAATGCAGTGATATTGAACACCCCGGAGGAAGAAAAGCTACAAATGAAAAATATTCATTGACGCTTTGAATAAGTTACAAAGTGTGATGGAAAACTAGATTTGTGTAAGTCATGAACAACTCAAGGTGAAGAGGGGAAAAGACTTGAAAAACTTTGAGTTATGAGAAAAGACAATGAAAGAAGAGTTGGAGCTAAAAAATATGCTCAGAAATTAAAGGGGAAAGATTAACAATTAAAAGAGGCTACTCAAAAGTTTAAGGAGAAAGAGACTAGAACAAGAACATATTTTGAATCAAGCTTCCCTCAAGCATTAGAGAGACGTTTGAGATGTATCAATCTCAAATTTTAAGAGAATGGGGAAAAAGATGGACTTTTTGGTAATTAAATATTTATCTACCATTTTTTGTACTTGAATTTACTAGGGTAAAATAATTTATTAAAAACTTTATGTTATCTGTATTGTGTGGGAGGTTGAACCACAATCACTGATGTTCAAGTCTTTATGAAGTCAAATATTAAAACCTCTTGGACGTGTCGAAGACATTCTGTATGAAGACTAGTTACATTTTTATGTATTTGTGTTTGGGTTGCTAGTCTGGAACACTTCTTTTCATTTTTAGCTAAACTTCAGGTTTAAGGAGTATTAGATAGAAAATAGTAGATTACTTGGTTCTTTCATTATTTTTTATACATACTTTATTTTGAATTGGCATCAATTGCAACACTTTACATCAATGAATAATCTACACTGAAGACTCTAAGAGGAAGCAGTCTTCTACTCAACTTTTGCCATAAATATTTCTTGAGAAGCACACTTATTAGGAATATATGTTTAGGGAGTAGTGAATAAGTAGCATGGTTATCTTTTGCCTCTCTATTTTCATTGTACAGAAGGAAAAATAAAATTCATTTTATGAAGCGTGCACATCGGATAGGATTTCAGCCACATGATGGATATTCTTCAACTAAAATGGCCATACAAAAAAAGCTACTGAATTACCCTTTATGAGTTGAAGTTTCAGCATATATTAGATCATGATAACAAATAAAAAGGATTCTTATGTCTACAAATATCACTGTGCTTGAAGAGCACAACTACCCCACTAAGATTTATCGATCTAAATTATCAACAATTCAAAGTAATTAATAAAAAATTATAATTACCACTGACTTATACTCAAAACAATCAATTCAAAAAAGGAATAGTTATATAAAAATACACACAATTCTAAGAATAATCATTAAGCATAAAACATCATTCATTAAAACAAAAATAAACTTCAATGACTATTTTAAGACTTTCTTATTAAAAGATTGCTTTAATATTAACTTGCTTCTTGATGAGATCATTTTTTAAATCTCTATGAACTCTCTTGTCTTGAACTTGTTTCATTCTTCTGATCATTCTAGAGACAATAAAATTATAACCACACACTAATTCCAGATTTTCAACTCTTTCATCTCCAAGAGGTTTCCAATTTTCAGGATTTATTCCTTGGCTACATTCACTCTCAATGATCATATTATGCAAGATGATATAAGTCTTCATTATCTTCTCCAAACCTTTTTCCTTCCACATACGTGCGAGACCTTTAACAATATGCCATATACTTTGTTCAAAATTTAAAACATTTTAGTGTAGTTTTAAAAATAAAACTTTGCTTTAAATGGTTGAGAATTAAGTGTAGTACGTTTATGATAAGTGAGATAATGATATACTATTATGTACAACCTTTTAACTATTGATTCCATCTTTGTACATGCATTCATGAGTACAAAATTGAAGGCAGACTTTGATTAGAATTCCTTTACAACTTCGGTTTATACAATTCCTTTTAACTTTCAGTTTAATTTTATATGGTTTTATAGTTTTTCTCTCTAGTTCTTAGTTGTATTTTCTATTCAATGATTAATGTGTCAATCCTTTATTTTTAGGATGATGGTGAACTTTCTCAAGATCATCAAATTGAATCTTTTAACTTGAATGACTTGATCGGAGATGTAATATATCATTAGTTCCGAATAATATAACTACAAAGTAGTTTTGTGTACTTTGTTTCTGTCTAGTTTTTAAATACTTTTAAATGACATGCAATTCCATATAAGCATTGTATGTATAATGTATAATACATTCTTATTACTAATATAAGTGTACTATAGAAGTAATTATAATTAGAGTATGGTGCATTGAAATTATTAAGCATGAATTTTCTCATCACTTGTATGTCATCTTAAACTTCCTTGAAACACAAAAATTATGTAAGACTTAGATCAACTATGTGTCATTAATGCTCTAAAGTAATGTATCATGTTAAGCAAAGGATTTCCTCACACCTTTCCTTCTAACACTTCATGTGTGGTTGGCAATTCCTTCAATGGTCTATCTTGACAATTTTTCTATTTTTCCTAGCACATTTTTGTGTCATAGAAAATTACTTTTCTTGTACTATTTGAGGACTACTGATGAAATTGATGCTAAGTGAACTAATCATTCACCTTTTAAGGTAAGTCTCGATGACTAGGAAAATAAAAGTTACATATTTTAAACATTACTGGCAAAATAGATATGAAATATTTAGTGATGTACGTTTCATTTCAAATAGAGGTGGCTATAGACAACAATGACTAAAACAAAATATTAATTACAGAAATGTAAAAGAAAATCAACACGAAGTAGATATATGTTATATGTTTATGTGGATTGAAGTTATATTCAAATCATAATTGAAAATGAAGGATTCAGTTTTGGAATGTTCGCAATAAAATTAGATTCATTAGGAAATAATATCCTTGTTTGTAATTAATATATATGAATTATATATACCGCCTCATATAGTTTCAATATTATGATTTTCAAAAAGTTTTAGAGTGAAATAATAGATGGTATAGAAAAACTAAAAGTGAAAGAAAAAGATGATGGAGGAGATGAAAATAGAAAAAAAATTAGGACATTTGAGTATTTTTAGATGAAATACGTAGTAACATGGAATATGTTATAGTAGTACATAAATAGATAATTATGAAAAGAGGTTATGTTGCAACTATATACATACAAAGGAATTATAATAATTGAAAATCTAGTATATATTCAATAACATCTAGTAAATATGAAAATATATACAAAAATTTGTATTGTCAATACTCTAATTGTAAAGATAATACTTTGTATAAAAGAAAGCAGGGGATATAAAGTATTTTTACAGTAAAAAATCTATTGTCATCGGTCATCACAGTACACAATTTATAGCTAGAGAAGAAAGAAATGTCATTTTACAGAGTAAAAGGGAAAAAATGTGGTTTAAAATACATGAAAGACAACAAGATTGTGTACTGCTCTCAACAAAAGCACAGTCTTATCACCCAAGTGCATATTGGCATAGTTCTGAAGGACTTTGAAATGTTAATTTGCAGGCAGTTGCAGCCATTCGAGAATGAATAGATTGAATATAAAATACGTATGGCAGAAAAGTAAAACAACATAGAGATTAAATATACTTGCTTATAATAGCCTAAGTGCCAAAGTATATAATTTTTGGATTTTAAAAATAAAGTTTGGAGAAAATTCAAATTCCATATTGAATAATTAAGCTAAAAAAAAAGTTATATACAAGTATAAAAGTACATATTCATGATAGAATACTAACCAACAATGGTGAGATTCATTGAGATGACTAGTGTATTAGCTGGAATTGGATATCTGGCAAATAGAAAGAGCGAACGTTGTTGAGATAGTGTGTATATTATTAACTTAAGTCATCTCGTAACTAGAAATTAAACAAAGCTATATTAGCTAATTAAGAGTAAGGTGAGAGGAAGGGAACTCCGGATAGAGATGAGCAAATGAATTCCAAATAGATCAAATATAACAAAAGACTTGCGAGACTAGAGGAAGAGAAATCTCAAATCTGATAGAGTTAAGCAAATGAGCCTATATTTATAAGTAAACTGAGCACACATATGCTTATATAGTTGCGCAGATGCCCTTTGAATTTGGCGCAATACTTAGTTGAGTTCATAATTAGTATGTATTACTATACACATAAGCATTACTATCTCTGTCCCATTTAGAATGAGATATGAGGAAATGATACAACGTACTATTAAGAAAAGTGAAGTTGTGTGAGTTATAAAAAGAATGAATTGCAATCATACAAACATTACAAAATAAAATATTAGACAAACTTAATGACAAATATAAAATGTAAAATGGGACAAAGATAGACAGGTGAAATAACTCTTTTTCACACAAAAGTTTGTAGAAGATAGTACAATTGCATTAATAGTATTGTTGCATTTTATGAGGTAAAATAAAATAAAATGCACCCCATAATAAACATGTGAACGTTATCACTAGCCTAATTTCATGGCATCTAAACAAAATCCAAGGCACATGTGCACATCTATTGATCTAAACAAAAGCCATGTCACATATGCACATCTAAACAAAAGACAGTACAATCATCATTTTAATTTACTCATTTGTGCTCAAAAATAGTTCTCACGACGAAGTATTCATTGATTTTTTTCTTGTTTGTTTATAATAGATATTGTATTTGTAATTATATTTTTAATACATACGACACAGATCTAAACGAAAGTCGATGATCATTGTATTCCTCGGGACAGTATGGGTCCTGACTTGTCCGGGTTTTTTGACATGCTAATCTTGTGCGTAGTGGTGTATAGACCGGCGACCGAAACATAGCGGGTTTTTGAAATGACTCGAATTTACTTTTCTCAAAATTTTGACATTTTGCAGTGGGTCGTTGAGAGTACAGGATTAGTTTGCGAATTTGGAATCACCCGATATAGACAAAAAAAGATGAAATGGTTGCACGGGCCGCGACACCAGTTTAAACTTAGGGGGATGCATTCCGACATCCGTACAAGGCCTATTCAAATTCAGATTCGAGGGGCGGCAACACTTCTTTTTCTCTAAGCGAGGGCATCGAGGTCATGGTTGACCAGTGTGGGCTTGGCGGGATTTTTCCCCATTTCGAGAAGGACCTATGGCATAAAAACCGACAAGATATTCAGAATCATATTGTTAGGGACATAGAGACTTTTTGCATCAGTCATATGGTTTTGATATTTTAATTGAAAGTGAATCTTTCACTTTTCTGTTTTCAATCGCAATAATACTCATATATCTGAATCAAAGCACGAAATTATGTATGTTGTTAATCTTGATTGAGAGAGGGTGGGTTACTAATCAACCTTACACTTTTTAGTTCATGATGAGGATAAAGACTCGAACTTTTTTGTTAGTACGAGACGAGACATAATAAATTCTTGTGTAACACAGTAATTGGTGTTGCACTAGCGACTAGGTTTGATTTGGAGAATTCCCTCTCTATACTTTATGATGTTAGTTTGTTTGGTGGTTTCCTCGGTATCATTGAAAATGGTTGTGACTCTTTATTTATACCTGAGGGGAGGAATGAATGCGTGTTTAACTTTTTTCTGTCAAGGATTACAAGAGCACTTACCTTAATGAAATAAATCCCCGCCAAGCACACAACTCGAGTGATCGAACCATCTTCATGTGAGGGTTTGTCATGTAACATCGACTCCAACTTTGATGGGGACTTTTTTTATGTTAGGCGAGGATCACTCGCATCAGAGTGAATTTTCTATTTCAAGAACTTTGTTACAAATTTATATTGAGCATTATGCATCTGTTGAGAAAGCTTTGGAGTTGAATTCTACTTAGGACCTCTATAGCTCTGAGCTAACAACCGACACTTTATTAACAAATATTAAAGATTTCTTTCAGACCACCATGTCTCATGGTGTGGAATCACTCTCTCAATTTTTAATCAAAGAATTCAAAAAAAAACCTTCTCTTCTATGGGTAATCGAGACATTTTTATAAAGGTCTTGTTGATGAAGATAAAGATATTGAGTATGCATACCCAATTGTCAAATTTTCGGACGATGTCTTCTCAGGTACGGTAGTCATTTTTCTGAAGATTTGATGGTGCAGGTGTCTTTGACGAGCAGTTCTTTTCACATCCGGGTGATGAATTTATGAGACTCATATTTCATCATTGGGGGATTTATGGGACTCCGATATAAATCTGAATATTTGTAACAAAGCTAGGTTGGTCACGAGGGAAAACTGCTTGCCTACAGAAAATGTGAACACTAAAATTAAGATATACATGAAGAAGAATCAATAATCGCATCTCATGAGGACTAAATCCCAAACACGGCTGGATTTTTGAAGACTTTACCAAGTCTTGGGATTATTTTCGGAGGGACATTATGTTTCACTTCAGGTTGGGATTTTGTTTTTAGTATTTTGTTTCTATCTTGCTGCTTTGTTACTTCTTTTCATTTTTCAACTTTCATTGTTAGTTGTCCTTTGTTTTGCTCCGTATTTAATAAAGTTCTCTTTTCTAGAGGAAAAAAAGAAATAAAATGATTACTACTAACAAGAGACAATAGGATTACTGTGAATAATGAATTAATACTCACAATGGCTATTTGGACCGCCACCTAACTGAATATTGAAAAGATAATAGAAAAAATAACTGAAGATGAAATTTAAAGATGAAGAAGAGGAGTTGGAGTACGAAAAATGGCTATTTGGACCGTAGTCCAACTCACAACCTTGAATCATGATGACGTTTATCAGTGATTTGAGGATATCTTTTCGTAGACAAGTCCACATGAATTCATTCCGGTCTCATGAGATATATAACTAAAACAGATACAAATCATGTGAAGACATTATGATTAGAGGATGAGAGGATCAAAGTGAAACCAAACGCGGAAGACATACAATCATCGTTGAGATTTCAAAATGATCACATTTATTTTCCTCATTTTAGCCATATCTTTTGATTAAATGGTTCATCTAAAATGATTTATGTTGTGATGGATAGAAAGCTTCATTTTCTACAACTTTTATGAAAGAGTTATAGAGAAATTTGAAATGTATAAAAGAATACTATTACTAGATTCTGTTTTGAGAATGAGTCTCAATTTATTACATATACTCCCTCTCTCCCATAAAATTTGATCAAAGTTGACTTGCATGTAGATTAATAAAATAAAAATTGAGTGTTTGGTATTTGTGTAGAGGAGTGAGAAATAACTTTAACCACATATTTGTTACGTTAAATGGAAATGACAAAGTTTTTTGAGAGGGACTAAAAAAGAAAAGTTCCCCCAAAAAAAGGATGACACCCCATCCCCAAAAAAGAAAAGTTCCCCAAGTTTTATGGGATGGAGGTAGTATATAATATTATTATTTGTTTTAGTTTGAGGGGGGCCTAACCCCAACCTGGCCTAAGGGCAGATTCTCCCTTGTGTTTAGTCCCGCAAATATAGTGCATTTTGCTTTTAAGTCCTTGCAGTTCTTTGTTTTGTTTTTCATCCTTGTAATTTATGATGATTTTCATTTAGTCCATTACTGATGATAACAAATTGCGTTTGACAGTGAAACAATAACGGTGAATATGTTTCCTCTCATTCTTTGTCATGTTATTAAATTTATATTTTATTTTTACTTTTAGAATGTTAGTAATACATATTTTAAAAAATGAATACTTGGCTCTATATTGTTTTAACTCTTATATAAGCCTAAAAAGTTATAATTACAAAGCTAAATTTAAATGTTTTAGTAGTATTATGGACTCACAAGTCACAATAACTCTTTTTTTAAATAGAGTGGTCTCGAAGTTAGAAATGAATAAAAACAAAACAATGCATATTACATGAGTGGGACAAAAACGTTTTAAACTTATAATGTATTTTATATTTACAGGGAAAAAAAATCTATTTAAACCCACAAAATATAAATTAGAATGAAAGAGTACCATTTACGTGTAGAAAACTAGCAATGAATTAATGATCTTTATTGTTGGGTAGCTGGAGTTTAACTGCCGTGACGGTGGATACTCCGAGAGTCCAAGAATGAATTAATAAATGCACATGCAACATATATTAAAGGTGCATGCACACGTATGTATATTTGTATGGTTTTACACTCGTTTAAGACGCCTAAATATCTTGATGTATATATGGAGTAATATAATGACGCAGCACTTCCTAATTTGAAAATGCGTCAAGTTCATGTATTGGTATGTTTTTACACGCCTTTTTTAGTCCTAGATCAGATCAAACCAGATCAGATCTGACCAGATCAGATCTGACCAGATCAGATCTGACCAGATCAGATCTGACCAGATCAGATCTGACCAGATCAGATCTGACCAGATCAGATCTGATCAGATCAGATCTGATCAGATCAGATTTGGATAATTATAAAATACACAGATATCAAACATTTATCAAATCAGAGACACCAGTTCAGACCATACCAGACCAGATCAAATCATCAAATCAGACCAAAAAATTCCAGTAATATAGTAATCATATACTGATATACGTATGTAACACTTTGAAGTGACAAATTTAACAATGTCCAAATAACGTATTTTGGTGTTATCATCATTAAACATGCATGTAAAGTGTCAGGATTTCTAAACTTTAAAAAAATGTTGATATTTTTATTTTTACTTAACTAACAATTAAACTTATGAGATTTTCCAAATATATTATTAAAATGAAACTTATTTACAAAAGTAT
This sequence comes from Cuscuta europaea, assembly GCA_945859875.1. Lineage (NCBI taxonomy): Eukaryota > Viridiplantae > Streptophyta > Magnoliopsida > Solanales > Convolvulaceae > Cuscuta > Cuscuta europaea. The sequence goes on along the minus strand of CAMAPE010000013.1, from coordinate 19,125,959 downwards.
GACCAATAATTAATATAGAATTAGTCTCATAGTTACTTAAGTGTTAAAATTGAATAGAAGTTACTTGATTATAGACTTATAGTTACTAATTATAGTCACTACACTTAATAGGTCACAATTTTGTAAATAACTTTATTTTAGTCATATATATGTAATTATTTCTAAATTTATTCTTTCAAAGTGGTATTTGCCTGATTCATTGTATCCAAGGCATCACCAGGTCCGGCCCACCCCCGAATTTCAAAATACTTCTATTTTATGTGTTAAAAAGCTATGTTTAAAAAACCGACCCGATCCGGCCGGGTCGACCCGGAACCCGACGATCCGGACCAAAACCTGGTTCGGTTAATTAAGAACTTGGACATGATAAAAACTAGAAAAACCCGGCTGACTTGGCAAAACCCGGTCCAAACCCGGACCCAGAAAACCCCCGGTTTTGGTTGTTTTTTCAGTTTTTTACTTTTAAAGTATTTTAAACCAATACAATTGCAATTTCAATACCCTAAAAAGAATATATTTATATATTTTAATAAGATAAAAAAGTTATTTTGGAATACTATGAGACTTTTTTTAACTATTAAGTGTTTAGTAAGTATTATTATTAGTTGATTATTATGAAATAACTACTTTTTATTTTAATTTTGTATATAATTATATGTTTATTGTTGTTAAAAGGTTGACCAATTTTATAGCGTTGACCGGGACTGACCAAACCGGGTCCGGGTTGACCCGTGACCCAATCACGCGGTTGGGTTGCTCGCCGGTCCGATTTCTTAAACATAGTTAAAAAGGTGAAAATTCTTTAAATATACTCCTTTTGTCTCATAAAATTATTCTCGGGTTGACTTGGATCAAACTTTAATATAAAGTACATGAGAATAAAGTGCGTGGAAATGTATGATTGTAGTTGACTAAGAAAAAGTAAATGAATATTAGCCACGCAAAACTTTTCAAAAAGAAAAATGAGAAGAATTTTTTGGGACATCTCAAAATGGTAAGTCAGAAGAATTTTATGGGACAAATGAAATATAAGTCTTGAACATAAACAAAGTGCACAAATATGATCATCATTGTGTTCTTTCTAATATAGAACTAATTCACTGTTAATTGAGGAATGTTTATAATTTTAATATGATCAAATAGGTCATACTTTGAGAGTAAAACATTAGCAGTTCCATTTGTGCATTTTGTATACAGAGTGTGTTTTAGTCATGTTTAGAGCAATTTTTTTTAAATTGTCTTTTTTTTAAGAATGGGGCTTAAGTTGATATCACAACATTCAGATAGGGGTAAAACAATAAAAGGACCACAAGAAACCGTGAGCCCTCGAACCAGACTTAGAACCAATCACCTTCAAAAAAGCAATATGACTCGTTGATCCTATAATGTGCATAAATGAGCCAACGACGGTTAAAGCAGACCTCCCATCACCCAATCCTAATGCACGAGCCTTACAACAATAAAAGTGACCAATAGAAAAATAAACAGTCTGATCATGAAAAATAAATATCAGACAAACGATAAAATTAAAATGCTGCTTCCAAACCCTAGACTCTCCTGCACTCCATGGCGGCGGTTCAGGAGGGGGACGGTCCAGCAGTACTGTAGCTTCTTCCTCTCTTCACCTCTTATTCATCATGATCTCCACCAAGCCTCCTTTGTCGCCACCTAACACAGATGCCCTCGAATCCAGATATGTTCCAACCCCTAGCTTCACGCTTCGTCCATGACCTTTTGATCTCAACCATGAACGACATCCTCGAAACTCTCCACCTGTTGTCAGGGGTGCACACCCTTTGACCGCCATATAAGCGGTGTGGCATGCTGAAGAAGAAACCTCACGAATGGCGGAAGGAAATCGCACTTCGTCAAAGACGAAAGCGGAGAAAACAACCCCTAAATCTAGGGGAGACGACCACTGCTATTTTTTTTTAAAAAAATTGTCTAATAATCTTTAGAAAAAATTATTTGAATTAGTCCACCCGAAATTTTTCTCTCACTACGTCACTAGTTATAACATATACTTCCCCCATCCCAGTCAATGGCTCACATTTTTTTCAAGGGTTTGACTGACTATAAAATTAAATGATTCCGGTCAATAGTAAGATTATTTTTAGTAAATAAAATATACATATTCAAAAGTTACATTAAAAGTTTTATAAAGTAAAGTTGCAAAAAATACAAATTTGATAAAAGTTGGACATATGAAGTAAAAGATAAAGAACAATTTACGTTGATCGGAGAATACTGGACATAGACCTTTAAGTAAAACGGAGGTACTATTAGAGTTTGACGCATTTTTAAAATTATGATGAACTAATACCCAAATTTTACACCTCATACAGTATATCTCTGGGGTTTGCGCATAATGCATTTAACAAGATTTTACATCCACATGGTTCTGCCGGCGGGCGTAGCTCAACTAGTGAGTAGGGAGTGTCACAAAGGGTAAGTCTCGGGTTCAAATCCTAACATCTGCGATGATAGGTTGATAGTGGGGATTTCTTATTATGTGTGTTTGTACTTCAACTAGTTTTCATTATCTGTTGTGGAAATTACAAACTTTTGGTGTAACACTTTATTTTTCTAGATGTTTGTAATTTGTTTATATTAGGATTATTTTGGGTTTAAAAAATATCCAGATCATCTAAGGGATCAAGATTGGATCTTCAAAGGTCAAGGAAAGTGCAAGGAGGCAAAACAAAAATATGATTTCGAAAAATTGCTCTTATACCCAGTCGGGGAACAGATGATTATTCAAGCATGTTTTGTGAAGATTTGTCTTATACCCGATTGAGACTAACATACACGGTTGGGTATGATGTGATTTTGAAGTTTCCGGGCTACTCCTAAGAATACCCGAACGGGTATCCTATATATCCAATCGGGAATGAGACCTTGTCACCTCCAAACACCTATAAATATACCCATTTTCCTTCCCATTTGGATATCCTCTCTTCCATATACTTAAACTTAGTTTGGAATAGTTATTCTCTTCATATATTTTTAGCATGTTTAGTCTCCAAATGAAGTGCTAAACTCCTATTTCTTGGTTTTGCTCTTGAATCTTGTTAAATGTTAAAGTTGTGAGCTACGTAGTATTTTATTAACTTTTCCCCTTGGATATCAATTCTTCCGTTATTCTGTCTCAATATTAATGTTGGTGTGTCGCTAAGTGACGATTAGTTAACACTTTGACGTTGGTTAGCACTAGAAACGAACAATGAACTGATGGTTAATCATTGTTGGTTTCACAATTAAATAACTTCGTGTTATTAATGTATGGTCTCAAGGTTTGTAACCTTAAGAGGGATTAATTGTGTTGATTAAACTGAAATCATTGTGTTGAGATTATCAATCTCAATTGATTTTATGAAAGTGGAGTGTTGACGAGCACTTTGTCACGGTGCGTCAAAATAAATTCAATACTAAACACTTATACGTAGTATAGCGTAGTAGAGTTCGTATCCACAGGGAAAAGAATAATTCTCTTTTTATGATACTTTAAATAAAAAGGGGGGATTTGGATTGAGTGATTTAATTTAATTAAAAACTAAGATGAACAACCTATATGTGTTTAATTCAAAGATAAAAAGGACTTGGCATTGCTACTTTCCACTTGTTGATATATTTTAGTCGATCATTGTTATATCTATAACTTATTCCCTCTCGAATACTCAATCGGGGAGTATATCCACTTCATCGAGGGTAGTTATTAACAACGACCGTTCATTAATAACCCTTACTATTAATCAAATATAGAACAACGCCTTATACCGATTTAACAGTAGCATTTAATCTTTCTAACTCCTTGATGAAATCAATTGAGATTGATAACCTCAACACAAGCGGTTTCGGTTTAACCAACAAAATTAATCCCTCTTAAGTTTATTAACCACGACCGTGCATTAATAAACCGAAGTTACTTACTCGTGAAACCATCAACGATTAACCATCGGTTCGTTGATCGTTTCTAGTAATAATTAATATATGAAACAAAACTAGTTGATCCTTTAAGTAATGTTCAAAATATTAATATGAAATAAGAGTAGGAATTAATTAATATTCAAGGAAGAATATTATTAAAGAAGATGAATCCTACTATAATTAATATCAAGATGTTAACTAATTGTCATCTTAGCAACACTCCCCAACATTAATATAGAGGAAGAAAATACCATTCTAACTAATGTCGAGATGTTAACTAATTGTAATCTTAGCAACACTCCCCAACATTAATATAGAGATGGTATTAAGGAAAGAACTATTAATTAATATTCAAGGAAAGAAGTTAAGAAAATAACTCACAACTTTAATAATCAACAAGCTTCAAGAGCAACACCAAGAATGGAAGTTTAGCTCCTCATTTGGAGACTAAACATAGCTAGAAAAATATAAAGAAATGCTATTCTAAACTGAGCTAAAGAGTATGGAAGAAGGGATTCTTTTTTGTGAATAAAAAGTGTGCTATTTATAGGTGTTTTTCAACATCTTTGGCCGGGTACCCGACCGGGTCAAGTACTCACCCGACCGGGTGCATGTCAAAATCAAATATCCTCCACGTTCTGGCGATCTTCAGCATGTTAAAGTGTCCGAGTCAAGTCAGACCCGGCCGGGTGGGGTAGGGGACCCGACCGGGTGAGGTAGTGGGCCCGACCGGGCCATGCACTTTCTTTGCATTTTCGTTTTTCACCTCTTACCCGACCGGGTCAGGGTTTATACCCGGTCGGGTATTTGCTCCTGGGCAGCCAAATCTTCTTTTTCTTCACTTCAAAGTCTTCCTTTCCAACACCACAAATCCTAACTAAACTTTACAACTGACAAATAAAGACTAAAATACAATTACAACTGAAATCACATAAATGTTTACAAACTAAATAAAACGTCAAACAATTAACATAAATCAAACATAAAAACATGTAATTATGCACTACTAATTACTGTGCATCAAGTGTCGATGGTGGAGCGGCGATGGTGGAGCGGTGATGGTGGAGCGGCGATCGATGGTAAGGCGGCAACGGCGGAGCGGCGGCATTCAGAGTGTCACAGTTCGGTCAAGCAGGGTTATGTTTTTGGGCTAGACAAATACTCCTCATAAACATCTTTCCACAAGGGTTCAAAATGAACGGACGTAAAATCGTATTCTTCAAATTCATAAAAAAGACCCTGAATGTAATCTGTTATTCAAAAAATTATAAATATAATCTCGTTTTTACTTTTAATGTCGGTGTTTCTTAAACCCGTTATAGAATAAGATTTATAATATCAATTCGTACCCGTCAAAGTGACATGAATATTTATCTATTTATGAAATAGATCCCGCTCCTGCTTACTATTATGGTTCCTAGCAACCCATATGAAATGCTGGTAATAGAACATGTATTTTACACTAGTGTCATAAATGAGTTAAGAGATTAATGCTACTATCAAGTCGGTATACGATGGTATTTTATAATTGGCTAACAGTAAGAGTAAGAGTTCTTAATGAATGGCCTCGTTATTAATAATTACTCTCAATGAATTGGAGATACTTCACGATTGGGGATTTGAGAGGGGACATATTAAAGATATAATCGGGGTCAACACACATTTCAACAAGTGGAAAGTAGCAATGCCAAATTTTTATCACATTAATTTAAATCACATAAGTCGTTCATCTTAGTGTTTAATTATTCTCAAGACAAACAATCTTAAAACCCCATTTGTTACAATTTCATAACGAATAAATATATCTTTCCCTGTATATATGAGTTCTACTTCACAACATTACGTATTAGTGTTAGTATTAAATTTATTTTGAGACACATAACCACTTCGGTATTATCAGAGGTTACTATGTAAAAATGCGTAAGACCTCTGCAAATACCTAAATTAGAGTCTCACTCATTATCTGTTAGTTTGTGATTATGACGAGGTATATGTATATATCTTTCTAGTTAACTGTCTGATCGGTAGTAGAGACCATGTGAGATTGGTTTGGGTGTGTATCTTTTTTTTTTACACCTACATGGCTACATGGTTGTGTTGCACATTAATGATAACTCGAGTATACATTAAATGTGAACACTCAAAGTACCAAACGCAAATCAGAGTCTATCACCCTATCTTTGTTCTCCGGCAGTGACCAGCCGTCAAATGTGGTTACATCATTGTTTTGACGCCTACTAACCGCCGCCGTCACCCTTCTTCTGCCCATCTTCCCATCTAACCGATCATGACTTCAGGTCTTCAGCTTTAATTTATTTCTAAACAAACCTGAGTCAGCAAACCTTAGCTTACCTCACTCCGGCTGACCATTTCTGATCTAAATATATATATATATATATATATATATATATATATTATATATATACCCTTTGAAGCCTAGCTACTCACCCTTTCTTTTTCCCATTCACATTCAATCTGCCATTTTTTCGTTACAAAATGGACCACCGTAGTGGGTTTTCTTCCGGCGGTGGCAAGAATTCCGACGAGGAGAATAATACTGATAATCATAGTATTAAAGACAGGAAGAAAGAGGTGAAAAAGAGAGTGGCGATAAGGAAGCTATTCTCGTTTGCGGATGGTTGGGACTATGTTTTGATGTTTGTTGGATTTGTGGGTGCTTGTGTTCATGGGGCTTCTGTTCCTGTCTTCTTCATCTTCTTTGGCAAAATTATTGATATTATTGGAGAGGCTGTGCTTTTTCCTGCTGAAGCGTCGCCTAAAGTTGCCAAGGTACGTGAATATTTAATTTTAATTTATTACTCCCTCCCTCCCCTTGTTTATTATCCATTTCCTATTCACTTGCTCAACATAAATCACTCTTAATCTCTTACTTTATGTATCAAATTTTTATCAATTTCGATTCTGGTTTTTGCGACTTTGTAAATCTTTTAATGTAGTTTCTGAATATGTAATTTTCTTTTTCTAAAAATAATTTGAGTGCGGACAGGGATCCGTTTGCTTTATCGTCGGTCAAGCATCGTAAACCGCAATGAGACAATAACAGGGGGACGGATGGAGTAATAATTTATATAATTTATTTCCCAAAAAAGTTCTCCAATAGATAGATGGTTCTCTAGCCTTTGGTACAAGATTTATGAAGAAATTAACAGAGGTAAGATAAAAGATGTAGTGAATTGTGTTTAAATGAAAAAGTAGGAAAGAGAATAAGAGTATATATATGTATATTTATTGAAAATTTTTTCTAAAAATTGAAAGAGAGACGTGTAATGGAGAACACAATTTTTAAAATTAAGATTATTTTCTCAGCCTCGTATTTAGATCTTATACATCCTCGTACATGGGTCATACGCATACACAGATTAGATGAGATTGATCTCTATCAAACATTAGTTAATTGAGAATATTATCTGAAATAGGACTAAAAAAGTTTAAAAATTCCAAAATAGGACTGTCATCTTTTTATTTCCACAATAAGACTTAAAATGGAGATTCATATACACGGGAGAACTTAAAATTGTGTGTTTAATTTGTTAACACAGAAGTAGGCATTTGACCATACTAATCATGATTATGATAACCTCTGTTTTTCGATTTAAATTGCAGTACTCCTTGGATTTTGTTTACTTAAGCGTGGCCATACTTTTTGCCTCATGGACAGGTAATTAATAAGAGTTTCTTTTTTTGTGCCGCAAAAACACACACGCAACAACACTACAAAAAATTATGGTATTTACATGGATTTGGTATGAATTGATATATGATTTCGTAGCCAATTTTTTTGGTACGAATTTGACATATCCCTGCCAAATTTTGGTGAATTCCTGATAAAAATATCTGTCAATCCCGTGTAATGAAATAGCCGTAAACGCCGTATTAGAGTTAGGTAAACTACAATTGAAGTTTAATCGTTTTTTCTTGGAGTATATATTAAATTAATAGGATATATATATGTGTATAATATATATATATATATGAAAAAGAGGTGGCATGTTGGATGCACACCGGAGAAAGGCAAGCGGCAAAGATGAGAATGGCATATTTGAGGAGTATGCTGAATCACGAAGTTAGTTTTTTTGATACTGAAGCTTCCACCGGGGAAGTCATTTCTGCAATTACCAGTGATGTTATTGTCGTTCAAGATGCCATCTCTCAAAAGGTACATACATTTCTTATATTAAGTTGTCTCATGCCGGTTGCATATAAAAATACAAACCGACATATAAAATCTCGGTATACTCCTCCTAACAAGTTGACTTTTTAGGATGAAACTCAAATCTTAATATTTTACTCGTCCTCATTTCGGTTGCCGAATCATTTGATAACTTTTTTTGATTTAGGAATATTATCACTCTTTTTATCAAATTCAAAGCATTTTATTTCAACAGAGAACTATTTTAGATTTATTCATATGTTCTGACTCATGTGAGTGGATTGCTCGTATTTACTAACAAAAAGTAAAAAAAAAAGGAAGTACAATAATTTTCTGTACGTTTCCGTTCATAGAGAACTGAGTGATAGCAATTGGGCAGGCATTTAATAATGTTTATTGTTGGGTAGCTGGAGTTTAACTGCCGTGATACTCGAAGAATGATTCAGTAAATGCACATGCGATATACTATCGTATTAATTAAAGTCAAACTATATATATGCATGCAAATATGCAATGCTTTCTGTTGCTAATTGATAACAACTATAGGTTGCCAACTGGATTGACAATGACATTATATGCTCTTTTGGCTAACACGTGGACCAATGTCATCGTTGCAATATCACTATTACATTTGTAGCTCTAATGTACCAAGTAAGATTAGGGGTGTTTGGATCGGTTTCTTAAAATTGATTCTGCTTCTTCACGGAATAGAAGCAGAAGAGGGGTGTTTGGAGTTGATTGTGCTTCTTTTTAAAAGAAAAAGAAGAATCAGAATCAGTTTTTCAGAAGCTGGTCTCTCTCAACTTTTAAAAACTGTTTTTAAGAAAAATTTGGAGCACCCAAAAGTACCTCTGCAGTTTTGCTCAAACACTAGTTTAATATCTACCTTTACTCCCTGAAGGAGCAGAAACAGTTTCAGGAAGTAGATCCAAGCACCTTCTAACTTTCATTGTCATACTCTTCCTTTCATTGGACTTTACTAACTTTCCTTTTTTGAGTATTTCAAATATTTTGCCATTTCCACTAAAACAACTTATTTGTGAATTTGCTCGCTTCTCTCTTTTCTGCACAAATCTCACTCACAAAATCTTTAATTTTCTTATTTCTCACCTAATTCCGAGTTAACAAACTCCACTCGAGTGTAAGTAATATTTGACAATATTGATATTACGGCTATATTGCTAGCTAGTTAATATTTGAAAATTAAAGGGAAATAATCAAATTTAGTTCAGTAACTTTTTAATATGTGTGTTGTAAGTCTGCAATTTTATTCACAAGCATATTAGGTCCCATATATAACTAATAAATGTTTACAATTTAAAGACTTTTTTCGAAAAGTACACTTTTCGGCAACAATTATACATGAAAGAAGACATCATGATTTCTAAATTTCTTTCGCAAAGTATACTTTTCTGTGGAAACATTCTTAAATTACAAAAGTTTATTAAGCACAAACACGGATGAAAGTTACAAGACTCAGAATTGTAAAACTCCCAGAACTAAATTTCCAAAATAGGAGTGAGAGTGATTTTCTAAAGTAGAAATAATATCTTTATCATGATTTCATATTACAAAAATATTAATATGACAATACTAGTATTACTTTTACTCATATTAGGGCAATCTCTTTACTTGAAAGCTGTGGAAGACGTATAGAGTCATTAGAGTGCTTGAAAAATAGATTCTAGACTGCATAATTGTTGATGTATGATTAAAGTATACCATAGTACACAAGTAGTGTATCTTTCATAGAAAAACAATCAATTATACCCCTTTGATACAACTAATTCTTCAATCGTCAACATTTCACACTTGCCGAGACACAACTTTGACCATTAATATAAATGATTTTGTATTAGTAAAAAATTAAAAAAAAAATAGATTATGAAAATTTACAATGAGACAAGTTTAAAAATATTTTTTTCATAAAATAATATTATTACATTAATAAATAAAACGTAGTCAAAGTAGAAATGTGAATAGTGTAAAAGTCAAACTGTTGCATTTATTTAAGAATGGAGGTAGTATTGCATAAACACCAATGAAACTCACAAACTCTGAAAAAAATAAGCTGCCTAATGAAATTCAAAAATGCATGAGTAATTTAATAAGTCACTCTTGTTTAGGGAATAAAAAACATTATATTCTTATCTAGAATTTTGTATTGTTTTTACTTCTATTTCAGGTATTTTACCAAATTAATTGTAACTACAAATTTGCTACCTTAAAGGTAAGTGGCAAAAATTTTAAAACATCAAAATGAAAAAAAAAATGATAATGTTTATTTAGGTGAAAATTGTAAGTTTGTGTTTCTAGGGGTGTTTGTATTTTGGCGGATTGGAAGTAACCCGCTGCAAAAAGCAGCGTTTGCTGTTGCAAAAAAACGACGGTTTGGAGTAAACGCTTTCTCATTTTGACTACTTTTTTCCCTTCACAAGTATACAATGAAAACAAAGTAGGCCTGGATTTCAGGGCCTAAATGTATGGTTTCCTTGTCCCCAAAAATTTGGTCAAACGAATCCAACCGAATCGGTGCATGTATATTAAGGGTATATCACATAGAGGGCCAGTTTAGTTGGGTATATCATATTTAAATTTAAAATAATTTTTACATAAAAAAATCAAAATAAAGTGAAAACAAAGTATTATACTCCGTATAAAAATACATGGTTTAAATATTTGAAGTAAAGCTAACAAATTCAGATAAATTAATTAATAAAGTAATATATCAACCATCCCCTTCAATCTCCTCATAAATCACCAATCAAACGGACCCTAAAAGTCAGGACCATCATATACTACATCCATTCTTAAACAAGTGTCACACATTAAATTGTACACTATTCACATCTTTTAATTTGATTATATTTTATTTATTTATGTACTCCCTCGTTCCATTAGAAGATTCTCACTTCCTTTTTTTGGACGTCCCGTTAGAAGGTTCTCATTTTCATTTTAGGAAACAATTAACAATTGTAAGTGACAAATTAATCATTAAATATTAAAAATAATACATTTATAACATCATAATTATCAATAATAACTACATTATAATATATACCTATTAAAATTATTTCTCAAAATATACTCGAAATACTTTATTTAATTATTGTCTAAATAACCGTGCAGTTTTGCTATGCGAACCTTCCAACGGGACGGATGGAGTATTCTAAAAGTATTTTTTTAAAAAAATATTGTTAAATTTATTTTATCATAAATTTTCATTATAATTATTACGAAGTACTTTTTAAGTAATACAAAATTAAATATATTAACGGTCAGGATTATATATCGCCTAACGTGAAAAGGGAACATTACACTTCCTTAAAAACATACTCCTCCGTCCCTTAAAACTTTGCCATCTTTCCTTTTTGGGACGTCCCAAAAAACTTTGCCACTTTCCCTTTTAATCAATTATTTTATGGTTTCTGTTATTTCTCTCTCCTCTGCACAATCCTTAACCACACAGTTTTTACTTTATTATTCTCCGTGCCGGTCAACTTTGGGAAAGTTTTAAGGGACGGAGGTAGTAGGTAATATACCACCTTCCTTACCCATATCCACCGCTTTGGTTATAATTAAAAGTAGCCGATATGATGTTTGTTTAATTTAATACGTACACTACAAAGATGGGCGTGTTTCCAGGTGGGGAATTTCATACACTACATCAGCAGATTCTTGGCAGGGTTCACTATAGGGTTCATAAGGTTGTGGCAAATCAGCCTGGTCACCCTCTCCATTGTCCCGCTCATAGCCCTCGCCGGCGGTGTCTACGCCTTCGTTGTCACCGGCCTAATCGCCAGAGTTCGCAAGTCTTATGTCAAAGCTGGTGAAATCGCCCAAGAGGTCTGTTCTCTCTGTTGCTTTCAATTTCTTCAGATTTGCGCCCTTTTTGTCTCTTAATGTGGATATGTTAATAAATTATTATACAAGATTTATTTATTAAAATATGAGCTAATAAACTATTCAGTATTTAGTACATAGTATTATATACTACCTCCATAACACTTATATTTTTCCATTGAAAAGTAGGTGAAATTAAGAATATTGAAAGAAGATAAGTATAGATTATTGAGGATATGATGGGAAGATAATGAAATAGTGTGCTGGAATGAAGCATAAATCCAAAAAAGTAGTTCTAATAATGTAATTTTTCAAAATTATTGAAGGTATGATGGGAAAATTTAGAAATGGGAAGATATGAATGTTACGGTTAAAAAAGGAAAGTGGGAAGATATGAATGTTAATGAGGAAATAAGGACGTAAAAGGAAATATAAACCCAAAAGTTTGAAATTTTATCAATCCCAATCAAATCTTGATCATATGTGTAAGTATGTAACCCTTTTCACGGTAAATTTGCAGATGTAAGGATGTTTTTACTTGGACCGTAATTCGTCCCAGACCAGTTCAGACCAGATCAGACTTGAATAGTTATAAAAATACAAAGAAACCAGACCAGTTCAGACCAGACCAGCAAATTACAGTCCAAGTAAAAACATCCTAATTCCACTTTTTTTCCTTCAGCCCTTGCATTTGCTCTTACTTCTCAAAGAGTAATTCATTTGGTTTTGGTCTCAAAAGATGTTTGGTTAGTGGTAATGAAATGTGACCAGATGTATAATGGCAATTTAAATTTCCACTGCAGTTGATATTTGATTACATTGCATTCCACTGCATTACATTTATCCCTGCAGGGATAATTTGGAATTTAAAACTTAGTTCTATACATTTTGAAAAGTGGGAAGGAAAAATAATCAAATTGGCAGTTGTGACTCAAAAGTTACAACCTTGGCATAGTCAAGTGGCAGGAAGTGAAATTAACTGTTATTTCACCCAAGCTGAATTATTGAGAACATTACACAACGTTCTTCCCAATCCTTGTAAACTACAATCAATGTTTTTTTCCATTAGCCTCAGCTAGTCTGTCCTGATTTGAGCTATATATATTATATCATTTTCACAGGTGGTTGGTAATGTCAGAACAGTGCAAGCGTTTACAGGAGAAGAGAAGGCAGTGAAGTCATACACAGATGCGTTAATCGGCACTTACAAGTATGGAAAGAAGGCAGGGCTAGCCAAAGGGCTTGGACTCGGCACCTTACATTGTGTCCTTTTCCTTTCTTGGTCATTGCTTGTTTGGTTCACTAGCATAGTTGTCCACAAAAACATCGGGAATGGAGGAAATGCTTTTACCACCATGCTTAACGTTGTCATCGCTGGCCTGTATGCATTTCTTTTCCTTATATATATATATATATAGTTAAATTACTTAAATATTTATATACACATCTATCTAAACTCCTCGTTCAAGTTTTTTACTAAATCCATTTTGTAAACTTGTAGTGCTTGATGAAGTGTTCTAACCGCCATCGCTTTTTTTGCAAGGTCACTGGGGCAGGCAGCACCGGATGTTACAGCTTTTATCCGTGCCAAGGCAGCTGCTTATCCTATTTTTGAGATGATCGAGAAAAATGTGGCCAACAAAACTGGCTCAAAGAGTGGGAGGAAACTGAACAAATTAGATGGACACATCCAATTCAAGGATGTCTCTTTCAGCTACCCATCACGTCCTGATCTTTTGATCTTTAACAAGTTGTGTCTTGATACCCCCCCTGGCAAGATTGTAGCTTTTGTAGGAGGAAGTGGATCAGGGAAGAGCACAGTTGTGTCTTTGATTGAACGCTTTTATGAGCCCAGTTCAGGTCAGATATTATTGGACGGAACTGACAGTAGAGAGCTTGATCTCAAGTGGCTCAGACAGCAAATTGGGTTGGTTAATCAAGAACCTGCCCTTTTTGCCACAACCATAAAGGAAAACATTCTTTATGGAAAAGAGGATGCTACCCTTGAAGATATTGTTCAAGCTGCAAAACTCTCAGGGGCAATCTCCTTCATCAACAACCTACCTGATAGATTTGAAACTCAGGTAATTCAGACGACTTAAGTTCTCAACAAAGTAATGAACATTGACCACACACTAAATATGTTATGTAATGAAAAGGATCGACTTCCTTATTTTGCTTCCTTATGTTATCTGATTACAGTCTTAGGTAATTCACTAGTCATCATTAACACATGTTGATGGAAACATTAGGTGAAACTTGAAAGGTGTAGTATTTTCATTTTAAAGTGAAAACAATTTCATTATTTGGTTGGTTTCAATTAGTATACTAAATCAATCCGACGTTCTTCTAGACTATGTAATGGGAATATGGGATGGAATTTCATAATAACATGTTAATATCATCTATCCTTTTACAGGTGGGTGAGAGAGGAGTACAATTATCGGGTGGACAGAAGCAGAGAATTGCAATTTCTCGTGCAATTGTGAAGAATCCTGCGATACTTTTGTTAGATGAAGCTACAAGTGCACTTGATGCGGAATCAGAGAAGAATGTGCAGGAGGCTCTTGATCGTGTGATGGTCGGACGGACAACTATAATGGTTGCTCATCGTCTCTCCACCATTAGAAATGCTGACACCATAGCTGTTCTCCAAAGTGGAAAAGTATTAGAAAGTGGAAGCCATGAGGAGCTCATTTTGAAGCCGAATGGAGCATATGCATCTCTTGTTAAAGTTCAAGAGGCAGCTTCATTTAATCTTCTTCCATCACATGGGTCTAATATAGGGCAATCTCTCAGGTATCGGATTTACATTTTTCATCAGTTTCATCGTTATCTCATAATTTGTCTTATTTATACACCAAGGTTTTTTTTTGTTGACCAGTATTCCAGTTCCATTGCTCCTTGATTTTTTGAGCTCATGCAAATGATGCCATTTAATGTTTTCACTTACAAATAGAAGCAGAGTTATATGATGTGCATGTTGATTTAGTACATAAGTATAGGCTGTATAGCAATTTTCTCACCCTCATCACCATGTAATGATGTTTTTCTTGCATGGAAACCTACCATGATGTATTTCATGCATGATTAAGACATGAAGGGCATCTGACCTAAAATTTTGACACTGCATGAATTTATAGTGTTTACTAGCTTGAGACTATTAATTGGCACTAAATTTCATGTCGCGACTCCAATATAGTTGGGACAAAGGTGGTTATGATGGTTATGATCATTACGGATAACAGCAAACACATTAATCTCATCAAATGTTGTATTGCCCAAATTCTTTTTTGTTTATGAATTTCTCCCTTTAAACAGAAGCGATGTATCTAAGAATTTGTTTTTCCTTAATTCTTTACAGTACCAGGTATTCCCATGAAGGAAGTATGAGATATTCCCGTGAATTATCCCGAACAACATCAAGAAGTATAGGCGCTAGTTTTCGCTCCGATAAATCACATAGTAAATTTGGTGATGATGGTGGAGAGAGCATTGCGACATTTCCTGTTTCTTCAAAGAGGTTGTATGCTATGGTTGGCCCAGACTGGTATTATGGAGTTATTGGGACAATTTGTCTATTTATTGCTGGAGCTCAGATGCCACTCTTTGCTCTTGGGGTAACTCAGGCCCTCGTATCTTACTACATGGACTGGGACACAACACGCCATGAAATCAAGAAAATTTGCTTACTTTTCTGTGGAGGTGCCTTTTTAACTGTAATTGTTCATGCCATTGCCCATTGTTGCTTTGGGATCATGGGGGAGCGGCTTACATTTCGTGTGAGAGAGAGGATGTTTTCTGGTAAATTCTTTATCATTGCATATCACTAGTAGTGATTCTTACCAAATTTGCATTGATAAAGAGTGTTGTTAAATGTTATTCTGTTAAGCATCCTTTTTTGTCCTGATTGCAGAAACACTAAATGTAATTTTACTTTCTGCAGCTATGCTTAGAAATGAGATAGGATGGTTTGATGCCATGGACAACACAAGTTCTATGCTCGCTTCACGCTTAGAAAGTGATGCAACTCTTCTGCGAGCAGTAGTTGTTGATCGCACCAGTATTCTCATACAAAATATAGGCTTGGTGGTCACTTCATTCATCATCGCTTTTATCTTAAGTTGGAGGCTTACTCTCGTTGTCATTGCAACTTATCCTCTTATCGTCTGTGGCCACATCAGCGAGGTCAGATCTCATGTCAATGTAACATAGTCGTACTCTGTAACCCGAAAAAATTGATGAACTTGTTATTAAGCTCTTACTATTATTTCAGAAACTATTTATGAAGGGCTTTGGTGGTGACTTAGATAGAGCTTATCTGAAAGCAAATACATTTGCTGGTGAGGCTGTGAGTAATATTCGAACTGTTGCAGCTTTCTGTTCTGAGGAGAAGGTTCTCGACTTGTATGCTCGTGAACTTGAAGAACCCTCAAAGCATTCGTTTTATCGTGGTCAAGTTGCTGGGATACTTTATGGAGTGTCTCAGTTCTTTATCTTCTCATCTTATGCTCTTGCATTATGGTATGTTGCTCCTTTCTCATGTGATGGACACGTATTAACACCACCATTAGAGCAATCATCAGTGCTCAGCTATACCACTTATATCTTTTTTGAAACTGGTTTAGTAAATTCTAGATGATATAATTCATTAACTTCACTGTTAGAATATTTAAATAATGTCTATACATTTATGACTATATTTCTTTTCAGGTATGGTTCTGTACTGATGGGAAAGGAGATTTCCAGCTTTCAGTCAGTCATGAAGTCTTTTATGGTTCTGATTGTAACGGCTTTGGCCATGGGAGAGACCCTTGCAATGGCACCAGACCTCCTAAAAGGAAACCAAATGTTATCATCAATATTCGAAGTACTTGATCGCAAGACTGAGATTTCAAGTGATGTGGGGGAAGTGTTAACAAAAGTAGAAGGCACAATTGAGCTCAAGGATGTAGAGTTCAGCTACCCTTCAAGGCCTGATGCTTTGATTTTTAACAAGTTCAGCATGAGGGTGCGGCCAGGCCAAAGCATGGCATTAGTAGGACAGAGTGGTTCTGGTAAAAGCACAGTCATCTCTCTCATATTGAGGTTCTATGATCCAACATCAGGGAAAGTTATAATTGATGGTTAGTATTTCCGTGTTAAATTTGTAGTTAATACTTGACTTGTTTTTTAACTCTATACTACTCCCCTGTCGCTAAATTAAGTTCTAACATTCCGTTGCGGGATGTTCAAAATTAAGTTTGCACCCTTTTTTGGTAATATTTGTGTACTAAAGACACTTTTACCCCTATTAGTAGTACACTAGTACTTATTCACTTTCTCCACCAGATTCTCTACTGTGTGGGAGCTTCAGCAGCGTGTGAGCTCTTTACTATTACTTCTGCCTTTCTGTAAACAGGTAAAGACATCAAGAGACTAAAGCTCAAGTCTCTAAGGAAGCACATAGGCCTGGTCCAGCAAGAACCAGCACTTTTTGCCACATCAATCCACGCAAACATTCTGTATGGAAAAGAAGGAGCATCAGAGGCAGAAGTGATTGAAGCAGCAAAGGTAGCCAATGCCCATAGTTTCATTAGTGCTCTCCCAGAAGGCTACTTGACCAAGGTAGGAGAGCGAGGCGTGCAGCTCTCTGGAGGACAAAAGCAGAGGGTAGCCATAGCTCGAGCTGTCCTAAAGAACCCGGAAATATTGCTCTTGGATGAAGCCACTAGTGCACTTGATGTCGAGTCAGAGCGAATAGTTCAACAAGCTGTGGACAGGTTGATGAAAAGCCGGACATCTGTTATTGTGGCACATAGATTATCAACCATTAAAAATGCAGACCAGATATGTGTTTTACAAGATGGAAAAATAATAGAGGAGGGGCCTCATTCTACACTGGTAGAGAACAAGAATGGAGCATATTATAAGTTGATTAATCTACAACAGCATCAACAAGAATATTAGAAGTTGTCTGGGTATTGATATATCTAATTCCATGTATATATTGTAATTATTAAGAGTGTGATGTTTATGTGGTAATCATAAATTATGTTCCTTAGAGGAACACATGCTCTTTCCTATTATTGGAGCTGTGGTTGTTGACAGTTTCATGGTGATGGAAGAACAAGAGATCTGGATGGCGGTCACTATGGACATAAGAGCAGTGGGCAAGTTGTAATTAGAGTCCAAACAAGCTGAGCTGAGCCTGAGTTTAGAACATTTCTGCTGGCTTGAGCTCAATGGATCTGGTCCTATAATCAGGTTGACTGTTTTCCACCCTGAAACAGACCGGGGACACTACTGGGGTGGCCTCAAGTGGCCATGACATGTAGGATATTGATGTTTAAGCAGTGAATATATATGGGAACCTTACTATGATGGATCGAGAATAGAATTTGCATAACCATTGGACTTGACATAAAATATTTTTGTGGGCTGAATATAAACAGGTCTTGCTAAATACAGTTCTTAAAAGTACTTCACGGAATTTAGTAAATCGGATTTTTTTTCCCTGGAATTCTTGAAACCTTTTTACCGAGTACATATCAGAATACATTGTTTTGATGTTATTTTACACTTCATAGTAAATATTTGTTCATTGTAGTAGTGTGAATTGGTAAGAAAACTTTATGGAGGGAGTACAAAATATGCCTATATACTCCGTATCATATAAATACCCTTCACAACTAGTAATAGTGGCATAATAGTATTGACCTTTCAGGGGTTTTATCAACATTTTTGGTGAGGACTTAATTTGTACTTCTCCAAACCGCTCAATTTATCAATTAGTTATAAATGCTCGTGAATAACATATTTATAGAATATTACTTCTGGATCATGCATGTTTGCCAGTGATTTGTCTTGTGTTGCTAAATATTTATCAAATATTATTATTCACTATTTTTTAATTTAAGTTTTAAACACTATTATTATTTAGAAATTGCCCTAAATAGGAGTAAAAAAGTTATGAAATTCTCAAACAGGACTTTCATGATTTTATTCCCTAAATAGAAGTAACTCTGCCAAGTTTGAAAAAAAATGTCACGTTTACAGCCTAGTAATGCCAGACTTTGCAGAAATTTACTTCTATTCAGGGAATAAAAAACATGATAGTCCTATTTTGGAATTCAAAACTTTTTTACTCCCATTTAGGGAATTCTTTCTTTATTATTGTGCTCAAAATTGTTTGGTCTAGCAAGCTATTACAGGAAGTTTACGGGAATATTCTCTATTTTGACATTCCCATTACGGAATCTCACCTTAAATTGAATATATACCAGATTGATAAAAGCACAAGTCCATGCTCCAACAGTACAATGGCTAGGTCAGGATGTCTTTTATTTAAACCGTTCCATTTGAAGGTCTCATGAATGAGACACTTGTTATATACTACGTCCCGCTTAAAGCTAAGGTTTTCATTCCAAAATGACATAATTATTTAGATAATAATTAAATAAGGCAATTCGATTTTGAGAAATATTTTTAATAGATATATAATACAATGAGGTCATTGATGATAATTATAATATTATAAATGTATTCTTTTTAATATTTGATGATTAAATTGTTATTTAAGAGCATTAATTGTTTACTAAAATAGAAATGAGAACTTTTATATGAGATGTTCATTTTTTTTATACCTTAGAATAGGGCTAATGGAATATCATATACTCCGTCGTTATCGTATCCTCCGTTCTCACTAGTAGAATAGGGCTGATGGAATAACATATAGTTATCGTATCCCCCGTCCTCACTAGTACTAGAAGAGTTGTTGTACTAACCACACTCGGGGTCCTTGCATATTTTTTAGTTTTGATTGGTCTTTGGAGTAAAAGCATGATTTGTTCTTCCGGCTTTATATTTTAAACAAGAATAATAATGCTCATGGATATTTATTTTAAATGATACTCCGTATTTGGTTTAGACCTTGCACGCTCATTTTAGTCGTGTGGCATTGACTAAACGTTGACTTTGCCCAAGAGCATTGAATTTAAGAGTGTTTGATACCACCTTCGTCTCTCAAAACTTTACATTTTTATCTTTTAAAGTATAAACTTTGATCAATGATTTTGATTAGTATAATTATATAAAAGTTTAATGTAAATCTTGTATCACGAGCATAGTTGTTTATCCTTCCAAAACATAGAAAATTTTGGTGATTCAAGAGGATGAGTCATTTGTAACGTTAGCTCTGACAACAATGGCGATCAACATATGTACTACTGATCATGCTTCGAGGAATAGAACCATAATTTATGGAGATGAAGAGTGTATGTGTTAAGAAGGGCATACCAATGATTAAAAAAATCAAAGCCCTAAACACTAGATGGGGCCGTCACACAATAAAGAAATTAATGTGCTTGATTAGTGACAATTAATATCAATCATTGCTCACCCAATATTATAATTGCATATTATATAGCCCATACTCAAACGCGAAAATCATGTGGAAACTTGAAATATCAACTTTTACTAAAAAACGCTTATTTAAAGAATTATCAAAGAGTTTTCGTAAAGTTTTCGAAACGAAAAACACTTTTATTGGACATATTTCTTTCAAATTCTAATGTTTTAATTTCTTGGACTCAGTTGCTCAATAGTGAAAATGAGTAAGTTTCCCACTGAATTTGTTGATTTATCATAAGAGAATATATATAAAATTTCATATATATTTCGTAGTATCTTACCAAGATCAATAAAACACAAATTCAATAATTTTTTTAATGACTCAATAGATTGAGTCATAAGCAGAACAACTTTCAAGTCTCAGTCCGAAAAATCTTTGGAATCGACTAGCACAAATCGATACAAGATTAGAGTCAAATGAAAAAGAAAGATAACAAGAAAGATATAATAAAAAGATAAAAAATATGATAAAGATAAGATATATACTACTTATAAGATAAAGATAAAAGTAATAAGATAAAAAAATAAAGAGAATATATACAGAGTATAAAATAAAAAATGATAAAATGATAAAAATATGTAAAAAAGATAAAGAAGATAAAAGGATAAAACGATGATTGGAGATCAATCTATTATTGAATACTCACCCTCCACTTTGATTAATCTCCAAATTCATACTACCTAGTAACTCCAGAAGAATCATATCACACTCGACTCCTCTAATCCACATTTGTTTGAGTCTTCATCTCCTTCCCGCCTCTTTTCCACACCTATCAACTTGTTTAATAGACGTATCATTCATTTTTCTATTCACATGACAAAATCACTGCAATCGAGAATACTCCATCTTATCTTCAATAAATGATGCTCTTACCTTTTGTTTGATTGACTCATTTCTCAAACGATTTTTCTAGTACGTTCACACATCCAACGTCACATGCACATTTGGGTCACACTCATCTATTGAATGTGTCATTGTTACACCGCCCAACAATCTGTCTATCTTTGTACTCCCTCCGTCCCTAATAACTTTGCCAAGTTTGACCGGCACGAGAATTAATAAATTAAAAACTTGGTGATTGAGGTTTATGCAGAGGAGAGAGAATTAATTGGAACCACAAATTCTTTACTTAAAAGGGAAAATTTCAAAGTTAATGAGACATCCAAAAAATAAAAGTTGACAAAGTTATAAGAGACAGGAAGAGTATATAATAATGGATGCTTGTTTGCTGTTCGGTAAAATATACACTTATATCAAGATATATGTCAATATTCCTCATGTTTTTACTCACTAGGGTAGTTAACCATAACATCATTTTATTTGCGTTTTGGGTGCTAGAAATGGATTCCAACCAATTCACTTGCCCTACCTTTTTGGATTTTATTTCAAGATGGGATGGACGACAATCTTTTTTTCCAACTACCTACAGAACAAAGCGCTCCAAGCAATGTATTCCTGCACAGACAAGACATAAAAGGGGGAAGAGAGGTATTGAGAGAAAGAGTGGCACTAGGGAGGAAGACCCCCCACCCTTCTCCACGCATCTTCTCCCTCTAAACACACGCATCAATTTCTACAAGTATCTTGAAAAAATCCCAGTTTTCTGTGCTTTGAATTATCCCTAAATTATTGGTTTTGGGACATAACTTTGGGATAATTGATTCAGTATGATGGAGGGAGAGGTGGTCGGAACGTCGTCGCCGTTGTCCGCGGCCGCCAAGGTCGCTGCTTTGAGATGTGGGGTTGAGGGTGGAAATGGGGTCAAGGGCAGTGTTGAAAATTGTTCGAAATCGGTTAAATTCGCGCTGACGTTTTGGGAAATTACTGTCGCCAGCAGCATCGTTCTGGGCTTCGCATTCGGGTTGGTAGGCGTATATTTCACCATGCCAGCTTCTGATTACAGCTTTCTCAAGCTTCCTCGGACTCTTGAAGACATCCAATTGTTAAGGTATCTGAAAAATGAAAAAAAAAACAATGCTCAGATAATTAGCCACAATGTATTTATTTCTGTTTTATTGAAACTCGCATGATCACATGTTTTTCCTTTCTAATTGTGATTTCTGTTATGATTATTGCAATTATTGAACTATTTAAGATTTGTTTTGCAGCACTCAGTTATGTAACCCTGGGCATTTATTGTATTAGGTCTAATTTGGGGATTGAGTTTGCAGTAGGAAAATAAATATTTCTTATTTGAAAAAAACTGTCAATAGGTATTGCTGTGTGATAGTTATTTTACGAGTTATAACTGAGATTGTTTGGCAGTGAGGTTGATGAAGTGTGATATAAAACTTAAAATGCTTTAAAAGAGTATATTAAACTCAATACAATTCTTTAAATGCAAAACTGCAAAAGTCTTCATGGGCTGACTTTTGTGTTCCTCCGGCGTGAAACTGTAATATTATGTTTAGTATTATGCATGGACAAAATGAATTTTATCCCACCGGCAAATATAATCCCCAAATGGGGCCTTTCCCTTTATCGAATAGTAAAATTTCCTATAATCTGCTATCTTATTGAGTGTTGGAATTGACTATTAAGTAAGCACATTTTAATTGCAATATGTAAGATTTTTGAAAAGAAAAAGAAAAGATAAGAAAGAAGAAACTGATACCTTTTCCTGGTCAGTGAGATGGACACATTTCTGTTTTAGTTGGATCATCAGACGGAGATTGTGAAGAAATAAAGCAATAAAGGGAATTGTTAGGCTGGTAGATGAGCAGATCAAGCTTTTGTTGAAACTGTGTAAATCAATTCATCTTTGATACGGAGTACAATCTTTTCCTTAATAGAATTGCTCTGCCTGCCAATTGGAAGATCGGAATTTATAGGGAAGCAGAAATAATGAATTGGATAAAGTACAATGGTTTATTCTAAGAAATTGCTACAAATACGAGTAGAACATGAGTTATGTGCATAAATAAAACTATCCTTAGTTTTCTTCTAAAATTGGATTCATTTAGTTCTAAAGAATGAGCCAAAGTAGCTAATAGTTCTTTTTCTAGTTTTTTTGGGATGGAATGTGTAGATATGTTTAAGTTCTATTTATGGAATTTTTCTAGCACATCTTCTTAGAATTTAGGTGATATAGAGACATTGTTTTTTACTGTTAACTTTTTTCCTATAGGGATCAACTGGAGAGCTATACAAGTGACTATACTATGCAGGTCCTATTTGGCTACTGTGTGGTGTACATTTTTATGCAGACATTTATGATCCCTGGCACTATTTTCATGTCTTTACTTGCTGGGGCACTCTTTGGAGTCTTTAAAGGTGTATCTCTAGTTGTGTTTGCTGCCACTTCTGGTGCTTCATCTTGCTTTTTCCTATCCAAACTAATTGGTCGACCCCTGGTTTTCTCTCTCTGGCCTGATAAGCTGACATTCTTTCAGAACCAGGTGATTTGCACTGCTGTTTGATTTATTATATCTTTTGCTTGCTTGTTTGATGGATAAAACTGCTATGCTAAAAGAATACATCAAATGAATACCATCAGGTGGCGAGGAGGAGAAAACGGCTGCTGAACTATATGCTTTTCCTTAGAGTTACACCAACACTGCCTAACACATTTATTAACGTTGCTTCTCCCATTGTCGATGTGCCTTACCATATTTTCCTCCTGGCTACATTTATTGGCCTTATTCCTGCTGCTTATGTTACTGTTCGGGTAATTTGTCTCCACTCGTAGATTTTTCTTTCGCTTACTGTTTTATAATACTCCCTCTATTTTTGTTATTCATTTTTTATTTGCTCCATATTTGTTTTTTAAAAGTTAATATTATTTGCTTCGCTTTCTTAATTAGGGGACTTCAATCATATCAGAATACATAAAAACCCTTAATATTTTCAAGTTTTGTGCCTTTTCAGCTTCTCTCTGCTACTACTAATACCCCTAAAATGTTCTTAATAAAAAACAGAGGGATTGCAATTACAACCATTTCAACTTTTTTATTTGGGTAGTCCTCACATTCATTAATGTATGTCTTCTGTAATCATTGAAAGTCTAAATAGGGGGAATTGCATTTTAGCATATGTTTGGATGGAGGGGTATGGAGGGTTTTTCTTAACGGAGTATTTTTTTTAATAGGAAAGTGTTTCTAAGAAACAAAAGGAAAAAGGTTCTTGAAATCTTATGTTAATCTTTCAGTTTATGTAAAAACAAAAACAAATATCAAATACAGGCTAATCCATCCATCCAAACAGACTTTTAAACAACAAAGCATGTCACGAATGAGATGTTATAATGGTTTTGCTGTCAATATCTCTGCCTAGCCCACGAGTCCCCACCTAGTTCTTCTTAAAGAGCATTAGTGAAATCAATATAATTGGAATGTCACGGTAAATGTTTTTTATGAAGTTATACTTATATTATTATGCTAATAAAGTACTCATCTTGTTATTATCTGGTGTGGTTCCCAACATTATATGTTAATGCAGGCTGGAATTGCTCTTAGTGAGTTGCAATCTTTGGGCGACTTATACGATTTCAACTCCATAGCCACACTGTTTCTTATAGGAGCAGTGAGCATCACCCCCACATTAATAGGCAGCAAAAACAAAGCATAATAGTGTCCCTTCTATAATAATTCCATCCAAGCATACCGTGTGCGGCTTCATCTCTGTACAGATCACCATTTGAACGGATGTAATTGTTCATTTGGCTTTTAGAAGTCGGTAGATTGGTGTACTGATAAAAACTCGAACCTGGATGGGTCTGTACATGAATTTAAGGGTTGAGTATATCCATATGATTCTTTATGAAGCTGAAACTGCGCTCCAAATGTTGTATATTTGATTATCATCATCGTTAAAAGAAGAGATTATCATCCACATTCATGTTTATTTATAAAAATACAAATATATGGCGTTGTACATTGGGGAGGACCCGTAAAAACGGCGTTGGTAATGCTTCTTTGTAGTTTGTATTCATTGTTGTGGTAACGACTCTATTTGCTATGGTGATGGTGGAGGGTGGTGGTAATGGTGGCGGTCTGGCGGACAACCAATGACGACGCTCGACAAAGGTTGGGGGTAGTCAATGTGGCAAGTCGACAACAGCATTGGAAGATTCAAATGGCAGTGACCAAAACCGATAATGGTAGTGAATGTTTGGAGTATTTTGGGTAACGGGTTAGAATTTTTTGGGACAAACCGGTGGATAAAAATAGAAAGTAGCCACCATAAATCTTTTTGCATAGTTGCAATGCACAAACGATCATAGATGTAATGGCCCTGGTTTCCGCCATCGGCACCGCAACCGATCATAGTTGTAATAGCCCCAGTTTTAGGGGTGAACTGTGACGGTATGGCAGGGCTACATTTAGCACAAGTACAACTCAGGACTAATATTTGTTTTGGTAGAAGGTCAATGTCCTGAGCTAGATTTTGGGCTGTGCTAACTGTAAAAAAGTAAACATGTTTGTAAAAGATTATGAAATGGTGGCTTGAAAAATGTTAAATTGCATTAAGAAGATCAAATTTTAATGTACACTAGATCTTTGAATAAATTATATAAATATGTTTTTATCACTTCATTTTAATCATTTAATTTTTGGATATGTTATTTGATTATTTTTAAGAGTGCTTTTCAATATAACTTTACGTGCAATTCTATTTTGATTTCCCATATTATTTGTCAATTCTAAAATAATATTTCATCAATTGTTGGACCCTTCATTTTCCCTTATCCCACCATAGGTGGGAGCCTTTGCGGCACTGGGATAATGACAATGAAATGATTATGTCGGACCCTTCAATTTCATTATAACCACGAAAAAACAACATATGATCTAACAAATATTTAGAAACATCAATTAAAGCATTTAACCAGGCACAATACTCATTTCTACTTTACTTGTAAAGAAAGAGTAGCGCTAATTGATTGGCCTGATTTCATCAAATCATCACATCCATCTTTGTTTGAGAAAGTCATCATCTTTATTAAGTTGACAAGCAAATTTTTCAATTTTGATCAAACTAGAAAAGACTTTACATCAATTGTGTTATTTCTTGCTCAAATTTCATAGTTATCTCTAGACATGCAACAATAGAAGCAAAATACTTTGTTTACTTTTACACTATATCTCAACCAATTCACACATTGATCAAACTACAGATTTTAGTGTTTAATGATCCTGGTCGGTTGCTTTCGGTTCATATTATGCATACAGCTTTGGTTGCGGGGTGCGCTGGTTCCATGGCTATGTATGAATTAGCGGTTTTTTATCCTTCCGACCCTGTTCTTGATCCAATGTGGAGACAGGGTAAATTTACGCAGCTTCTTTCCTATAAATCATCGAGGATAATCATGCCCACGAGGTTGACATGGTTTTCTAAGTATCAAGTAGTACTACCTAATGAAGTTGATTTGAACACACCTTAGGATCCTCCTAAAAGGAAAACAATCCAGAATATAATCCTCCAAAAATGGAAATTTCATGCCCATATCCTTTTCTGTGCATTCTAAATTTAACCAGATGAAGTTACTTTTTTATAAATTTATTAGCATTGTTCAATCTGCCCATAAAAATAATACTCCGTAGTACCTAACTCGGCATATTAGAAACCACATAACAGTATTAAAAACTCAAATTATTGTTTGTAGCAAGCAAATTTCAAGTGGTTTCATTAGCTGGGACATGTAAATGTATTTAGAGTACAAATTGCATCATAGTTAACAATTGGGGTATCAAATTGCATCATAGTCAAACTCTCATGTATGCAATTTGTCCAATCATCATCAAACTACTAAATCTAGTCAGCATTGAAAATGTTTTATCACATTGCGTTATACTACGTAATTCTCATTCAAATATGTCTGAATTGAATTTAAATAAGATCATCATCACTTCATCATATTGAATTGAATTTAAATAAGATCATCATCATCTTCATCATAATATCCGGGTAAAGCATAAAAGAAAATCAAGCTCTAGGTAGGTAGCATGTGACCTTAAAACCACCCCGTCATTTACAATGCAAATGTTACATAACTATCTACTAAACCCACTATCTCTTTGAAGAAGCAGGCTGACATTAACTCATCCTGGACATTTTTGCATTTTGTTAATCATCATCCACCTCTGGCTTGACAAAGAACTCAATATAAGCAATACGGCTGGGGAGATGATAGGCAGCAGAATCTGAATGGGTGTGTGAACTTGCTGGTGGTCTTGCAACGGAGACTAGATGCTGAACTTTCAGCATTCCAGTTCTACCCATGGTGAGTTTACTTCCTCTGTTATCCTTCAAGACACTGCTAGGTATGTTCGAAGTTGTTGCCTGAAGAAATTTGTACTTGTACCTGTTAACAACATCATGGTCAGGGATTAATATTCGCTCGCCATTCTACTTCTGAAATATAACAATAATCACCTTAATTACTACAACAATAATAATAACAACAAAAATGATGGTGATGAAACATTATAGTAGAAACAGTAACAGTAATTGCTAACAAATGTAATAGAGGTTAAACCGGTATGAGACAAGGTGATCACAATGAAACGCAACAAGAAGATCAGAGGTATTGCGTTGCATGAAGTCTATCTGCAAAATAACAGACAAAAGTTGAATCTCAATCTATATGAGCGATAAAAATATAGAATAGTAAGTGAAGCTTTCAGTTTTTTCGTACTCTAAGATGAGTGAATTACCTGTAAGTCACCATGGCCTTGGGCCTTGAAGGTTACAGTTGGGGGGGTTGGTTGCAGTGTTAGCAGAATGCTTGACCCAGGCCATTCAAGATCATCTATAGCTTCCTTTAGCGCTGCAGACTATCAATTTGAAAGCTTTGGTTCGTAAATAATCCTCATGAGATCATCATTATCATTACCCTAGTGCCGCAAAGGCTCCCACCTACGGTGGGGTAAGGGGGGTCGGAAATCGCGTCAAAAATTGCATGGGCTGACTGTTGCTTCATAACAAAGAAGCACAGACTTTGTGATGGAATATTTCAAAAGATGAGATGAGCACACTAAGGGTCTATTTTGATGGAGGGTATTTGAGGGGAAGGTTTTGGAGCGCTTAGTCTATATCATGATTTATACTTCATATAATTTAGTTTTTTTTTTTGGTTTGAAAGATTTACAAAATATGTTATCATAGAGCAGTTGAACAAAAATGGATGTGTGCGTCCAAGTGATCAAAGTTTTTAGGAACAAAATGGATGTCGTGGTTCTAATTGAATAATGTAATGAAAGTACCAGCAACTATGAATGTTGATATCTTATGCCACCATCTATGTTCTAATTCACACGATTGGCAACTAAAAGTTTACCTTGACGGTAAAACTGATAGGACTACTCCCTGCAGGTTCAAAGTGGCAGTCCCATGGCAATGTCTCGGGAGTCCGTGTTCTGATCTCCGCATAAATGCAAGCATTAGATGAATCAACAGATCTGACCAAATTTAAAAAAATGATGTTTCAATTACTCATGAAAGAAGCAACAATTCTTATACAAATTATGATGTTCATCAAGGGGACTTGATGAGCCGCCTCGCACCAACCTAGAATTTGCTATTATAAAACCACACATGATTGCAGGAGGAGTGCTACTTAGGAAAGGTGCCTGATATGGGGGGAGTCTTGCATGCACAATAGATGCTTAAAGGAACAAAACCCACATTAATTTTACAAGTATTATTACAAAGCACAAATATACCAGTAATACACATACACCCAATGAACTAATTAGGACAATATGTATATATATGCAATACGTTATTTTATGTTCCTTCCAATAATAATTCCATTTGCTAGGATCAATTAAGAGTTGGAGTTCTACTTAAAGCGTCAAACTAATATGACTAGAGCACTGCCTTATACCTGGCCAGTCTGTTTGTAACTTAGTACCTGGCCAGTTAGAACATTCATGAGTTCAGGGTTAATAATTTTCATAACCATCCACATCCAGATTTTGCAAACTGTGAAAAAAGCGCATTAGGCATGAATTTGTCTAGAATACCTATTCCAGATTTTTTAACAAGGAAAAACCTTTGACAAAACATACTTGAGAAGAAGTTCCATATCAGGCCCTGGGTAACGAAGTTCAATAGTATTTGGTTTTCCGGGAACCGAAAATGTACTGAGGCAATCCAGAAAGAGCCCTAAACTCACTCCGAATCTCTGTGTCCCTTCTGAGTGGTATACATACTGAGTAAACAACTGCCCAAACGAACATTAAATGTTTAAATTACATAAAAATAAGAGTAAAATAGAAAGAGCTGATGAAAAGTCGGAGTAGATTTAGATATAATTTCCAAATAATCGCTTTGGTGACGATTACTACATTACTTCACCTCGCGTTGCAAATAAACTTTTCCTTGAAGACACAGGCTTTCCTCGACGATCAAAACTAGTCCGTACTCCGATATCTCAATGACGGCGTCCTGGTTGTAAAAGTAATAGAGTCAACGACAATTTGAGCCCCAGAGGCGTGAGATCAAATGGCTGACCTGATAGCGCTTCCAGCGAACGGATGTGAGAGCGTCGACAACGCCTTGGACGTTGTCCATCCGGCAGACAAGGTACGGAGCGGCCGCCGTCTCCACCGCAGCCGACGAACTCATCCTACCTTCCGTCTCCTGTTTTCCCGCCAAAATGCGAACCCTACCGGCTACCGGGAAACTCAAAACAGCGGCAGGTGATATTTTGTCCGAAGTAGTAATGAATTTCTGAAATTAAAATTCCATTGAAATAAAGTTGAATTAATCATCTTCCAACTATTCATGATTAAGAACACATTATCATCATTGTTAATATAAATAAGAAATCATAATTATAATTTCTAGATGGTAATTGTATGACTCACAATTAGCCCTAATCTAAACAAGATTATATTTTCCCCTATAAATAGGAGTATTCTCTTTCATTGTAAAGACACCATTATCACACTCTCACTAATATATTTATCACTAAGTGTTCATACTATACTTTCTCTTCCTAATCTTCTGCTTATTTTCTTCCATTTTATAACACGTTATCAGCACGAATTTGCTCCAAATCCCTGAAACATCATCTTCCCAGCAGGTATATTTTTTCACGAATTTATCAGCTTATTTGAAAAAAAATCAGAGGTTGAGAAGTATAAATATGTTTAAATGTATTCAAAACTATAAGAAGTATGCTCTATGGTTGTTGCCCAACCATTGGGATCCTCCATATCAGAAAATTATAGCTATATTTTTTGTAAAAGAAGATCGAAGAAAGTAGATACCTCTATAGTAATATGTTATGGAAATGAAATATGCTCTTCTTTAGTACTCCGTATATGCTTTACGAACCTGTCAGAGATTTTCTTGCACTGAGCTTCTTAAAAAACAGAAATTACAATACGATGAATTGAGGTATATATGAAAGTATCAGAATACTGTTTTTCGAGTAGCATGGTGTTTCATTACATAAATGAATAAACTATGAAGTGATATTTGTAAATATATAAAACCTCTTCTGATTAAAAAAATGAGAAGATCAGAGTAGTAAAATAGTTCTACGTGTGGTGTTTTCTTATACATAGTTCTATATTACTCATGTATCTACTACATACGAAGTATGTAGTTTATTCATAAGATAAATCATGAATTTGAATAGATAGAAGACTAGAGGAATGAATCTATATGGATGAACTATGACATCTGGAATGAAAAGATAATACTCGTATGATAGAGGAGATATGGTTTAAAACCTAAATGCAAGAAACTGATATATTTCTTATATGATAGTATATGATAGCTATACTCACGAGTCTCTGAACATTATCTTTCCCTTCACATGCAATTGATAATGAACAACCAGCCAGCATTTTGTACTATTTATCTGTATTTTTATTAAATGATGCTTTGTAGTACTATCAGATTATAAAAACAAAATTGATCTATTTATTTCAAACTAATAATTAGAAAACAAATAATGATGCAAATTGATTGAAATGACATATTGGTGGACTCTTCAACTCAATACGGAGTAAGTGATAAATTTTGCTTATACATTACATATCATGGCTACACATTATTCACGGGAATCAAATTTTTCTCGCGGATTATTGTTATTAATATACTGACTTATATTACGTACGAAGTATCACGTAGTTCGTATTCATGAGCAGTGGAACCAAAAATATCTTGGGCTTTTCCAATATCTTCCAAATAATTTACTACGTACTCCCTATTATTTCTTATTTATTATTTATTTATAGCAAGACAATAACAATAAATGCACCTCTAAACATGTAAGGAAGTCAATTATTGTTTTCTTTTTACCACCTAACTCATGTCTGTGAATTTAGTAAAGTCACGTGGTTCAAAAGAGGTATAAAACGGAGTACATTACTACTAATAACTCATCTATATATTTATGAGTTTTAGATAAATTTTGAGATAATAAATAATACTCCGTAAAGTTTAAGAACGGACGAACTAAAATTGTTTGAGAAATGGGCTGCTGGTTGAATATTGTTAAATCCAAGACATTTGTTCAAATTTACTTAACAATATAATCAACGTTTCAACAACGTGCTTCATTCAAACAATCTTTCAAAGAAAACATATGAACACAAATTTGGTACTTTAAGGACCTTTGGTTATCGAGTTGCACGTCTATGATTGTTAAGAAGGGCCCCTTAAACAATTGGTATGACAGTAACTTGATCCAAACGGTTATTATGTTTGTTTCTGTCAATTGCCGGGAATAACCCCCTATAACGGCACTAATGATTGATTTTAACCTCAAATGATGAGGTAGAAATGAATATGAAGTAAATATGTGAGCTAAATTACTTCTCTTATTAAAAGTCGGAATAGAGTACCTCACTTTATTTTCTCCTTGTTATGTAATACGGAGTATATTTTAAAATAAAAATTTAAAGTGCTTATTTTTAACGTGAAAGTTATGCGTAATTAAATGTACTATTAAGTGAAGTACAATTTATATTACAATATTTAACTAATATTTGTTCATTTTTATCTTTTTTAAGATATGGAGTTAACTAAAATTTCTCCAAGTGGCTTTGAACAATGTTTGATAGACAGTGCCACAACGCACACCATTTTGAGACATAAAGATTATTTTTCTCATATGACATTAGTTGATGCTAATGTCAATACAATCTCAGGTGTTGCTAAACTCATTGAAGGTTCTGGAATAGCCTGTGTGATTCTCCCAAAAGGGACAAAATTAATAATTAAAGACGCTTTATACTCCAGTAAATCATGGAGAAATCATTTGAGTTTCAAAGATATGTGTCTAAATGGTTTTCACATTGAAACCATGTCTGAAAATCAAAAGGAATATTTATGTCTAACGACAAATAGATCTGGCAATAAATACATTTCTGAAAAAATGCCAGCATATTCCTCCGGACTATATTATACATATATCAGACCAATTGAGATAAATGTGGTATCTAAAATTAATGACCACAATTCCTTTATCTTGTGGCATGACCGTTTAGGTCATCCAGACAGCACTATGATGCACAAAATTATTCAAAATTCACTTGGACATTCATTAAATAATGTCAAAATTCCACAATCAAGTGATTTCTCGTGCACTGCCTGTTCTTTTGGTAAATTAATTATCAGGCCATCTTTATACAAAATTGGAGTTGAATCTCTTGCATTTTTAGAAAGAATTCAAGGAGATATTTGTGGGCCAATTGCCCCTCCGTGTGGACCCTTTCGATACTTTATGGTGCTCATTGATGCATCAACACGTTGGTCACACGTTAGTCTTTTATCAACTAGAAATTTTGAATTTGCAAATCTCCTTGCTCAAATTATTCGTTTGAAATCACAATTTCTGGATTATTCAATAAAGAAAATCCGACTTGATAATGCAGGAGAGTTTACATCCCAATCTTTCAATGACTATTGCATGTCAATTAGGATTGATTTGGAACATCCAGTCCCACATCTGCATACACAAAACGGTCTTGCTGAATCCTTAATTAAGCGATTACAATTAATTGCTAAATCATTATTGATGAAATCCAGATTACAATCATCTGCATGGGGATATGCTATAATGCACACTTCAAATTTAATTCGGCTTAGGCCACTGCAAAATCCTTAATTGTTCTGTGTATGTACCAATTGCTCCATCTTATCGTACTAAAATGGGTCCTCAAACAAGGCTGGGAATTTATGTTGGTTTTAAAATCATCCTCAATTATTAATTATTTAGAACCTATGAGTGATGACTTATTCACCGCATGGTTCGATGACTGTCATTTTGATGAGATGGTATTCCCAGCCTTAGGGGGAGATAATAAAGAAACGGACCCACGTACGAAAGATATTACTTGGAATGCAACACATTTATCTTTTCTTAATTCTCGCACAAATGCTTGTGAACAAGAAATTCAAAAGATCATTCATTTACAAAATGTTGCAAACCAATTGCCTGATGCTTTCACAGACTCAAAGAAAGTGACAAAGTCACATATTCCAGCTATGAATGCTCCTTCTCGAATAGAAATTCCTGCGGAGATTAGCAAAAGAACTCTTGCTAATGAATCTATGATACGTAAAAAACGTGGTAGACCACTTGGTTCAAGAGATTTGAAACGAGATAAGGGTCAGTTTGGTCCTCGAAGTTGCATAAAAGGGGTCAAATAAGTCCTTATAACGTCCTTACTGTTCGGGAGACGTCATTTGGGGCGGTTCTCAAGGGATTTTTTTGATAAACATTTTTGAGCATCTAATTAATTAAGTCTAGTTTACTCATACCAAATTTCAGATAAAATTTAAATCAGGAAGGAATTCAAATGAAGTCTTCAAGATAACTGCGCAGTTAAAAGCGCAGTTATCTTCAAGACTTTATTTGAATGCCTTCTCGATTTAAGCTTTGACTGAAATTTGGTATGAGTAAACTAGACTTAATTAATAAGATGATCAAAAAATTTCATCAAAAAATTCCACCGATTACTGCCTCAAATGGCGACGGCCGGACAGGAAAGACGTTATAATGACTTATTTGACCCCTTTTATGCAACTTTGAGGACCAAACTGACCTTTACTTCGATTTGAAACCAAGAAAATTTAAAAAGCAAGATGTAGTTTATGATGCCAAAGAAGTAAAACCTTCTCAAGAAGAAAATGAACATTTTGATCATATCGACATTACATCAATAATAAGGATACCTCAAAAGAGGATCCAATCACCTTTGAAGAGGTAAATATTCCAGATAAAGATACAAACGTTGAAAATTTTGAAATTTCAATCAATTGCGTTTCTAATGGAATGCAATGGAATAGAAAAGATATTGATGTTAACGATATATTTTCAGATGCCATCGCCACAGATATAATGAATGAACACGATGACAATGAGCCTAAATCTATTGACGAATGTCGTCGTAGAAACGATTGGCCAAAATGGAATGAAGCGATTCAGGTAGAACTAAAATCGCTAGAAAAGCGTAATGTTTTTGGACCAATTTTCCACATGCCAAAAGGCGTAAAACCTGTAGGTTTTAAATGGGTGTTTGTGCATAAACGCAACGAGAAAAATGAAATCGTTAGATATAAAGCCCGACTTGTTGCCCAAGGTTTTTCTCAAATGCCAAGAATCGATTATGATGAGACGTATTCTCAAGTAGTTGATGCTACTACTTTACGATTTTTAATTGGCATGCCTGTTTTTGAAAGGCTGCAAATGCGGCTAATGGATGTAGTGACCGCATATTTATATGGTTCACTCGATACAGACATATATATGAGAATTCCTGAAGGCTTTAAAATACCTGATGCTTATAGCTCGAAATCTCGAGATTTATTTTCCATAAAATTGCAAGTCATTATATGGATTAAAACAATCTGGACGCATGTGGTATAACCGTCTTAGTGAATATTTGATCAAAGAAGGATACAAAAATGATCCTATTAGTCCATGTGTTTTCATTCAGCGATCTGAATCAGGATTCGCCATAATTGCAGTATATGTTGATGATTTGAATATAATCGGAACTCCCAATGAAATTGAAAATACTGCTAAATATCTCATGAAAGAATTTGAAATGAAAGACCTTGGGAGAACAAAATTTTGTCTCGGCATTCAAATTGAACATTTGAGAAATGGTATTTTTATCCACCAATAAAATTATACCGAGAAACTTTTGAAGCGGTTTTACATGGGAAAAGCTCACCCACTCAATTCTCCAATGGTGGTTCGATCTCTCAACGTGCATGATGATCCTTTTCGACCTTGTAAAGATGATGAAGAAATCCTTGGTCCCGTAATATCATATTTGAGTGCTATTGGAGCGTTAATGTATTTGGCTAATAATACACGACCAGATATTGCTTTTTCTGTAAATTTATTAGCCAGGTATAGTTCTTCTCCGACAAGAAGACATTGAAATGACGTCAAACATATATTCCGCTATCTCAATGGTACAATCGATCTTGGATTGTATTTCAAGAATGGTGTAAATGCCACTTTAATTGGCTATGCTGGTGCAGGATACTTGTCTGGTTCACAAAAGGCAAAATCACAAACAGGATATGTATTCATCTATGGTGATACCGCTATCTCATGAAGATCGATGAAGCAAACATTAACTACCACATCATCAAATCATGCATAATTAATTGCTCTTTATGAAGCAGGTCGAGAATGTGTCTGGTTGAGATCAATGATCCAACACATACAAAATGAATGCGGTATAAAATCTTTTACTTGTAATCCTACTGTGATTTATGAAGATAACACAACATGTATAGCTCAAATCAAAGGAGGTTACATCAAAGGGGATAGAATAAAGCATATAGCACCAAAACTTTTCTCCACACATGATCTTGAGAAAGAAGGAACAGTTGATGTCAAACAAATCAAGTCCTGCGACAACACTGGTGATTTATTCACAAAGTCATTGGCACCGAAGAAATTTGAAGAATTGGTTCACAAAATTGGAATGTGTCGTCTTCATGATATATGTTAAATTGAGGGGGAGTAATATAATGCACTGCACACTTTTTCCCTTCGTCGGGTTTTTATCCCACTGGGTTTTTTCTGACAAAGGTTTTTAACGAGACAGTACATTATAATACTATGATACTAATACCTCAGAATAATTAGAAGATGACCATTCAAGGGGGAGTGTTGAAATAAAGTTGAATTAGTCATCTTCCAAGTATTCATGATTAGGAACACATTATCATCATTGTTAATATAAATAAGAAATCATAATTATGATTTCTAGATGGTAATTGTATGGCTCACAATTAACCCCTAATCTAGACAAGATTATATTTTCCCCTATAAATAGGAGTATTCTCCTTCATTGTAAAGACACCATTATCACACTCTCAATAACATATTTATCACCAAATGTTCATACTATACTTTCTCTTCCTAATCTTCTGCTTATTTTCTTCCATTTTATAACAAATTCCGGTATGTTACCTTGAAACAAATACTCCATATTTTAGAAAGCGGGAGAGCATAGGCCCCCCGTACAGGGGCGGATCCAGGAATGAAGAGTGAGGTGGGCTTAGAAGGAAAAAAATTGTTATTGCAAACAAAAAGTTTAGCTTAGGCTGCTTAGCGCCGTAATCGAATTGAGTTTTTTTCGAACTAAGCGAATTTGAGCGCGATTTCAAATTTAATTTAGCGATCTGAGCTTAAGAAGCTTTTTTTAACTCGAACACGAGCTAGATTTTGAGTTCGAATAGTTGTTCAAGCTGAGTTCGAGCATAGTGATATTCGGTTTGATCCGGACTCGAGTCTGTCAATAACTCGTAAATTATAGGAATAAATTTTATTTATCTTAATATTTAAACATTTTCATTGCAATGTTTTAAATCTATTTGAACACTAAAAAATAGAGTTCATATATCTATTTTATTCAAACCGAGTTTGAGCATAAGTTAAATTAATAATCAAATAGAATTACAT
This sequence comes from Cuscuta europaea, assembly GCA_945859875.1. Lineage (NCBI taxonomy): Eukaryota > Viridiplantae > Streptophyta > Magnoliopsida > Solanales > Convolvulaceae > Cuscuta > Cuscuta europaea. The sequence continues at coordinate 19,088,732 of CAMAPE010000013.1, read as the reverse complement.
AACTATAAAATAAAACTAATGCACAAAATAATAGATTAAAAGAGTATAAGAGTATGTGTGGATGGCTTGACAACTAGACTCGGCTAGAGGCAGCTAGTCGGACTCGAATACACTAGAGGGGTAGAGCCGCAATGAGCTACAGGCTGGAGTGTCGGACTCCAGAGGGACACCGACGATCGACCGCAGACATAGGGGACAGGAAGGCAGGTGGCGGCGTGGCTGGGTGCCTGTGTTCATGACTTCGTGGCTTCGTCGCTTTACTAAGTTGAGTCCTTCCAGCTTTTGCTTTGTGCTTGTTAGTCGTTTTATAACAAAAGTATACTTCTACAGTTCTAAAAATCACAAATAGTAGTTCTTACCATGCTTGTTGCAAAAATTAGAACTAGATAATGAACTGAGTGATGGAAAAAGCATAATTTTAATAATAATAATAATAATAATAATAATAACAATAATAATAATAATAATAATAAAAATAGTATACGACCAAATAAGGATAGTTGATAAAGAGTAACTTACACTACAAAAAAATTACAGGATTGAAACAGAATTTGGCATGGATTTACCAAATTTTCGTGCCAAATAGCTCGAGTCAAAGTGTTTTTGGCACGGATTTGCCATATCCCTGCCAAAATCCCTGCCAATCCCATGTTTTTTTTGTAGTGTTAGTTATTTTAATGATTATAATTATGTTTAAATTTTAATGCTTATAAAAGTTACTCATGGTGACTTGGGTCAAATAATAGTAATATTCATATAATTTATGTTGTAAAATAATATTGTAAACTTGTAATATAAAGTGCTTTCATTGATGGTGTGGGTGAGTGGGTGAGATGAGATTGCATAATTGGCAACCGGCTCCAAACACCAACTACATTCGATTGTTTAATACTCCGTATGTAAAGTTTTGCTCCTCAATTTATCCCACACCGGCTGCAAGGATGGTTCACCCTCCTGAGTGTTCTATATATAAATCACTTCTTGGTGCAATCACAGCAAGCTCTATTATTACACATCGGGATCATTTGTTCCCATGACTATGGGCTTTAAACAAAGTTTGGACAGCCTTTTGCTTTTAGAGCTTCTTAGAACACTTCCTTGTTGACTTGAGCTGGGCTGAGTATTAATTTTTGGGTAGGCTGAAAATTAAATCTCTTTCTATACTAACAAAAAAAATTGGGTTGCGTTGGGCTAGAGCCCACCCTAGGCCCTACATAGATCCGCCCATGACCCCGTATCAGCGGTTCTCGTTAAAATTCGATGAAATCCTATTAAAAATTACTTCCCCTGTTCTTTTTTAATCGCAACAGTTTACTTTTCACGTTTGCCAACACATAAGTTTGACCGTTAATTTCTTTCATTCCTTATTAGTAAAAAAATTAAAAAATTCGGATTTTGAAAATTTGAAATGAGAAGAATTTAATTTTTTTTTAAAAAAATTAAATTAGTAATACATTAACAAATAAATTATAGTCAAAGTAGAATGTATAAATAGTGCAAAAAGTCCTACGTTGCAATTAAAAGAGAACGGAGTAGTATATGCGTTAAATTCGGTTCGGTTCTAGTTAAAAATGTAGTTGGTAAATTCGGTCCGGTTCTAGTTAAATTCGGTTTGGTTCTTACCTTTTTTCGGTTCCTTATAAAAATTTATTATCCTCCTAAAATGAACACAGTTTACTTTCAGTTACTTAAAAAAATTCGAATTTCAAATCATGAAATTATGACCATTACATTATAGTGATTATACATACATGATATCCCAATGTTCAAATATCATAAAAATATCGAAGTGCAAACATTAAGTTTAAATATAACAAAAACATAAAAAAATGATTAAAATAGACATCAACTATCTCAAACAAAAATGTGTAATAGCTTCAAGGTACTTTAACCCCGAAATAATATTATTGTACTAGTAATGCACCATAAGTAAAAAGTACGTAGCAATAAATTGATCGGTAATATTTGTAATTTACTATGAACAAATAATAACTTAATTAGCAGAATATTAATTCCCTTTTTAGGTGAACTCAAATAACAAATACAATTACAAACAAACAATAAAGTGGACTAAAGTAATAAAATAACTACTACTCAAAAAAACTGAAGTCTAAAATTACAGGAACCGAACCAGAAAATTCGGTTCGATTCAGATCGGTTTTCCCGGTTTTACGGTTCCAAGTCTCGGGCCTAGGAGAGTGGGGAGACTACTATAAATAAGGATATTTTTACTTAGACTGTTTTCAATCCCAGACCAGATCAGACTTAAACATATCAGACCAAACCAGACCGACTTGACTTCCGTAGTTATAAAATACACAGAGACCAGACGTTTACTAGACCAGACCACTTCAGATCAGACCAGACTTAAACAGACCAGATCAGAACATACCATCAAATTACAATCCAAGTAAAAACATCCTAAGAGTAAATGCATAGATTAAGGTTAAATACGGAGTATAAATTATGAAAAAAATTATTAGTTATTTAAATACGGAGTTTATAGTCTCTCTCTCTCTCTCTCTCTCTCTATATATATATATATATATATATATATATATATATATATATATATATATATATACACACACACACACACTATCCTCTATATATTTACAGTCAAAGTTGCGCGTTGGCAAACGTGAAAGTCAAACTGTTGCAACTTTTATGGAACAGAGGATAGTATATATATATACACACTATCCTCTGTTCCATAAAAGTTGCAACAGTTTGACTTTCACGTTTTCCAACGCGCAACTTTGACTGTAATTATATTTATTTAAGTATTAGTAAACATTAAAAAAAGTTAATATATTAGAAATTTACATTAATACAAATTTATTAATATTTTATACATAATATTTTTAGAAAATCGTAGTCAAAGTAAGATGTGTGAATAGTGCAGAAATTCCAATGTTGCAACTTTTATGGAACGGAGGAAGTATATAGCCATATAGGTAAGAGATCAGGTTAAGGCTAAGGTTTGGGAGCCTCGTCCTTCATCAAACGTGTTAAAATTTACAGATATAGAAGTATACACAATTTGATTGACTCTATGTAACTCTTTAAAATTCTTATGGAATTTAAAATTCTTAAAAATCCTTCAAAATCAAGGGTAGGGACACCCCCTTATATTCACTACAATATAACAGTTACATTTTTATCAATTACCTTTACGATCACATATTTATCAATTACCTTTATTACGATCACATATATGCCATTTATTGCTCAACTATCTTTTTTGTAAGATGTGATTAAATCTTGTTGATGAAATTCCGACCCCGAAGGTGACCGGAAAATTGAGTAAGGGACAGACTGAAAGTGCCAAGTAAAAGTGAGTAAGAAATTGGACAGCGTAATAGTAAGTTTACACAGAGAAAACTCAATCCCTTTCCACAGGTCGTGAGGTGATATATTATAATTATAATAAAGGGTAATATTTGGTGCCAAGTAAAAAAATGTCATTCTAAGGAGGTGATGACTCGTGTAATACTTGGCCAACAAATATGATATGCAGTCTAGTTACATTGTGACACGTGTGGGGCTTGATGGTGAGATGACACAGATAGCTGGCTGATTGGTACGGCGTAACCAACTTGATTTCCTTTGTACCAGATTGCGTAGGGAACAACACGTGTACGCCCAGAACTTTCTGTGAACACCCGCCTAAGTTACGTTAGCCATATACAGTTGTCGTGTTGACGACGTCATCATTAATGCGCTTGCAGAACTTGAATCCTGGAAATGGTTAATTCCACAGTTTTCCGAGAGGCCAGGGGCTCTGCGGGTCTCGAGCTCGGGGATTGTACGTTCATAAAAGAGAAGGGCGACATCTGTTTGCCAGCTTTAGATCCCATCCGGTCTTTTAACTCTGTGGGGTGCTAGTTGACTTCGAGTTCGGGATTGCCATTGACTCTGGCATTGACCCAAGCGTGTGGTGAGCTCAGACTCGTCTGCAATTTTGGGCTCATCTCGGTTGTCACGCCCCGGACCTACCCAGACATGTCAATAATCGTCATACAGTACGAATAGTCAACCACATTCAAGCATATGCATACTATACTAGACATGATGAATATCATTCACACATAGTACATCCATAAACAAACATAATGTAAATTATTCATTTAAACAACAGAAACAATATTACATGTGTTTAAGCCACACTTGGCAAACTTAGACATACACCCCCCCCCCCCCCCCTTCCCAAATAGTTTATCAGAAAAATAGTATCCATGAGCATTATTGTAGTTGTTTTAAAACATAAACGCAGGAAGCACGAACCACGTCTTCACTCCTAGATCCTTCCCGAAGCAACAGGTACTGGTAACAAGCTCAACTTCTACCTGAAAATGTGAGCTTGCCTCCCCCGTGAAGGGGAGGTCATTACTTTGAAACATTTTCATAAGGTGAGGTTTCATAAGGTTTCAAAGTATATTTTATCATAAGGTTTCATAGTTAATTCAACTATCATGTCATCATATTCATAACACATAATCATACACAATTTATTCTAAATTTGTATATCATGCTTCATTTCTTTATAGATAATAGTCTTCTCATTCTTAGGCATTATTAATCATTAATAATCCATAAAAATCATGCTTAAATACTTTAGGTAATCTCATAAAATTAACAAACTAAATATAAGCAATATAATCAGTCATCTTTACTTTATGATGTACTAAACTAGCTGCATTTGCGAAGCCTTTCGGTTATCCCCCGTTCTGGAAGGATAAAAAACGAACCAACTGGACAGAAGCCAAAAGGTGGGCGGCTTTTGCAAAAGGTGGGCGGCTTTCGGACCTGCAGCACGGAAACTATCCCCTACAATGGCGGATTCCGGTGGTTTCAACTCCTATCGATTTCACGACTCTTCTAAGTTAAATACCACCACATTATGTCAATATTCTACACTTTTAAATGTGTAGAACCTCTTGTTTAATCCATCATATGATTTCTTAAAAATCATATGAATATAAAACTAGTTAAGAAAACTATTTGAGTTCTTATCTTTCTTTTTGCTATTTTCCTTTAATTTTGGATTTGCTATCATTCTTCCTCCTCCAAGGTTCCTGTTTGAGAGAGCTCTTCCCAATCTCTTTATCCCTCTATTTTCCTTTTCGTATGGTGCAAATGAAAGGTGGGAAGCATCCTATCTCACTCAAAGACCAAATCCATGTCAAGATAGGGTCATAGGGGGTGTGCACTTGCCTTGTGCCATCCATTCACCCATAAGTCTGCACACCACGCTATTTTCTTGCCCCCTCCTCATTATTGGAGGCTATTTGACTTGTAGAATATCTCAAGTGAGCGTAGAAAGTCTATCCCTTCTTATTTTTGTTATTTCTAGCAAGTTGGGTTAAAATAACACTTGGGTTGCCCAAACATTTCCTTAACTTTAGTATTCATTTTATTGGGCTTCTATAATTATCTTGATGATCAAGTAAATATTTGGTAGTAGACCTGTACAAAAACGGGTTCTCATCATGTGTGGGCGGGTTCGGCCCGGCCCGCAAAGACGGACCTAACCCTATGTCCATACCCGCCCATAAGAGCGGGCCGGGTAGTTCATCGGGCCGCCCGGCCCGGGAATATTTTAATTTTTTCAAAATTATATGATTTTTTAAATACTTTAAAAATAATATTACAACATTTAGAAAATAATTAATACGCTTATAATGTTTATACGTCTTTCACCACATACAAAAAAATACTTACACAAAAATAATAATGAGAAACTATATCTAAAATTTAAAATTTAAGCACAAAGTATTATTTTTAAGTACAAAAATAGATATTATATTGGTTGGGCTAGTTGTTAAGAACTAAAAATTTAAATTTAAACATAATAAACTATAAATATGTATAAAGAAAAATTAGTAAATATAAATATACATGTGTATATGCAAATAAATAAACAATTTAGTATATAAATATAAATAAATAAATATATATTTATTTATATATATAGCACTACTCTTGTACTTATTCTTGTACTTAGTAATTTAGGGGACTGCTTTCCCACAACGTTGATACCCCTAGGGTATATGCATGGGAATACTCCATCATCTCTATTTTTTAATACTCCGATGGGCATCAAAAGACGGTTAACTAGTTTAAATTTTTAAGTGATTTTATCATTGAAGTTCAACATTCATCTCTATTACCCAAACTCTTCGACAATGATTACTTATTAACAAAGGTTTATGAGATGTTCTCACCTAGTATCTACTACATAGTAGGTCATAAGAATGTAATATGGTTAAGATCCCATGTTGAGGAAATGAGTCTTCATTTTTAAAAAGTAATTAAAATTTACCGAGTCCATCTTTCTTTCTTTATTAAGGCCATAAATGATATAAATAAATCTCCATGATTAAATGATTTTGAAAAAATAGTTAAATTAACCCTTTACTATTTCAAATCCGTCACTTATGTCTATGTACTAAAAAGAAGTATCATTTAAGTATGTCTACTTTACAAAATTGATCAATTTGATCATTTAATCATTTTTTGACCTACAATAGCAGGTTTGTACTACCCCCATCCCAAAATTAACTTCCCATTTCGGATTACGATGCTTAACCGACGATAAAGCAACTCGATCCGTGTTCATACTCAGATTACTTTTAGTAAATAAAATTTACATATAGAGAAACTACATTAAGACCGCTACAAAGGCTAATAAAAAAATATAAGTTTGATAAAAATTTGATATATGAAACATAAGATTAAGAATAATTTAAGTTGACCATGTGAATAGTGACTGTGAAGTTCATTTTGGGACGGAGGGAATAATATTTAAAAACTCTAGGTCATGGGACCGGCGCTGTTTTGTTCTCGACAGCTTGATATCGGAATTAAAATCACGCTATCGACGCCAACTATAAGTCCAGATCGACGCTGGTTATCCCCATTTTGTATATTTTGACTCCTTGCTCTGTTTTGACGTTTTTAGTTGACCCTGAAGATTAACCCTGAAGATCGGCACTGGTTATCCCCATTTTGTATATTATGATTATAATTATTATTACTACCCTGAAGATTTTTGTTTTTCTATTGACACATTATATGCACTATTTTGTTAATAACTTAAGAATACATGTTTTAATGTTATTATAATTATTTATCGATCTGTCATTTATATTTATGTTTTGTACTAATACTTTATAAATGTCATTGTATTAGTCATTTAGTATTTTGGTGGGTTTTTTTGTATTATTTATTACGGACCATTATCTATATATATGCCAAACATGTGGGTATTGTCATGACTGGTATCTAGAAATTTGACTTCACATGTATAAAGAGAGAATAATTTGAGAAGAAATTTTGTTACTAAATCGTTTGTTGACTTTGTGGATTGATATTCTTTTATTAGAAATGTAATTGACATTTCAGTGACTCTGTGAACTGGTATGTGAAAAAAGAATAGAGTATTACCAAATAAAAAGTACACGTTTTGATGCATTTTGCACATGTTACCCCTAAAACTTTAATGCTTTGATATCTACCGTATATGATTGGTACTTTGGATATGCTTTGTATTTTATATGGTGTATATATTATTCATTTGAACATATGAAGTATTTTGTGTTGTTTATGCATGTGTGTGGTAAACAAAAATCGTAATTGCAACCTATCTATACTTTTCAGTTTTCAAGTAGACCGAAGATGTTAGATCTTGAGATATTCAAGGAATTTAAGAGTTTAAGTGTACTTAATTCAGCCATAATGTGGCAAAGTTTAAGTTTGAACTTCCGATGCCCACTTTTGTTTTGGGCCTACCATTGGACAATATGTGTAGCTTATTATAAATAAAGAATAGCAAATAGACCTATTAATTTCTTGAGTCACCAATAGCTAATTAGATAGTATGGAGTATTTGTCAGTATGTTGTCAAATTTGGGAATAAATTAAATGAAAAAAATTCAATTGAAGATGATTTGGAATTGTTTTCCTAAAAACATGTAACTGAGATTGATATTTTATAAGATGGCAATAATTTTATTGAAATTTGCAAATCTGAAAAGGAGCTATATTTGCATTTCTTAAATAAATGTAACTACAGTTATATATAAGAAATAATTTTATACTTAGTTTATAACTAAAAGAAATACAGAGTATTATCTATAAAGATGTGACCACTTAAATGTAGCGATTATATAAATAGCTTAGTTATAGTAGCTTATATTCGATTTTTACACACAAATTGCTATCACGCTACTATAGTAACTATTAGTCGTTTTTTTGCAATATGTTTGATCTCAGGGAGTAGCTAGGGGGGCCAATCAAGGCCCCGACCCACCCTAAATTTAAAAAATATCTATATTTTTAGTGTAAAACGTTTCGTGTAAACGTTTTTCTAAAAAAAATCTTTGTACTGGCCCAATCCGATCCAATGCCCTGCCTTCTCCCCTGTTTGATTTCAATACTATTTTTTGCAAAAATAATGTATAAATTAAGATAACAACTACAAGTATTTAGGATAACACGATTTAATTGCAATATCTACTAATTTTTTAGTATCAACTTTGAGCCTGTAATACTGAAATCAAATGAATCGGCTGATTCTGCTGAAATTTATGAAGTTTTGGCTGAAGTGGCTGATTCTGCTGATTTGTGAAAAATTAAATTTAAAATATATTTAATAATAAAACAAAGAAAACATTGCATGAAAAATAGCTAAAATGGTCATCTACAGTAACTTCAGCCAATACAACTAGAAAAGTAACTACAACCTTACCTTTTCTTATTATTACATAATTGAGTGCACGAAATCAAAAGTTATGTATTTGATGAAAAAGTTTGTTGATACGCCTGATAAATCGAAAAAACAGGTTTACCAAACGGGCCCTTTATGATTTGACTCTTCCAATTAATAAGTTCTTAATATTTATTACATTTTCTTTTAATGCTTTTACACATTGCATTTATTTTAAAATCATCATCTATTATTGTTGTATGCAAATAATAATTCATACAGTATCTTACTAATTTTTCCCGTGAAAATCTAGTGATAGAATAAAGATGGGTGTGCAGACGTTTTTACATTTCTTTTGTTCCTTAATTTCGCTAATTGAAATTTCAGTAAACTACAACTTATTAATTGAACAAAAGATGGTCAATTGATGATTGAATATCAAATTTTCTTTTTGGAATCTGAAATCTTTTTTTTTTTGAGCAAAATCTGAAAATTAATTTATAATTTTTCTACCTAGATTAGTAGTGAGTCAGAAAGATGGACGGGTTGCCGACTACACACCTACTAGAGCGATGAGGGACAAGATGATGGAAGATTCTTGATGGTCGATGATCAAGATCGAAGAGTAGAACGTGTATTGAGCTAAACATTTTAACCTTCAATTCCTTATAGCAGCTGAAATATAGGTTTTAGAATTGCAATTTTTGAGTCTACATATGCTATGTATATATGTATTATAGGTTTCTCATCTAATAAAGCGATCCGGGGATCGCCGACTCACTCTCTCATATGGGAGAGGTCTTGGTTCAAAACTCTACGGAGAGAGTGTTTTTTTAACCCGGTGTTGAACCAAAACCCGAGAGTTTTGGGGTGAGGGTCAGGGAACACATCACCTATTTATTTAATTGAAAATATACAAGGAGTAGGAGGGCTATATCAAAGTCTACTCAGAAAATTAAACAATATAAGGATAACTAATAGCGTCAAATTTTAGGATGCCAACAAATTGACTAAAATGATGTGTTCTCGTTTTAACCGAGGTGCTATGATAAGCCAAGTATTCTGTTGCCCTGTTGATATGAGGTTTGACAATGGTTATGGTCCAATTGAGATTTCTGAATTTAGCTTTTATTGTAGTGTTGCGTGATCAAAGTTTCCAATGTTGAAGATTCTGCCCAGTGATTCCATCATACACCTCTTGGTTTTCCACCTCAAAGACCACATTAAGTAGGTTTAGATTCTGCAAATGAGGAATAATATTAATAATAACATCATATAAGGTCATAGTACTACTAATATTCCTATCAATCTGAGTGTGGTGGGCAATATAATTGCCCTCCTGGTTCCATATGAGAGCAGCAACACAACCTAAAGTGTTGGTAAGTGACCTGTATGCAAAATTAATTTTGTTGGAGTTACGAGGAGGCTTAACCCAATAAATGAGAGTAGGTCTATTAATATTCTTGGGGGGTTTGGTGTGGACAACAAAAGGGGGGTTAGGGCCAATCGTGATGTATGGCTTAGCAACAAATAAAGAAAAAAACATCACTTTTAATAGCTTTGATTGCCTCAGGAATATGACCAGGTTTGTCATCATAAAGGTAGTCATTCATGTACTTCCAAAGTTGTCAAGCTGCCAAGTGATGTTATTAGGAATAACATGGTTAAAATCATTGATAGAGCCTTGAAAATCATTATACCAGCAGTGCAAATAATTTTTTAAGTTCCCATTGTGAGGAGGATGAAAATCAAAAGCATTTTCAAAAAAATCCAAACACCTTTGCTAAAATTGCAGTCAAGGAAATAGTGATTAATGGTGTTTTGGTCATGACAGAAAGGACATGTAAACGGGCCATGAATACCCATACGGTTAAGGTTATCCTGAAAAGGCAGAATATTGTTTTGGAACCTCCACAAAAAGAAAGAAATTTTCTTAGGCGTACGATTATTCCAGACGTACTTGGCAGAATGGTTTATATTCAATTTTTGTCCAATAACATCATATGCGTTATTAAAAGTGAAATTGTTGTTACTGTTAGGTTTCCAAATGGTCTTATCATCATCATCACAAAAATGGATGTTCATCCTAATGGTCAGTGACAAAACTGGGCAGTTTAGTGACAACCACCTGGGTCAAGTCATTTTCAGGCATAGCCTCCCTAATGGTCATATTATTTAGGCTATCAGGATCACATCCTGAAACTGATAAAGAGGGCCTTGCTCACACCAATTGGAGTATCAAAAAGAACGGTTTCCTTTGTTTACCTGAGTGCAGCACCTCGTCAAAAATGGTGGTAACAGAATTGAGGGACTTACTCTTGATAGAAAGGGACTCGTCTTTAAGAGAATTGAACCAAAAGGCCCAAAGAGCAGTCTCACTATTAAACTTCCACCTAAGTTTTAAGAAAAAGTTGTTCTCGATATGGCCTAGACTTTTCTGCATCCCCTCCTCATCCGATCTCTCTCGAGTAATAAAAAGAAGGTTTATTGTTATTGTATACAATTCATTGTACTTCGTATTATATACTCCGTTACATTTATATGGAATATCGTTCCTAAAGTCTTGGGTTGTGGCATAGTTATGAGTACTCCTTTCCCAAATCAGGGTCCATTGAGTCATTTGAGGTATACTAAAATCTCAAACCAGTTTAGACCGAATCACACTACACTTAACATTTCAATTCAATAAAAAACTGAGAGAAAAAGATTGAAAAATCATCAATTATTGAATTTATGTGCTCTTACTAGGGCTATGAACAAACCAATCTTCAATTCTATCAAACTACTTGAGCCGAGCTCAATTTCAACCCTATCGAGTCCAACATATAGAGATTTCGAACTTGAACTCGAGCTCGAATATAGTAGTATCTGGCTCTATTTGAGCTCGTACCTATCGAACATCTTGAAATTATAAATATAATTTATATATGTGTCAAAATTTAAATGTAATTAGTACTCTGTATGATTTTATGAATGTAAATATGATTATTATTGAATCGAATACTTGTCGAATAATTCGAGCACACACTTATTAATGAGCATCTCCTAAGAATTTAATTCTGAACATATTTATCGAGCTTATTGAGCTTGGTTCAAACATTGAAACCTATTGAGCCCACATGAACCTCATTTATAAAGCTCACCGAGTTTCGAACTGGAACGCAAACACTAATATTATCGAGTCGAGCTGAACTCGAGCTCTGAATGTTCGTGCTCGACTCGGCTCATTAACCACCAATGGCGGAACTAGTAAGGTGCCTGGAGGGGCTTGTGCCCCTGCGGCGCTGGAAATTCTAAGGTAGTAGTGTAATCGCGCCCCTGGAGATCAACTGCTCTCTGCTCTGTATTCGCCGTAAACACGGTTGGTTGGGTGCTGAATCGCTGTTGGTGCAACTGTAGAAGATAAAACTTCTATTTTGTTTTCTAGATAAAGACCAAATTACCAAAACAATGTCACCTTATTAAATGATACGATAAAATAATTAAAACCCTAAGGTAAATGACATCGATGTACTACATTAGATTTCAAAATTGAAATCAAACCAGAAGGCATAGAGGAGCTGAAGCCTATCTGAACTGCAAAGAGGTGCTCGTTCGACCTTATTGAGCAACGAGCGGCAACAAGACAAGGGATTAGCTTTGCTTCTCAGCTTTCCAGTAAGTTTGTTTTAACTATTTGAGTTTGGGCATGAGCTTCTAATATCCAGTTTGCTTGTTTACTTAATTGAGTTGTTTTAATAGAAGCCAATTAATTGAGTTATTTATTTGTAATTGTTTGCTTGTACCATAGTCCATAGTGTTAGTTTACATTTTGCCATTCAACCTGATACCTTCATACTTCATAGAATAATTTAATCAATAATAATGACTTAATATGCCTATATTATCTGTTAAAAAAAATAGAGTATGATTTATATCTTTATGGAGACTTGGTAGACTTTTATGAGTTATGTGTGTCTATATACTCGTATAAATTTGTAACATGGGATGGTGAGTCTTCTAGAAAAATTATCCAATCAAAAAAGAAAGTAATAGGCAAAAACACTCTCGAATGAATTTTTTTATTACGGAATAAAGTTTTAAGACTTTTAAGTTTTAAATAACCACCCTATCACTTACATAATTCCCTACCTCGCCTAACAAATTCAAATAAAGAGCATTCAACCCTCCAACAACTCGATGGCAGGCACCACGGTGCAACCGCCAGTATCCCCAACGTCCATATTCCACTTGTGGTGGTGTCCGATGTCTGACACTGGTTGATTTTTATTTTTATTTTCTTGCAACTAATATCCAACTACTATGCAACTACTTTATGATACTAAGTAATTTTTTGTGTACACCTTCTTATACACATCAGTACATTCCGTGTCTGTGAGAGTTATTTTGTCTGTGAATCCCAATCCACGGACAAAAACTGATTTGTTTTGTGTGTGAAAAAATTAACAGACAAAACAAGCCAGATTTTGTCTATGGATTGATATTCATAGACAAAAAAACTCTTACAGACACGAGGATGTACCGATGTGTATAAAAAAATGTACAAAAGGAATTTTTGAATCGATAAACATCACATTAGATTTTTTTGCTCTAAAATATTACAAATAAAAAGTTTATGAATAAAATGTGGCTATAAGTAGCGATGGCAATGAGGTGGGGGTGGGGTGGGGGTTCACTCCCCCGTCCCCGTCGCGTGTCTAAAAAATCGCCCCCACCCCCCGCCCAGGGCCGGCCCTGGGCCTGTCTGCCCAGCCCAATCGCACAAGGCCCGTTATTTTGGAGGGCCCAAAAAAAATAGTATTACCCCAGCCCAAAACTTTTGTTTTTAGCCCAAACCAATTCCCCAGCCTCAAAATCGGCAAATCCCCTCACGCGGTCACGCTCACGCCCTCACCCCCTTCTCTCTCTGACGCTGCTCGTTGCTCTTCGCCGACTTCGCGTCTTCACGAATCACGACAGTCGACAAAGGCCAAAGGGACACCGCCACGGCGCCACTCGGCCCACTCCGCCAGACCGCCGTCCACAACCGCACGCCGCTGCCGGCCCTGCGCAGTCCGACGCGAGGCCCTCTCCTGCTCGGCTGACTTCAGCCGACCGCCTCCGCCGCCCTCTGGCCTCCCTCAGACGCCCTCCTTCCGGTCAGTTACTAATTTGCTAACTCTTTTATTCATTTAGTTGCTAATTTGCTAATTCTTGTGATTTGTGAACTTTCAATTTATTGAATATTTGAATTGATGAATTGTTTGTTGAAATCTTGTAATTTGTTTATTTTCAGATTTAATGTTTGTTGAATTGTTGTGTTGTTGTTATTTGTTGATTTTTTACATTTAAAGTAAATCATTATTTGAATTGATAATAAATGTGTAATTTTGTATATGTGTTTAGCAATTAAAACTGATAACTTCAGGTTGATAAATTATAATTATACACTAGTATAGTCATTCATGCTTTCACCCTAATTTAAAACTTAATATTAATTTAAAATTTATAAACATGTACAGGATTATAGGAGAATTTCAATAATTGGTAATAATTATGTTTCCATATAAATATCAATCCGGTCATGAAAAGCGTCAAAGGAAAAGAAGACTTGAGGAGTTAACCCAATCTCAAAAAGGAGCTCTTGATAAGTTTATTATTAAAGAAGTTAGAGATGTTCAAGAGGGTGAACAACAAGAAGTGAATGTTGAAAATAATGTTGAAATACCTGATCAATGTGTTAACGAAATGGCTGAGAATTCTTATAAAGAGGACCACATAATTGATGTTTTAGATGATAGGCCAAATAATTCTACTTTATTTGACATATATGATCCAAGAAACTGGGATGCTCTAGATTCAAAGTTGACAGACACTTTGGTAGAGAATGGTCCTAAAAGAGATTTAAATTTTGTGGAAGGGCCTAAAGATAAATTCTCTAGAAGATTCTCATCAGCTTTTTACACTAGAAGTTTGCCTAATGGAGAGAAATGTGATAGAGACTGGCTTGTTTATTCAAAGGAGCTTGATAGGGTATTTTGCTTCTATTGTAAGATTTTTAGAAAAGGTGTAGGCAAAGGTTCTTTAGCTAACACGGGTTTTGATGATTGGGGACATCTTAGTGCTAGACTGAGAGAACATGAAACAGGTGTGGAGCATATGGGTAACATGAGGAGTTGGATAGAGTTGAGGCTTCGATTACAAAAAAAATGAGACAGTTGATAAAGTAGCTCATGATCAACTTTTGAAAGAAAAAGAGTTTTGGAGGCAATTGTTGTTTAGGGTGATTGCAACTGTGAAATATCTTGCTAAGCATAATTTGGCCTTTCGTGGAACGAATGAGCGGCTCCATCAGAATCATAATGGGAATTTTTTAGGATTAATTGAGATGCTGGGTGAATTTGATCCTGTTATTGAAGAGCTTATTCGTCGCGTCGACAATAAGGATACTTATCATCATTATCTTAGGCATAAGATTCAAAATGAATTGATAGAGATGCTTGCTTCAGGAGTAAAATCTAAGATCATTAAAACAATCAAAGAATCTAAATATTTTTCTAGCATAGAGATGCTTGATAGGACTTGGCCTTATTGAAGTGTTGCAAAGTGTGTTAAAGTCTCTTGATCTTGATATTGATAATGTTAGAGGACAAGGATATGATAATGGATCAAACATGAGAGGTATGCATCAAGGTGTGCAAAAAAGACTCTTGGATGTAAATCCTAGGGCATTCTATACTCCTTGCGGTAGTCATAGCCTTATTTTGACCTTGTGTGACATTGCTAATTGTTCTCGAAAAGCAAGAGATTTTTTTGGAGTAGTGCAACGGATCTACACACTCTTTGCTAATTCTACAAAAAGATGGCAAATTTTAAAAAACAATGTCCAAGGATTGACTCTAAAATCCTTATCAACCACTAGGTGGGAAAGTCGTGTGGAAAGTGTCAAAGCAATAAGATTTCAAATCAGTGACATTCGAGAAGCATTGCTAGAATTGGCTGAGACAGACAATGATTCTAAAATACAAAGTGAAGCTAGATCCTTAGCTACAAATGATCTTTGTAATTTTGAATTTTTGCTTGCTACAGTTATTTGGTATGAAATATTATATGCTGTTAATTTGGTGAGCAAAAATCTACAAGCAAAAGATATGCTTCTTGATGTTGCTATTGTTGAAGTCAAAGGGCTAATTTCTTTTTTTGAGAAGTATAGAGAAACTGGTTTTTCTAGTGCTATGCATGTGGCTAAAGAAATAGCCAGTGAATTGGAAGTTGAACCAGTGTTTCCTCAGAAGCGTGTAATTCGTAGAAAAAAACAATTTGATGAGAGTGTTGGTGAATCTTCTGTATCATCCACATCAACACCAGAAGAGCTGTTCAGAGTGGAATACTTTGTCTACATAGTTGATCAATCTATTGGCTCATTGACACGGAGGTTTGAGCAATACAAAGTATATGAAAATATGTTTGGGTTTTTTTCAATTCTGAGAAGTTACAATCTCTTACGGATTTAGATTTGGAGTCATCTTGCACTCATTTACAAACAGTACTGCAGAGGGATGGGCAATGCAGCGATGTTGATGGCCACGATTTGTATATTGAGCTGAAGTTGCTTAGAGAGATTTTGCCAAAGGAAAAGATAGGGGCAACAAGAATTTTGAATTCTTTAAAAGAAATGAATTGTTTTCCAAATGCCTTTATTGCGTACAGAGTTTTGCTAACCATTCCGATTACAGTGGCCTCGGCAGAACGAAGTTTTTCCAAGTTGAAGTTGTTGAAGTCCTACTTGCGGTCAACTATGTCACAAGAGAGACTCAATGGATTAGCGTTGATATCCATAGAATCTGAAACACTCAAAGAGATTGACATTGCAAGTTTGGTAGATGACTTCGCATCTAAATATACTCGAAGAATGTCTCTTTTTAAATAAATTGTAAGTTATTAATGACTTTTTTCATTTTAATTATTACGTTTATTAGTAACTTGTATTGTAAGACAATTTGTTTGCGTTTAAACTTGAAAAAAAGCCCAAATTTTATTGTTGCATAGGGCCTGCGTTTTCTCGGGACCGGCCCTGCCCCCGCCCCATCCCCCACTACTATTCGACCCGCCCCATACCCCGCCCCGACCCGCTAGACCCACGGGTACCCAACGGGGGAAATATTCGTCAAAAATTAACACTTTTCAGATCCAAATAGTTTTTCAAAAATCAAACAACACTTCTAGTATGTAGCCAAAAAAAAACCTTTTAATTTTTAAGTGTCAATGTAATCTCACATCCCATTTCAAATCTAGAACACATTATACACATTTTGATTTAGTAATTTTATCAAACACTTTCTTAGCATTGATTAGCTCTATAATATTTTCGTAAGCCCTTCATTCAATCAACCATGGTCATTTGACAGCATCCAGGACGACCTACGGTCACCAGATTTTTAAGAGCCCGAACTACAATCATAAAGAAGGCACTATAATAGTAAAAGAAGAAAACATTCACACTGTGCTTGAGGCGTTTAAGCGAATATCACTTTATAACTTTCCCAAATTCGTTTTACTTTATATGATTTTGATAACCAATTTTACAAGATAGATGAGTTATTAAACAAGAATTAGATAGACCCATTAGGCACAACCCATTAGATAGGCAACAACTAAATCCACCGGACCACCATGCTATTTTAAATACTTCATATTAGTAATTAAATATTTATGACTAAAATGAAGACTGTTTACAAAAATGTGACTAATGACTAGAGTACTAATGAAATTATAGTAATTTATGTTCAATTTTTAAACTTAGGTTACTATGACACTACATTGTAGTAACTAATGGTCATATTTGCGTAAAATAAATTTTATTTTGGTAATATTTTTGTAAAAACCCCTTATTATTATTAGTATTATTATTGTAATTATTATTATTAATTATTAATATGTGTATATATACGGGGGACGATGCGGGGTGCATAACACAACACCTGCGGACCCGCCCCATATTTAAGCGGAGAGGAAATAATTTCCCCGCCCCACCACCCGCCCCAACTCTCCCTCACGGGGTGGTTCCCCACGGGGCCCCGCCTCACCCCACCTCCCGCCCCAACTCTCCCCCACGGGGCGGTTCCCCACAGGACCCCACCCTCATTGCCATCCTTAACTATAAGTTACTATGTGTAAGTTTTGATGTTCTATTATCATTGTGATGTAACATTTGAATACAATTATAATCACTAAAATTATACTACTTTTTTTTATTATATATTTGAACTTATTTTCATGTAAAATCAAGGTCTTTTTATTTCAATATTACTAAAATGAATGAAAAGGACAAAAATGTGACTTGGTTTAAATTTTTCAAAAAAGTGACTAAAAGTCATTTATTCTTTATATTTAATAATACATTTATTATTATAATAATATTCCTTTGCAGCCACCAGCACCTCTGTGACCGCCGACCCCAACACCGTCGCCGCTGCCGCCATGACTCCGGTAACAGTGACTCCGGTCACAGTGACTTCGTCGTCACAGTGAATTCATCGTCACAGTGACTCCGCCCGCCAGTAACTCCACCGGACAGTGACTGAAGTCTCCCCCGACCAGTGACTGCCAACACCCCCGGCCAGTGATTGTCGCCGCCCCGGCCAGTGAATGCCACCGCCCCCAGCCAACGACTGCCGCCGCCCCCAGCCCTTGGACGTCAAACCCCCACCCACCCCCGGCCCCAATCCCCGCGCACCTAGCCGTACACACCAGATCCCACCCCAGCCCCCCTCCCCACACCACAGCCACACGAACTCCAGTCCCCACCCCCTACGCATCAATTGTCCCCAGCCGCCCTCGCACCTGTCCTCCGGCAACCACCACCACCCGAAAGGCCGACCAGCACAGATCAACTCGCCCGCCATAGATCTTCATTACAGGCCCACCTACCCGCTGGAACCCTAACATTGGAAATCACGCCGCAGATATGCAAATCCAGCAACCACACCGCCGATTTGGAAGTCATCTCCGCCGCACAGAACTCGTCGTCGCTCGCCATAGCCAGAAGGAACTCCAATGTGTTCGCCAGTTCAAATATCGCCAGTTCAAATAGAAGGAGAAGAGGGAAGAATCAGAAACTTGACGGGGACGATGACTCACCGAAGTACATACGTGGGCTGGGATGGGGGTTGCGTAAGCCGACGGAGGACCTGTGTCGGCTTTGGCTGTTGTCTGGCGAGCAACTACCTGGCAAGATGAATAAATGGAGCGGCGTATTTGTCTGGCCTACTGAAGCGATGAAATGTTTGACAACGAAGGAAGGGGTGGTAAGGCTCTGAGACACATTTGGGGAAACCCTAAAAAAGTCATAATTTTGGAATTCACAAGCCCAATAGTATTATACGGGTCATTATTTCACACATATCACTCTTTCTTGTCAATACCGTATTATCTCAATTTCACCGGAATAACACTAAACTTTTAAAAGGTCACTTCAAATATTTGAGAAAACAAATCAAATTATCACACTCGTTGACCCGGCCCGGCCCGATACTGTTTTGGCCCGGTCCGGATCGGTACCCGGTTCCGTGCCCGGTTCGGGCCACCCAGCCCGGTACTGTTTCTGGGCGGGCTCTGGGTCATCAAAAACATGAACCCACCCCGCCGGGCCAGGCATGGTTCGGGCCATTTTTTGTTTTTCTAAAAAAGAAAGGTAAATGGGTTAGCTGGGTGTTTTGGACGGGTTTGGGGTGTGAGGGGTAGGAAGTAATTAGAAGGAAAAAAAGTTATTCGGGCCGACCCAGACTGAACCGCCCAGGGCCCGACCTGAACCCGGTAGCTACCTGGGCCGATTCCGGGCCTCAAGAATCCCAGAAAAAGTCCGGTCAGGCCCGGCCCAGGTCCATGTCTAGACGAGACACAATAGTGATTGTGCAATCATTCAAATTAGCTTAGGCGACCTGAGGATCATCATTCCAAACAACTTTAAAAAATCACTTACTTATACCGTTGTCGACTGTTGAGTATAGTGTATTCCCTTGCTAAAAATATTAAAATATTATTTTCAAACCACTACTACTTAATTACTACTTCCTCTGTTCCTATTTTATCTTCCAAATAGATTTGACACACAATTTAAGATAGTGGGTATTGTGTGGTGGAGAGTTATGCAGAGAAGAGACAAATGTGTAAGAAATGTTGTGAACCACAATTTTTTTACTAAAAAGGAAAGTGAAAGTTTTAATTAGAACGGGCGAAAAAAGAAAGTTGGAAGTTTTAATAGGAACGGAGGGAGTACTTTATGGTTGAGTAATCTTTTTAGGAATTATTTTGATGATTTTGAGAATCTTTTGAAGATCATGGTTGAGTAGATGTAATCATTTTGCATAGATTATTTATAGATTGTTCCCAAATACTTTATGTATCCATGCCTTTTAATTTCATTGGATAGCTAGTGCCATGAAATTAGCAAGAAGCTCAATATAAATACGGAAATTACTCCAAATAGGACCAAAGCATGGCAAAAATTCAAAATAGAATTTGTTATGTTTTTATTCCAAAATACGATCATATTAATCCTATTGAAAACATATCTATTTTTTCATTACATTCTTACCCTCCTTCAAATATGAGTAAAAGATAGTCAAAAGTCAGAATTAAATGTTTTACGGAGTAATTCATATAAATTCGTAAAAAATAATAAAAAATCGTAGAAAAATAATTAAAAAACAAAAAAAAATAATAAAAATTAATAAAAAATAGTAAAAATTCATAAAAAAAATTAAAAAAATATGAATGCTTTTCTCACCGCCTGTACTACCTCCTTACACTACCACCTCCGGTCGGTATAAAAAATGCATTTTTCTGAAAATGCCAAAAAAATGGCATGTTATTCTCTGAGTGTCAAAATTTTCATTGAATCTACCATAAATATGGCATTCCTAACACATGTGGAATTTTTTTCCCCGGTGACAGGAGTTGATGGTGCTGGGGCAGCCGAGGCAGAGGTGATTTTTTTTTGTAGTGTTTTTTGGTTTTTTTTTTTAATTTTTAATTTTTAAAAAAAATAATAAAAAATAGTAAAACTCCATAAACAAAATTTAAAATGCATTGAAGCGTTTCCTTACATGCAGTTTTTTCTTAAAAAAATGCCATTTCTTTTAAATGACAAAAAGGTATATTACTCTTTGAGAATGTCAAAATTTCATTGAATCTATCATAAATATGACATTGATAATGAATGTGGCATTTCTTTCCCCTAGTGGCTGGAGGTGGTGATGCAAGGGCCGTAGAAGAGGCGGTGATTATTTTTGCATATTTATTTTTTTAATTTTTTAAAATATTTTTAAACAAAATTAATTATTATCATGCAAATATTTTTATTGATTTTTTAGTATTATTTACGAATTACTATTTTTTTATTATTTTATTATGAATTAAAACGTTTCAATAGCAACAAGGGTGTATTGTCCAACACACATAATTAGTCCATCAAACCATAGTTTACTTTTTGATCTTATTTGTGCAAAATAATCAGCTTTTAGTCCAATTTTGACAATGAACCCATATAAATATGAGTAATAAAGATCATGGTAGGTGGATTTGATAAGTTTTGAAATTATTTAAGATTTTTTAATTTACAAACGTGATAATGGCAAACCATAAAAACCCATTTGTTGGAGAAACTCTGAAAAACGGCACATTGAAATATACTCCGCAAGAGTTTAAGTGTTTAACCACGAAAGGATCTATTCTCCAACTTTTTTGTCTTAGATACATTGCTTCGCATTAAACACCAGCTCCTTTGTGTGCATATCAAAGTGTGACTATAAAAGCAAACACTAGTTTAGAAGTTGGTATTCTCTTGGCCAAAATGGATATAACACTGGGACATGGAGAATCTTACCCTGTTTAATTGAAAGATATGCAGAGCCCCCTACAAAATTGCAACCATATGGCCTCTCAACACACCCCCAAATTTAGAGATCTCTATATATAACAAACATACAGGCAGGTATCAAAAGAATATTGAAAACTGAATGGTCATGCTTGCAAGGAACCCACACGAACTCTCTTCGACTTGAAGAAGATAATCAAGACAACATCTAGTTTTCACAAGGTTGAGTGTCGATAACAAATTCTAGTTTTATTGACAGGGAAGATAGAACCTCCGAGCAACGACCAGACCACATCCTGTTCCCCAACAGAATAAACTTTACAATAACCCCTCCCCCCAAATAAAGAAAGAGAAATTTATACGTCACAATTATCTCATAAAAGTAGTTATATTTCTATGATTACCAGCACACTGTTCTGCATAGTGCCTTGCAATGAAACTTTTGATCACCTTCACTTTTGGGTAGAGGTTTTAGAGTTTGTTATCTTCTACTCAGGCAGCGAGCAATATGATCACAATAAGGAGAACAATACCAAATATCACAAGGAGTAGGCATGTCTGCAATTAGTGAATATAGAATAATTGCTAAGAGTTAACAAACTGGATCGAGCAATATGTTTAGACCACAGCCATGCAAATGAATTGTCTGATAATACTTAGCTCGCATAACTGAATTTAAAGAAATAGTAGAAGAAATGTTGACTGTAAAGAATACTTACCAGAGATGAATTTGATCGTTGGGTCTTTGCTGCTTTAGCAAGTTGGGATCTTCCTTGTGCAGTTGCGGCTTGAGAATTCTCAATGTTCGACCCAATATCATCTGAATGAAAAAACAATTTTGTATCTAGTCTATTTCACTTGAGATTGAATTACAAACAGTAATAAGCGGAAAGTGACTGACCAATCATGGCTCCTTGCTCATGAACAAGGACAGCAAGATCCTTGAAAATCTCACTAACTTCACCTATTTGTTGCTGTATTTCTTGTATACCTTGCTCTCTTTCCTCTATAATAGCCTCATTGAAGGAAATCTCATTACCCAAAAGTAAAACCTCTTGTCTGCAGCAAAGACACGTGGAGGAAAGGTCTCATCACATAACTTCTATTATATTATACGGAGTAATCTTTTAATAAAATACTCCCTCCGTCCCATAAAATAAGTCCCATTTTCCTTTTTGGGCCGTCCCAAAAAATTGTTCCCATTTCCCTTTTTGGAAAATTTTGTGTGGCTAACATTCATTTACCTTTTTCTTACTCAACCACAACCATACATTTCCACTTTATTCCCACTTTCTTAAACTCCGATCCAAATTGAAATGGGACTTACTTTATGGGACGGGGGGGGGGGGGGGGGGGGGGTAATAAAAAAAGAAGTAGCACTAATAATTAATGACTTCTCCAACTTTATAATTAATCCATATGACATATAAAAAAAAATGCTTTGCAACCTTTAATCGAACAAATACTTCAAACTAAAACAAAAACAAGCCGCCATGAAGCTGTACTGTATATTCTTATGACCTTAACTTGGAAACTATGGACTCGATCCATCCAAATATAGTCATAACCTCTCATATAATCGTAGTACATTTCAGATAAAATGGTGAACTAACCTATCCAATACACAATTGCACAGCCAAGAGATACCAAAACAAAAAATGGTAAGGACGCATAAACTGTGGTATCCACCAATTGAGTATCAACATTTTAAAATTCATATTAGCATATTACCAAATGTTCCACACTTCCACTGTCAATGTATTATAGAGACCAAGAGAAAATATTAATAAATTAGCCCCAGTTAAGAACACCAGGGTGGCAGGGTCACTGTTGATCAAGAAAGTATTGGCAGTTTGAAACAATTCGAACTTTAGTTTGAATTTATTTACATAACTGTGACATGAGACTTGGGTGCAAAATAATTGCATATCAACTGACACATCAATCAACATATCACATAAACTGATACAAATCGTGTGCAAGACTTCATTTTAAAATCTGTGATTGAATTGATTTGGGTAATCAAATTAAATCGCAGGCTCCTTAGGATTGGTGGGGCAATTTAGGGAAACAATCATAATTATGTAATGTGTAATTGATTTACTATTTTTATGCCTTACATAGTGTAGTACACTAAATAAAGCTCTCTATTACTAATGGAGAAAAAAAGGAATTTGGGATTACAATGGCACCATTGTGCTGTGGGCAAGAATAAGTTTTTTATGAGGGTTTCTATGGGGTGCTTGGAGAGTTTTTATTGAGGCTATAGATACTATGTTTTTCCTTTATATCTTTAATATTTTAGTTCATTTATTTTCTTGCATCATTTCAGGTCTCCTTAGCCGCCATTATAAACTACAACAAATAATAAAAATGGATAGTTTTGAAAATGCATACATTTTCAAAATTGCAAGCGCACAAACTACAAAAATAAAGAGATTTAAAAGTTTAGTGTGATAGTGTATATAAAATAACATGTGCAAAACAGGATCGTATTTGCAGGCACAATGGTGCACCTGCAATGCTCATGGTATGCTCTTCACTTATTACTTTATTAGATAAGAGAACCAAGAGTAATGAAATGATGATGTTGTGTGAAGGATATGACTTATCTATACTCTTACTACAAAAGGGAAGTGTTTATAGGCCCACGTATTAAAATACAACAAAGGATGTCATGGATAACCATTTGTTCAACCATTGTCAAGAGCAGTTTGCAAAAAGATCATGCAAAAAGTATATCAGGGTTTGCAGAACCCACCTCCGTGATTCTTGAAGCAAAACTCGTTGCTCCGGGGACTTATCTGAATTAACATCCACCTCGCTGGCAGTATAACTGTTCATCAAAGTTTGATCAATGTGGGAAATATGTAAAAACTAAAAACAAAGAGAAAAGGGTTCAATAACTGAAGATATGAAGTAGTAAGTGGGTAGCCTGGTGCATATTGGCATCCCCGCAAGGCGAGGGTCCAAGGAAGGGTCCCACCACAAGGGTGTATAGGGGACAAGCCTTCCCTTGTCATTTTGACAAGAGACCGCTCTCAAGACTTGAACCCGTGACCTCTCAGACTCACACGGAAACACCGTAACCAGTGCGCCAAGGCTTCCCTTCTGAAGATATGAGGTAGTATGTGCAATATAAACATATTACAGCAATATGAATTTAGTCACAAGTTGCAACATTATATCTTTTTTCCCTAAAAGAAGAGCTCATTAACAGCATTACCTAGAAGGTACGACTGCCTGGGGAACAAAAGGAGCATATGCTGTTTCTCTCTCTGCGGCCAGACGCTGCGCCTTTTGAAACTCTTTCAAGACAGCTTGAAAGTCTTTAGCAAGCTTTGCATCAGTAATTTTTTTGGATGCCTATAAGCAAGAAAACAAGGAAGTTTGTGATAGAAAAAGATCGCCAAAGGAGAACAAGGAATACAGCAGGAGGAGAACAAATCCATACTTCGGAACAGAATTTACATGATGATACAACCAATAAATAGAGGAATGAATGAGGAAAGGTCATGGTGTCATGGAAATTATATCTTACACTGACTTCAACCCGATGATCAGTTTCACTGGCTTGCTTTAGTTTGGCAGATGTATCTTTCACCAACTGTCCAATATGTTGCCTTGTCTTGCGCCTGCAAGTAATCAAAGTTGGCAATTTGGCATAACTATCACTGCCAGAAAAAAACCACCCATGGAGGACAGAGTAGGCGCCAATATATGCAAAGAACTAATAAGAAAAAGTGAACAAGAGGAGAGCAAGCCGATACAAGTAAAACATATTTTGTATCTATATGAATGAAGGGATGTAGATTAAAGTGGTCAAGAATAATGTCATACTATTTGGATAGTTGAGGGAGAGCATGTGTGTAGGATTGATCTTATAATGTTTCTCCGTTATCTATCTATTGTTTTAAACTCCGATATAAATGAATAAATAGATAAACATATACAATATAAATACATCCAACAGCAATGGGTTCTTAACACAATACCTTTAATGAGTTGAAAGGCGGCAGATTGTGAATACAATTCAAACCCAGTTAATATGTATGGGTTTCATTATTGGACTAGTTTCTTACTGATCTAAGTTAACGAAAAGGCATTTTGACCACATAACCAATAGTAAAGATTCATTCTTTGTCATTGCAGCTGCTCAAAAGTGACCACCAAAGTGGACACAGGGAAGAAGTGAATCGCAAAGTATCCTAGCAAATATGGGAGTGATTTCTTTGAGGTCGGGCATACGGTTTCGATGGAAATTGTCCAAATGAAATGCATTAAATTTGTATGGCAGTTAATTACTTGGTTGAATAATAATTCCATGTGAAGTCATTGATGAAAAAAGCCAAGACATTTGAAGTACTAACTAATCAATCAAATAAAATACAAAAGTGTGGCGAATTGTAATAGCACTAACAATTTCTCGCGCAGCTCAGGGGTGTCCTTCGGGGTACCGAGGGTATTGACGAGCCTCTGGAAGGTGGAGACGGCGGTGTTGATCTGGAAAATGCCAGAAGCCACGGCTTGGGTAGGGTCTTGTTTCCCATTAGGGAAATCCCGACGAGAAGTAAGCCGACCTGATTCCAGATCTTGAAAGCTCATCTCCTTCGATGAGGTACGTCCTCAAATCGTAAAGAGATGCCCCGGGAAAAAACGATCTTCCCAAATCGAGGGATTCAGATTGAGTATGATTGTAAAGCCCTAGATTGAAAAATAAAGTGATTAAAAAAAATTTGGGGTTGGTAGATTATGTTGAGCGTGGAAAGGGTGCGCGTAAATTGAGATGATGATTAAGAGAGGAAGAGGGAATCGATTGAAATCGAAGGAGAGAAAATTTGAAGAAATTGACGGAATCTGATTATCTGCGATGCATAGTTATGACCGAGTAGGTGCGTGGGATGCAGGTAATCGTGCTTCGTCTGGTTGACAAGTGGCATGTGTTGGCGTTTGCTTTGGCCGTTTTTCTCGTGTATTCTACCCAAAAATCGCGGAGCACATTCCCATTCTCATACTTCAAAAAATACTTTGTCACTTTCTTATTATAATAATAATTTTGTGTTTTTACTAGTTTTTCTTTTCTTCTATACAAAATTTAATCACACAATTTTTATTATTCTAATTTCTCATATGATACAAAGAATGCAAAATCCATTGAAATGGAAGTAGTATAATTTACGAATAGCATAATAATAATAATGGTGGTGTTGGTGATGGTAATAGGCGATGGTGATGATGATAACAATATAATAAACTAAAATGAGTGCACACATTAATAATTCTAAAAATTACTACATTCGTCCCACTAATATGGGATAGAAGGGGTGATGATAAGCACAATAATTACCTATACACTAATAATTTTGTCAAGTTTGACCGACACGATGATTAATAAAATAAAAACTGTGTAGTTGAGATTTGTGCAGAGGAGAGAGGATTAATTGGAACCACAAATTCTTTACTGAAAAAGGAAAGTGACAAACTTAGTGGGACATCCAAAAAAGGAAAGTTGACAAAGATATAAGGAACGGAGGGAGTATTTTATATAGATAACTACGATTATCTGTACAAACATTCAAAGATAAAATCGTCTCAAGCCATATATGGAGTATCACATCACTTCGGCAATCACTGCATGCCAATTGGAAGAATAACGGTATGTTGCGTCCAGCCTACGACGTTAAACTGAGCGCTAATTAGGAGGCAACCCAACAGAAATGATTTCAATTATAAATAAATATGTTTAGTTATACACATATTCATTTTTATTTATAATTGAACAAAATACAATTATAAATAAATATGTTCATTTATAAAAACACAATCATATTTATCTATAATTGTTTAAAAAAAATATTCCAAACATGAACCGGCGCCGGTCTACTGACCAGCCGGCGTCGGGTGTTCTTAAAATCAACCTGGACGGGCGAGGCAGTAGCTTAACCGGCGCCGGGTAGGCCTGATGGCCGGCGCCGGGTCGTCTGTTAAAAATGAAACCCAGCCCGTCACCCCTCCTTTCTCACGCAAAAAGAAATCCCCCAAGTTCGAACGACCCCCGACGCAAATCAGCCAAAACCCCTCCAAATCATCCCAAATCATCATTCAAGGTTGAAAATCATCTCAAAAAACTTCAAAGCAACATCAAGCATCACTCTCCAACCTTCTTTTTCACAAAATCCAGGTAAAAAGGCTAATCCCCAATCTTTTCCCATTCTCGAAATTCTTCTCTCTTGGGTCAATTTTTGGTGACATACATGCTTATGATTGTGGAAAGTTGATCCCTTGTTATTATTTGATGAATGTAAATATGCTTCTTGCCAAAAATTTGAGATTAAAGTTGAGAATAGGGGGAAGATCTTGAAAATTTTTCATTTGAACTCTAGGTCCGAATTTCTTGATTAGTCTTCAAATTCTTGCAACAATTGATGATTAGAATGGTATTGAAATACTTTGTGTTGATATATAAACATTCTAAACCTAATTGTTTTATTAATGTGTGATTAATTTTGAAATTTTGGGGAATTTCATGAAAATTTTAAGAAAAGTGCCTTGAATTGATGAAGTTTTTGGTATGTGTTTGTGTTTTCTCTTCTAACCTTGCAGGGATGCCTCTTAAACGAAAACAAAATGTCGGTGCATCATCTTCCTCATGTTCCAACACTCATTTCACTACCCGTGAAAACGCGGAGTGGTATGAGGAGAGAAAGAAGTGGAAAATTGTGGAGGAAAAAACAGTGCACCGAGAGATCGATGCCGTTTTCAAGCTCACTGAGGTGTTCACCCAGTTTGGATGGGAAATGATGCTTACTTTGACATGAGCATACTACCCCCGGTTGGTCCGGGAGTTTTATGCTAACATCTCGGACAAAGAAACCGGCTACGCGGTTATCCAAACAACGGTAAAAGGAAGACGCATCAAAGTCGATCTGAACCTCCTCTCAAGCATCCTCCAAGTTAGCAACGAAGGACCTACATTGGAGTACAACCAAAGTGGCATTCTCAGCGACAAAACCTACAATGAGGTGGAGGCACGACAGTTCTTTTGACTAAAAACGAGACTACAAACCAAGTATCTATGGCACATCCATGCACGCCTAATAGTCTACCTCATTGGGTTCAACATTGTTCCTCGTGCTAGTGACCGCCACAAAGTCCGGAGGATTGATCTATACCTTCTTCAAAAGATGTTGCTCGGACTAGGAGACATAGAAGGGATACCGCTACCCCGCTTCATCCTCAAAAACATGAAAAGTGTGGTGCTCTCCAAACAAGGTTCAAAAAACTTTTGTCACCCTCTTTTACTTACCCAGATTTTCAGACACTTTTAGGTAAACTTAGAGGATGAGGAATTGTTTATACCAACGATTCTAATGTCTTGAACAAAGACACCATGATCGCCCTCAAACATAAACTATCCAACTCCGGGAAGTGGTATTTCGCTTACGGGATAGGCTTGAAGAGAGATGATGATGAGGCGGAAGAGGTACATGAAGAAGCCATGGAGGATGCTCACGATGATGAAGCTGCCCCCGAGCCACCGGTGCCACCACACACTACCGACCCCGTGATGGCATACGTGATGCACTCCATGGCTCGAATGCACACGCAGATGGATGAGCAAGAAGCACGGCAGCAGAGGTTTGAGGAGCAATTCGAGAGATTCACCAACTACTACTACACCCAACATGGGTACCCCCTACCGATCCACACCATTGACTCCCCTTGGTCTTATTTCATTTTCCCATGACATTACTTTCCTCTAAACACACTTTATTATGGATGTTGATGGAGTAATTGTTTATCGTGCATTATATATTGGGACAATGTATTTTAAGTGTGGGGGTGCATCTCATGGGTAGTTAAAATAAATTTTGTGTGCAAAAATAATTTTTTTAGGAGGGTAAAAACAAAAAAAAATGTTTTTTAAATGGGTATTTGGTTGAGAAAGGTTTTTCTATTATTTACAAAAAAAATTATCATATATTTAGATTACCTATTACTCTTGAAAAATATTCCCAAAAGAACTCTTGTGACTAGAAATACCTCTTTTCTTCATTTCAAAAATGGTCAAATACATCTCAAATACTCAAGCACCATTTTTGAATACAAAACTCACTCTCACATTTCATCAAATAAATTGCCATCATCAAAATGACTTTTAGTAAATACTTGTTGAAAACCAATCCAAATGAGTTATGAAAAAAAAATTAACTCATGACCTCAGCTAGGAAGTTCAGCTGATTTATACAACTGAAAAGTCAACAAAATCACAAAGTCATCCCATTCAATCAAAAAGTCATAGTCACAAATCACTCCTTCATTCTCAAGAGTATAAGAAGTTTTCTAAATACAGATGATACTTTTTTGTGACTAATCGAAAAAATGGTTTTTGGACCGAGAATGACAAAAGAGTTATATGTCATTGTTTTTACCTATCTTAAAATTGATTTATTTGTTGTACATATATCTTTGTTGAAACTAACCCAAAGCATCCGAAGGTGACATTATTGCTCGAGGACTAGCAACGCTCAAGTGTGGGGGGATTTGCTCGGTGACATTATTGCATTCTTTATGTTAGTGTATTTACTTTATATTAGTTACACTTTTGTAATTAGTATGAGCTCAAGTAGCTAAATTATTAGCTAAGGCTAGCGATGAACTTCTATGCTCACTAGGTGTTTGATAAAAGTTCTAAACCAATAAATTGTGATTTATCCTTTATATATTGATTGTTTATTACTATGGTGTACAACATAGAAGTATGTTAAATTTAGTTTATACTTGCAATTAACGTTGAAGTCTAAACTATGAACATTAAAGGATAAACATATATAGTACCGAGAACAGAAATATATTCGGTCTTATATGATACGGGTGTGATGTCTTGATATTCAACGGGGTTTTCGGTAGATGAATGTAAGCCATAACGGGACTTACACGCAACGAAAACCATGCTCTCGCTGCCTTAACCGGAGTTGAGAATATATTAGCGACATCGTATTCATAATTATTGGAAAAGAACTAATATTCAACCCTATTAAAGCATTTAAGTGATCCCCGAAACCTTAGTTGTTGTTATCAATCATTTTAAATTCAAATTAATTTAAGTTATATCCCTGGAAATTAAAGAGAAGAACCAAGTTGTTGTTTTCACAACAACACACAAATCAAAATCCTTGCACTTTACTCAATTCTTTATTTAAAGCTATCTACTCTCGGACTTGAATTAAACAACATTTCCCTGTGGATTCGACTCGGTATTTTACCGGAATTTATTACTATATCGTCACTTGTACACTTGCAAGTTTAGCCCGGTCAGGTGACACGATTATTAAGAAAAGTGAATTTGTGTGGTTAATAACTTAATATCAATTCATAAAGTAAAAATAAAGTAAGAATGATTTAGAGCCCCACAAACTTTGTCAAATTTGGTATGAGACAATTTTAGTGGGATTTTCCGAAGAGGTAAAATGAGACAATATTAATGGGATGGAGGGCGGTTCACACTCCAATATCACTCAAAATGGGTTCAAAGTCAAATCCCAACTAAACATAGATATCATATTATTAACCAAGTATGCAATGTGCAGGTCCAATTGATATATCCTCTCTTTGTCCCTTAAAACTTTGTCAATTTTCCTTTTTTGATCTCCCTTTAACTCTGTCACTTTTCCTTATAAGTAAAGAATTTGTGGTTCCGGTTGATTCTTTCTCCTCTGCACAAATCTCAACCACACAATTTTTACTTTATTAATTTTTGTGTCGGCCAAACTTAACAAAGTTTTAAATGACAAAAGGAGTAGCATTTCTAAATTCTAACTGCTACTCGTATTTTTGTTCTCCAATTGTTATTTCTTATTGTTCTATAATCCATAGTGTTCTTACTAACATGGTTTCCAACATAAGACCTATTGATTTTTCTTTATGAGAATAATCTGGGGGGAATCAAGAAATAAATGTGATTCGAAAGTATTTAATGATTTGTTTATTTTAGATAGAGAAACATGTCGAATAGGTCCATGACTATGAATTACTCATCTTACATTAAATCATTCTCAGTAAACGAAGTACTACAAACAAAGCAAGTCAAAATAACTTTCTACACATTTTGGAGTCCTTCGCTTCCGTTTGAACTAGCTTTGTCACTTTCTATTCTCTGTATTGCTTTTTATCTTTCATAAATCGGTGAGGCATCCCTTGACCCTCACCCCTTCACTTTCGGGCATTGGATTGTGTTGAGATTGAAAAATTCTTTTATTCAATATCAAAAACAGAATTACAATAGAAGGAGAAAACTCTCACACTCAACTATTACAAAAAACCGATCCCCACCAATACACTCCTACTCTAAGTGTATTTCATTCTTCACACACTTTTCTCACTTTAGAAACTGATGATAATAAACAACATTAAACTCCCTATTTATAGGTGTATATGAGAGACATGAGGAAGTTGCATCCAAGCTTCTTAGTTATCTCCATATCTTTTTACCATGTTCATTTGTTGGATAGCTCCTTCCTAAAAGGTGTTATATGTCTCTTGGCAACTTCCAAGAAAAATGTGGAAGATCCCTACAAATTCCCCCCTCCGCCCTTTTCTTTATTTCTCTCGTTCTTGTGATGCTCGCTGGCCCCCCTCACTGGCAACAAGTATCTATTCGGATGTGGAGTATTTTCTCTATGGAACTATGTCTCGCATAGAACGTCGAACATGAGTATCTTCAGCTTCGTCTTCAGATGAAGGCTCCCCTTGGTGAGGAATATCATCATTGTGATCATCCTTATACCTACTGAGCCATCACTCTCTTGTTCAGTAGTATCATGCATCTCCTCGTCGCTAGCTGAGAGGAATGTTTGATGATACGGGGACTTCATTATTTGGACTATGTTGTTTGCGGGTTATTGGATCACACTAGCTCATGAAAATCATTTTCATGAAATACAACATCTCTGCTTCGTACAACTTTCTTCACTTCAAGATCCCACAACTGGTATCCGAATTTTTCATCTCCATAGCCGATGAAGATGTATGGGTTTGACTCGTCTGTGGCTGCTCTCGTAGAAACTTTCTACAATCTCTTTTTCTATACCCATAATTACCACATTAATTGCAATATCCTTCAACGCAAGTATTGTTTTCAAAAGACATACTTCTCTCTTGTGATCTGCCGCGAACTTGAGAGTTTCTTCTATTTTGACATTGGCCTCGACCTTGACCTTGACTTCTTCCTCCATTTCTGCCTTCCCTCGCCTGTTAGTTTCTGACTAATGGTTCCGTCTCAGCTTCCTTCCTTCAGGCTTCTTCATTCATCACGACATCTCTGACCATCTGCATATCACCTTCCCGTTAGGATCAGAATTACTGAGAGTGACCACAAGAGTCTCCCAACTGTCAGGTAGAGAGCTCAAGAGTAGTATTGCCTTCACTTCATCATTGAGAACTCATTCAGTGGTGCTCAATTGATTCACGAGATCCAGGAATTGACTGGTGTGTTCTGACACCGACATACCACCTCGTAACTTGTGGTTTACTAATCGCCTCATTAATAACGTCTTATTTCAGGCGGTTTTTGCTTGATACATACTACTGAGCTTCTCCCATAGTGTGCGAGCACTTTATTCTTGAGTAACATGGTGGAACACACTATGATCAATCCACTGCCGAATTTGTGCGATAGTTTTTCGATTCATTTTTGTCCACTCTTCATTCGTATTTTTATCCGGTTTGGCGCCATTATTATCAAGAGGATCGGCTAAATCCCTCAAATGTAAAAAATCCTCCATCCGAGGGTCCACATATTGTAGTTTGTGGAAGTGAGCACAATCATGTTGTCGGATGATGATTTTTCCATAATTAAAGCTCAATATATCTTGTACCTTATTTTCGAAGCTGAATTTGGATAAACGGAGCTCACCGTTGAATCCAAAATGGTCGGAAAAGGTAGGAACTGGTCTCACCTCATCCAAAACCGGTCTGGAAATTGGTGAATCGGGCTACACAAGTACGAACCGGTTCGGTCTGGTTCAAGAAGCAGCCCAGTGTGCAGACACGCAGGCCGATGTCGTGGGCACAACTGGATCTACGTTGTTGCTGATGTGGAGCCTGAGCAGACAGATTGCTCTGATGACATGGCCGATGATTCATCAAGATGTGGCGATGACATGGGCTGACTGGACGTGCCGTGGCGCTGACGTGGCAGCCTACGTGGGTCATCTTCAACCTCCAGATAGAGCGTGCGGCGCATACCGCGGCTGTCTCCCACTCGTCGGCGCATGGAGGCACGTGTGGCGGTTTCCAGTGGTCGTTCGATCATCGTAAAATATCAGATCTTTCCTCGCGATGAGCCGATCTCCATGGTATGATCAGATCGTGATTCCGAGCAACTTCAAAAATCACTATTTTCTAACCAGTAGTAATTTTTCTGAAAAATGAGAAAAAGTGTATGAAAACTCAACCTCGCTCTGATACCACTTGTTGGGATTGGAAAATTCTTCCATTCAATATCAAAAACATAATTACAATAGGAAGAGCAAACTCTCACACTCAACTATTACAAAAAATCAAACCTCACTAATACACTCCTACTCTAAGTGTATTTCACTCTTCACACACTTTTCTCACTTCAGAAACTGATGATAATGAACAACAATAGACTTCCTATTTATAGGTGTATATGGGAGACATGAGAAAGTTCCATCCAAGCTTCCTAGTTATCTCCGTATCTTTTTACCATGTTCATTTGTTGGATAGCTCCTTCCTAGAAGGTGTTATATGTCTCTTGGCAACTTCCAATAAAGAAGATGGAAAATCCCTACAGATTGGCACTAGGAAAAAAGAACTAGCTTTGTCACACCATTCACTTGGCTTTGTATAGCAGTTAATTGTCCACCAACTCTTGATAGCATGACTTTCAAATCATCTTTATTTTCATTCATCCCTGCAACATTATGTGTCTCTCTCATTTTCATAGCATCAGCCCATGCAAAAAAGGCACACTCATGAACATATTTAATGTTAAACAATTTTATCATAGTTATACTTCTATTATCTTATAAACCCAAATGAAGCAACCTTAACAATTGCATTTCATTTATGACATCCATAGAACTTGCTCTCACTCTGTCGTAAAAAAAAAGGGGAGCTTTGACTCCACAAAAACAATGCACTGCCGACTCATAATCATGGGTAAAGTTTCACCCTTTTCCCATAACCAAGGCTCATAATAATTTTTTGTGAGGACAAATTAATCAAAAAATAGCAATGAAATTAATAAAAAATTAAAGAATTCAAAACTTGTGATATTTTTAGGTCTGTGATTGATTATTTTCAACCTAAGGCTTTCAATTTATTCATGTCCCTTCTTTATTTCTATTGGTTTTAAATGATTATCTCATCTTTGTGCAACTTCTTTATTTTGGGGAAATTTATTATTGTTGATGTATAATCATTATTTTGGGGGGTACAACTACTTTATCTACTCCTTTATTTAAGATTTAAGAAAGCGTGTCAAGAGTTACTTAATCGAATGTCCCATTGAGAATGGCAGACTTTTAATTAATAAATTAAAAATGTATTAATTAAATAAAATCAATTAATCAATAAAATAGTCAAAGAAAAACAGAAAACAGATGGAACAAAAATTAGCCAAAGCTCGTGCTACGCACGATATCCTTAAAATGTATTTGCTACCGGAAGAAATGACCGGGACAGAGGGAGTATATATTACTACCTCCGTCCCATTAGAAGGTTCCCGTCCACTATTTGCATGGTTAACTTAAATCATTTTTAATCGTTTACTTTATAAAACAAATTTTTATCAAATTTACATTTTTTTATCAGCCTTTTGTAGTGGTTTTAATGTAGTTTCTGAATATATTAATTTTATTTACTAAAACTAATCAGAGTGTGAACAGGGATTAAGTTGCTTTATCGTCAGTCAAGCATCGTAAACCGTTCACGGGAACCTTCTAGCGGGACGGAGGGAGTATCAATAAAAGTCTAGCATCTTTGACCGGAAAAGTCGAAGATACTAAGTAAAATTGGAGTGAGCGAATATTTTTTTCATAATTCAACAAATTAGTCAATTCACCTACTTCAGCCAAAATTTCATCTATGCCAGGATATTCAACTCATTTCAGCATTATCAAACACACTCTAAGGCTTGTAAAATTTGATCTATGTATATTTCATACTCCATCCATCTCATTAACTTAGTCAAGTTTGACTTGCACTTGGAATAATAAAATAAAAGCAGTGCGATTGGAATTGAGGGAAAAAGAAATAAATTTAACCCTTTAAATAGAGAGCGGCTTGATGTACACATTTTAGTGTACACCTTTCTTATATCCACTAGCTTTCAAGCCCGTGCGATGCACGGGGAGTATGTAATTTAGCTAATTTGAAATTTAATTTCTATCGGATCACATATAATGTGATTTAAAAGAAAAAATAAATTTAGTCTAGTATAGAGTCTGTTTGATAATACTAAAGTAAATAGAATTAACTTATTTTGCTGAAATTGATTGACTTCTGGTTAAATAGGTGGAATCTTCTGAATCATGAAAAATATATGTGAAATATATTCCATTTGTGAAACAAAGAAAAAAATATATGAAAAAGGGTTAAATTGGTCTGTTACATAAGCATCTCAAGTAAACATAATTGTTATGAACCCAATAATAAAAAAATCTATATTTATTAATTGTTAGATCTTACAGTTTACTCATTAATAAAAACGTTCTTAATTGAATTAAAATTTCGGGTTTGATTTGGTATGAATTAATATGGTCTATTAGATGTCTGTTTTTTATGTGACTTATTGTTATAATTATTAAAATTTGATTTGATCTGATTTAAGCTGGAACTGAAATCAATCCAATTAAAAACATTCTATTAAAATAAAAGTAGAAATTCGTAAACCTATAAAGATTTTCTAATTTGGATTAGGAATATATTTCAAAAGTGAAGGCATATTTAAATGTTAGATGTAAATTAAAGAAACAACCAATTTTTTTTACTTATTTGGCTAAACTAAATATATTTACTTGTGAAAATATATATACTTTATGTTGGTTATAATTTTTAATTTCCTTTTTAATTAGTTGCTTATTTGAAGCTTACTAATTTATTAATAGGTGTCAAATTAATAAGTAAACTAATTTGCATATTTGTTTCTATTTAATTCGGTGTAGTAAACTAATATAAATTAGTTTCCCTATCAATAAACGTTATTAGAATTTCACTTTGATAACCAAAAATTATTTTACTTATTTGAAGCTTACCAAATTAATTAAGGTGGGTTTATAAGGATTTTTGTTTCCATATCAATATGCAATCAAAAATAGAATCTAATAAAAACAAAAAGTATAAAAACAAGTAAATAATTGTTATATATAATGACATGGCAGGATTATGTGGCGCTTTGTATGCTCTTAAAAAGTTCATCTTTATATATATATATATATATATATATATAATGATTTGTCTCACACACACAAAGTTGTCTGTCCACAGACAACTCTACAGAATTGTATGTGGACAAATACTTCTATATGTATGAGAGAGACGAGTGTACGAAATGTGTACACAAAAAAGTGTAGACCAAACATTTTTCTTAAATAGAATGGATAAACTTTTTTAAGACAACTAATTAAAGAAACTTAGCAAAATTCTATCAGATAAGGACAATATTAGGATCTGATGGAGTATATGGTCCAGGGACCCCCGGTCCACATACTTCCACAACTGCAGTCAGGCCCAACAGACCCAAACAGGCCAAGCCCAGCAAAATGAAGCCCTAAGCAAGCCACAATACGCAAGGGGACGCCTTCGGCCCCATGGCCGAAGGCTACCGTTTACAGATTCAGGCTCAGAAACATCACAGGAGAACAAGGCTAAAAAATCGAGCCTTCAGCACTCGGAGCCCTCGGCACTATGAGGCCCCCGGTACGAGGAGCATTCAGATAAAGATCTACGGCCGAAGGCATCCTCCTCGACAGAATATCCTCTCCACATGCACTGGATCGTCGTACCAAGTACAAACGTCGCATCCAACCACCGCATTTAATGCGGCCACATGCGAGTGCCAGTGTCACCCCGGTTGAAGTGACCCATCGACCACCAGATTATTGACACGTGTCTCTATCTAGCATTTATTGTTGTTATAAATAGCAGCCCATTCCCCGTTGTAAAATCATCACAAATTCACATATCGAATATACACACACTCTCTCTCTCTTACTTGTTTGCTCTGACTTCTCTCTAGTTAATCTCCGCAATAACCCATTGGATAAGTTACCCTCGGGTACACTATCCATCAGGATCTATTGTAGTGAATTCAAAATAATCCAATAGGTAGTACTCCCTCTGTTCCTATTTTATCTTCCAAATAGGTTTGACACGCAATTTAAGATAGTGGATGTTGTGTGGTGGAGAGTTGTGCAGAGGAGAGAGAAATGTGTAAGAAATGTTGTGAACAACAAATTCTTTACTAAAGTTGAAAAGTGGAAGTTTTAATTAGAACGGACGAAAAAGAAAAGTTGGAAGTTTTAATAGGAAAGGAGAGAGTATAAAATAAACCTAGAGGGGTTATAATTCATTCATACTCATTTCATAGGGAGTACAATGCAAAAAATGGGTATTCCATGAGATCAAAGAACATGGATGCTTTTCCCCATCTGGCGTTTTCCAACTGCTGCACGAGGCAAGCAGCACACAGCCTAACGGTTCGTTTTTCCAGCTGTTTCGCATTCTCACCGACCGCACAACTTTAATGAACTACTCACCTCTCTTCACTTATTCAAAACAATCCAATATTATTATTTAATCATTGGTCTTCGATCCGGATCGGGATCCTCAGAGATGAGGTGTCATCTTTTTTTCTTATTTAATCATTAATCTAAAATAAAAATAAGAAAACCTAAAAAGAAAAGTGAAACAAAATGAGTACACGAAAATGAAGTTTTTATATTTGTATAAATGATTATGAGAAAAAGGAAAACATATCTTCATCCAAAAGGTTGAATGTCCAACCCCAAGGCCCCCACCCCAGGAAACATAGGGTTTAATATATCAAATCCCCCTGTGATATAGAAATTCGGCGCATTAGTCTCCAGTGATTTAAAAAATGCGTCAAACTTCCTTGTGTTTTAATTAATTATGCGCAAAATCCCTTCTATGAACAAATTCAATTAGCAAATATAAAAAAAATGATTAACATTTTTGTATGATTTAGAAATTTTGACATTTACTTGCATATTCAATCAGAATAGAAGGAAAAGTGATCTCAAAATCATTAAATTTAGTCATAGAAGGGATTCTGTGCATGATTAATTAAAACACAGAGGGGTTTGACGCATTTTTCAAATTACAAGGAGGTAATGCACTGAATTTCTATATCACGAGGGGGTTTGGTGCATTAAACCCAGGAAACATATCTTGAACTTGTGCATGCGAGCTCGTTCAAATTCTGTGTGGAATAATTGAACACAAATTTTTATGTTTAAATTTGGAACAAATACACATTTAAATTACATATGGGGCTTATTAACTACGGAGTATATTTAATGAAAACATGAATATTTGTTCCAACTTTCATTTTTTGCAAATGAAAGTTGAGTTATATAATTTTTTCTTTACAGTATTATTAATACTCGTAATTATTGCTTAATTAGACTTGTTGACATCATGTAAAATATACTTCCTACTTGATAATTTATTATAAAAATTAACTCACAGGTCAAATGGGGACGTTGGTTATTGAATTAAATTAAAGCAGTGTTGGAGAGTATTCATTGCTAATTTATGTCAACGGTATCACCATTTTAAAATGCATACCACCCAGTTTAAAATATTTGACCAAATTCAAAACTTTGATCAATTATATATATTTATTGAAAATAATTGTAATATAAAAATGAAATACTCCCTCCGTTCTCTAATACTTGGCCCTCTTTTAATTTTGGAATGTTTTCCGTTAGTTGTTTCTCTTTTCACTTTTGGTAAGTTTTTTCAATAAATATACTCATTTACCCTCATTCTCTTTCCTACTTTTACCTTTACACACAACTCACTACACCTTTTATCCTACTCCTATTAATTCCTTCTTAAATCTTATGAGAAAGGCTATACTCCCATCTATTAGAGAACGGAGGGAGTAGCTAGGGATGGACTCGGTTCGGGCCTTGAACCGGCCGGGCCTCGGTTCAAGGTATGGGAGGCCCGGAACCGGCCCGGGTAACCCCCGGGTCCGGGCCGAGCCGGGCCTCGGTTATATATATATTTTTTTTTGGGCTTTTCCTAGTTAACCCCCAACCCTCCCCCTCACCCCCAAACCAACCCTAACCACCTCAAATGACCCAAAATACCCAGCCCAACCCAAAAACTTAAAAAAAATCAAAAAAAAAATGGCTCAGCCCGGGCCCGAACCGGCCGGGCCGGTTCACCTTTTGGAGGGCCCGAGCCCGAACCAAGATCTCACCGGGCCGGGTGGCCGAACCGGCCAACCAACCGGTTCACCGGGCCGGGCCGGGCCCGCACAGTAGCGGGCCGGTCCGGTTCCGAGCCGGTTGGCCCGGCCCGAGTCCACCCCTAGGAGTAGCTAGTAATATTTACATTTTTCACATTATTCGGTCTTTCAACCTTCTTTTTTACGAAAATCTAAAAATTCAAGGGAGACGGTAATTCCTACATCCACGCACGCACCTAAGTTGAATCTAAAGATAGGAATAAAAAAATTTACTCTACGTTTTTATATGATAAATATTTATTAAACCATGAAAATCTATACTACGAATAACTTTTCATCCTATAATAAAAATCTAGACTACGAATAACTCTTCATCCTATAATAAAAATCTATACTACGAATAACTTTTCATCCTATAATAAAAATCTAGACAATATTTTTATGCGAAGTTTGGAAGCTACATAAACAAAATATTAACTTATTGTTATACAAAAGAATGTGCCGACAAAATCATAATATACGGACTAGTGAAGAGATTCACGGGCGTGGTAAAATACATGTCATGTCGGTGGAACGGGGAAGCACGCGGTTGCTCCGCCGATGGGCCCGCCGAGAATTTTCAAGAGTGGAGAACCGGATACTCCGGCCTAGAAATTGGCGATTTTCCGGTGAAATCTATACCTCGAGTTCATGCGTCCGTCAATCTCGCGGAGGTTTCTCAAGCTCCGAATCGCCAGAGCATCTGTTTTCTCTATCTCCAAAACTCCATGGAGATCGGCAATGCCCCCGGATTCTGCTTCAATAGCACCTAATCCAAAACTCTCAGAGCCTCAAAACGAAAACGATGGAAAAACATGTGAATTTCAAATTTGAAATCGGCACTATACCTTTAGGCTTCTGGAATGGCTTGAATCCATTAAACTGAGCTAAATCTGTTACATAAAAACATTCAAAATCCAGCAACCGTCCACAAACGAAATACAGAGAATCGTGTAGGGGGGAGGGGGTTACCATTCTCGGTAGGGCGGTGAGAGGAGAGGTAAAGGACGAGGAAGCAGAAGACGGTGAGGAGCGGGATGAGGTGGACGTACTTCTCGGCTTTGCTGACGCGCTTCAGCGACTTTCGCCCTTCGCCTTCGTCGTAGTTGGAATGGGATGACTCCGTTGCCGGCAGGGCGGCTTGAAAACCGTCGTCTCGCCCGCCGACGATGACTCCATGACCGTTGAGGTTCTTTGATCCCGGCGAACCCAGAGATTGCCTGTGCATTACTCTAGAGAGAGACAAAGAAGTAAATACGGTATGAGTAAGCTTTGATGATAGCCTGATATTATAAGGAGTAGCAGAGAACCCGTGTTTTGCCCACGGATAGACTTTGCGGTAGCTTACCAGGGGGCTTGGTAGCAATTCTTTTTGCGCCTTCCCTTTCATTTTTTTTGACAATGCAGATGTGGGGGCTTACGAACCCGACATCTTCATTGTCATTATCTCCCTTCTCAGCGAAGGTAGAAAGAATCATTGAGAGCAAGACCTACCTCATCTTCTCTTGGTGAGAATTGAACCTAAGACCTCTCCCAAAGGAGAGACTTGAGGGTGTATGGTCATCCATTGGACTACACCCACCTTCTCGCCTTCCCTTTCATAAAATCTTACTTACCTCTCCTTTCTCTATTCCCTTTTAATTGCAACAGTCAATATTTCACGTTTGTCAAGCACAAGTTTGATCATTAATATTTTTCATTCTTTATTAGTAAAAAATTTTAAAAACTCATATTTTGAAATTTTAGAATGAAAAAAATTTAACAATATTTTTTAAAAAGTTATTTTATAATACATTAATTAATAAAATATAATCAAAGTATAATATGTGAATAATGCAAAAAATCTTGTAATTAAAAGAAAATGGAGGTCATATTTATTTCTGTTGGTAGAAAATAACCCGAGTAGAGAATTCGGCAGCATTTCAGTATAGTGAGAATAGCTTAGGAGAATACAAAGGGTTGGTGGCCTATTTATAGCGTATACAACAGGCCCACCAATTAGATGTTACATGGGCTTGGCCCGATTTATCAATTAATACTAACGCTAATGGGCCAGTCAACCCGATAAGTAATTTGATAATCCCGGACCAGTATCTGCTAGGCGGACTGTGTTCTGAGCTTGGTCGGGCCAAAGCTCAGGTGTAACGGGCCAATATTCTTGGACCCGGCCCATTATCCCAACACAAGTCCCCCACTCTCTTACTCGAGTAGTAGACTCAGCTAAAATGGAGTAGTTAAGCTATTTTGGAATTGGTTCGGTCATTAACGAGCCTTGAATTTGATTTGGTTGCTTGTGTAAGGATGAAGTCTTCCTTGTTCTGACCGGGAGACCTCTTCCTTTGTTCACGATGACGAGGTGCCTCGTTAAAACCTTACTTGGAAAAAACCCAGTGGGAAAAAATCCCAGTGAAGGAAAAAGAGTACACCGGAGCCTTAAAATAAAGCAAAGGAAGGTCAATACCCTCGGTTCTTGATTGAGTGCCTGCTTTACTGGTAGGCCGAGATATGTTCCGAAAAGACCAGTCGTACGGTTGTTCGCCAGTGGTGTCGGTCGAGCGAAGGTATGCTTGGAGAAGGCGGGTCGTAGTTGTACACTGAGGATGGCGATCTGGGGTATCCTCGGGAGATGTTGTCCACCCAGCTGTCTGGTGATGATGGACAACCGAGCTATGATCTCGAAAGGTCGGATGCAATATTGTCCACATTGATCCCCACTTCTTACAAAAGGATAGGATTTCCTTCATCTGGGTAGCAGCCCGAGGTCTTGCTTATCCTATTAGGAGCCCGGGGTCTTGTTTGTCCGATTAGCAGCTCGGGGTCTTGTTTGTCTGATTAGCAGCCCGAGGTCTTGTTCAAAATCAAGCAAAAGGGTGAGCTCTCCTGCCACTGCATGCAGCTGCAACGATCGCCATCTGCTGAGGGGATGACAAAGACCGGTCTTGGGATGCGGGTAGCTCATCATGATCAGTAGTCCTAGTCATCAAATAAAGATGACTAAAGGAATGAGTCGAGCGATCGTCCATAATATGATGTCCGGTTCATCAAATAAAGATGACCAGGATATAAGGCCGATGGGTCGATATGAGTTCCACGTCATAAAATAAAGATGACAGGGCAATATTTTGCCGATGGGCCTGTATGAAAGCTCCACGTCATCAAATAAAGACGATGGGGCGATGTATGGCCGATGGGCCCGTAGATGAGCTTCTCATCATCAAATAAAGATGACAGAGCGATATATGACGCGTGTCTGGATATGAGGACGACGGCTTGATGAGCCGGTCTGATAAGGACGAGGCATTCGATGAAGCCTGCCTGCATATGAGGACGAGGCGGTGGACGTCTGTCTGAAATATGATGAAATGCTGAGCTGGTCGAGCAGCTAATCCTAGACTTAGAAAATAGTATGATCATTTCCTTGTCCGAGGATCGAGCCGTGGTCGACTAAACACCGAGAGCGGGGCGTTATAGTTTTTTTTCGCCGCCGCCCGTTCATTTTCAAGTGAGGTCGGACCTCATTAAATTCTAGATTGAAAACTTTTTTTTAAGTAATGAAAGAATTTGGGAACTTGAGGAGTTCCTCCGAGTTCTGCACTTCGTACTTGATCACAATCTTGGTATGCTCCGCTCATAGGATTTAACAAGGTGTCTTGCGCTCCGTACTTGATCTACAAGCTTGTCCGTCATGGTTTTCAACGCGTGAGATCAATCAGGAGCGATGCAGTGAACTTAGCCAATTGTCCCGGTCTCTTGAGATTGACCTGGATAACTATGCTTTCGGGTCTTCATGTAACAACTCTACGTTGCAAGGTCTGTACCCCCTCGTCAACGGTGCTCCCACCCTGCACTTGGAGCGAGGCGGAGATGGACTTTGGAGATGTTGACCCGCGTAGGGGGTCCTTCCAACCATGATGACGTGATGAGTTTTTCCTCGGTGTAGGATTGTGTGGGAAGCCCTTAACTTCCTTTGGATAAA
This sequence comes from Cuscuta europaea, assembly GCA_945859875.1. Lineage (NCBI taxonomy): Eukaryota > Viridiplantae > Streptophyta > Magnoliopsida > Solanales > Convolvulaceae > Cuscuta > Cuscuta europaea. The sequence goes on along the minus strand of CAMAPE010000013.1, from coordinate 19,044,685 downwards.
CTGGGACCGACTTGAGCTGACTCGTACGAGCTTGGCCAGCGTGAATTTCACCGGTATCATCTAAGACATGTACTCCGGGACAGGGATGTGCAACCAAGCCTCCTGGTGACGATCGGGACAGGGATGTGCAGCCGCCAGGACGGGCTCGTGCAAGGGTACCCAATTCGTCGGTTGTTGGTGCGAGTGTTCATTGTGGATGAAAACTCGCCCATGACGTGAATTCTTGTCATCTTCATCTTTAAGTGATCATGCTCATGGTGCACGGGGTGCACGGCGTATGAGCTCTCTGACGGGCAAAAGTACAACCATGGTCTCTCATGTACGTTAGTGAGTCGCAGCCGACCACCTGGGCCGTCAGAAGATCAGTGTCATCCTCATCTTCAACTGATCATGCTCATGGCGTACGGGTGCATGACGAACGAGCTCTCTGATGGGCAAGAGTACAACCGTGGTCTCTCATTCACGTCAGTGAGTCGCAGCCGACCACCTGGGCCGTCAGAAGGTCAGTGACATCTTCCTCTTCAACTGATCATGCTCGACCACTCGGGGTAAAGGGGTACCAGATCTGCCGGTTTGAGCTGCGGGTATTCTTCGATGCCTCTTAGTTGTGGCCAAATGCTCACGTCGCCGGGTTGGACTTTTACGACCACGCATCCAGGTGACGACCGTGCGGCCGTATCCCCGTGGCGGGTTCGTGCAACCAAACTTCTGGGCGTGACGTTCCGTCCACCTTGCCAGATTGAGCTCGTGCAGGGGTACCCGATCTGCCGGTTGCCGTTGCGGGTGTTCTACGAAGCCTCTTGGTGGTGGCCGAATGCTCACGTCGCCGAGTTAGGCGTAAACGACCACGCATCCAGGTGAGGACCGTGCGATCGTCTCGCCATGGCGGGTTTGTGCAACCAAGCTTCTGGGCGTGACATTCCGTCCACCTTGCCAGGTTGAGCTCGTGCAGGGGTACCCGATCTGGCGGTTGCCGCTGCGGGTGTTCTACGAAGCCTCTTGGTGGTGTTCGAATGCTCACGTCGCCGAGTTAGGCGTATACGACCACGCATCCAGGTGACGACCGTGCGGCGGTCGTCTCGCCATAGCGGGTTCGTGCAATCAAACTTCTGGGCCGTGACATTCCGTCCACCTTGCCAGGTTGAGCTCGTGTTGGGTGCATAGGGGCGCACGGGCGCAGAGCATACGGGCGTACACGGTGATAGCTACAACGTGCACAATCCTCACATGCTACGCGACCGTGACTTGTCGGCGTCGATGAGTACCCTGCAATTTTAGAAAATTTTAACAAAAATGAGAAATTTTAAATTTTAATGTTTGATACGCGACGTTGATGATTGCCCCGATTAAAATGCAATGCTCAGTTACCCTTGATTTAGTAACTTGAAGGTGTGGTGGAACTAATTTTGTATTTGGCCCCACAATTTTGACTAGGTCAAAATTAAGAATATTACTGGAGCAAGAGAAGTCCCTGCCAGAGAAAAGTTGGAGCCCCAGAAGAGAAGGAACTATTTCTGGCTGAAGCTTCGCTGGATCTGCCAGAAGAGAGGGAACCGTCCGGAACTGAGCCGCCAGCGCTGCGACAAAATTTTATTTTTCTTTATTATTTTATTATTTTTTTATTATTTTATTATTTTTTTATTATTTTTTTCGATTTTAAATATTTTTTATTATTTTATTTTTCTTTATTATGAATTCAAACATTTCATTATGAGTTAATATCCTTAAGGGTATTTAGGGTAGAAAATCAATGTTTAGTCCTATTTTTGGAATTTTAAAAGTAGTAGTCCTATTTGTGCTTTGTAGGGACGCATTAGTTTTATTTAGGACAGTAACTATTGATATTTGTATAGAACGAGGAAAAATTAATTTAATCACATACAAAGTATTTACTTCCTCTGTTTCCTTATAATTGTCCCGTTTTTTCATTTTTTAATGTCCCTCTATTATTGTCTCGTACTATTTTTTGTAACATTTGTGTGACTCTAATTCATATTCTTACTTTATCCCCACTTTATCAACTCATTATCAACCATATAATTATACTTTTCTTAACAACCACATCACTCTCTTCCGTTCCAGTTTTAGGGGCGGAGGTAGTATTACTTTAAATGAAAATTACAAAAGTTTATGAAATACCTAAAAAACGGATTTTCGCCGGGTTTTATGAAACGGAACGAGTATAAAACTAAGAAAAATGTAGTAAATAATAACGAGCTCATTCATATTATGAGCTCATTCTTTTTTCGGCTTATCAGCATCGTTAGTCATTTTTTCTATGGGTGAGCGTGGTCTGGAACTGTCGAGTAAATTAGTAAAACCCGTAATGTAACGGTGAGGTTTCTAATGGTCCGGTTCTAAGGATGGAACCATGTAGTATCATGTCATTTCAGAACGGTACAAAGTAGTATGGTATAATGCCAAACACATGCTAAATTTTTTGGACGAATCTTACAATTAGTAGATATCATTACACCAACCAACCCACATGAAACGTTGATAAAAATACAAAAATTGCATACGTAGTATTGAAGCTCACAAATACTCAAATAGTGCAACATAACTAAGAAAAAGTAAGCAAAATGATGACACATTAGATAAATATCATCTTTAATTTACTATGTTTATATGAAAATGTAAACAAAATGCCTTCTGGTTATTGAATATAATAGAAAAATTCAACTTTTTTCTTCTTTGTTCTAAGTTAAATATTAGTTCTAATTTAATTTATAGTTGAACCGTGAAAGCTAAAATTTAAACCAAATTAATTAAGTTGTAAAATTGTTCAAACTCGATACAACAAAAAGTCATTACACTACATTACTAGAATTCTAGAAATTAATATTCATTAATGAGTTTTGAAACTTTAGCATTCTTTCAACAATACATACCAAAATATAACATACTACGTATATTATTTAAAAAGAAACAATCACAATATATATAAACACACACATTTAGCTATTTTAGGAACGAATGAATATATACTTGAGCTATAAAATTGTTGATTTATAAAAGAGATTTATTGGTATGATATGGAAGAAATGTAAAAATCTCAAATGCATTATTTTTGAACGGTCAGGTCAGATATTATTCAGTTCTCAAAATCTAGAACCAGTCACGAACTTATATTAAACGGTACAGTTTCATTTCGGGAGAAATATTTACAGAACCGTTTAAATACTCGGTCCTCGGTTCGGTACAATTCTGAGTTGGATTAGTACCCATTTGGTTCGGGTTTATGTCTACCCCTAATTTTTCCCACTAAACTCATAATGATTTCGGGATTGTGTGATAATTAAAACAAGCAAGATTACTTTTGTCAGAATTTCATAAGTGTCAGCAAAATCAATCAATCTAGCCAATTTAAGGTTATAAAACTAGCTAATGTATGTTGTTTTAGTTTCACATAAATTAGTCGAAAAATAAATACTCCCTCCGTCCCTAAATTATCTTCAAACTTTCCTTTTTCGTCCGTCCCAAAATTATCTCCTCTTCCCCCTTTTAGCAAAAAATTTGTGGTTCACAACCATTCTTACACATTCTTACACATTTATCTCTCCTCTGCACAACTCTCCACCACACAAATCCCACTATCTTAATAAATGTGCCCAGCCGAAAAGAGAGAAAGATTAGGGACGGAGGGAGTATTGTAATTCAATCTAAACAGAATAATGTGAAATAACATCAAAGTATAATTAAGAACGGTTTTTATGTATGTGGTGCATTCTGGGAAAGCTTAAGACATATAAAATCGGAAGAGAAAATGACACCAATATTACTAATGAGTTTGTGTTGTACAAATATATGACCAGGTTTAAAATTGACAAAAAAGTGACTATAATATAACACTCCCGTAATAATGAAAGACACATTCCTCATATACCCTGTCCCTTCGATCTGCTTTCCCGACGGACAACCAGGAGGCTTCAGTCCTAAATCCCTAATCATTCTGTCGCCGATCAACAACGAGCAATTGCTGCCTACTACCACGAATCCCGTCGAAGCCGCTGCCTCCAACCGAGCACCAGATGTCGCTGTTGCCGTCATCCTTCCGCTGCTGCCTCCTAGTGCTCACCAGACGCCGCCGTTGTCGCGCATCGTCCTTCCGCCGCCGCCTTACTACAACGAATCTCACCGTCGTCCTGTAGATGTCCCTCTCCGCCGTCACTGCATCTCATCTCCTTCTCTTTTCTGGTTTCCTGTAAACCATTATCACTTGATTTTTGCTAAATACAGATCTGGAAATTGAAATTATGAGTAAGTTTTTTGTTAATTGGGTTTAGCCGATTGAGTTTAATTTGCTATTGAGATTGCCAACGGTGGAGGATTGGTGCAAAGGTCGGCGTCCATGTGAGACTTGAAGGAAGCTAGCCAGACTTGGATGAGGATCGATGTTGCTGATGGAGGCTACTGGGACAATTACCAGGTTTCTAGAGTAGTGGAGGTGTATGGTGGTGCAATGGTGGTGTGAGGTGGGGGCAGAGGCGTTGCGGTGGTTGGGGAGGCGGGACAAGGGTGGACCAAGCGGGCAAGCGGGTATTGTGGAAGGTCGGCGGGATATGTACTAACTGCGGGGCAGCAGTAGAGGCTGCGGAGCTGGCTGTGCAAGACTGCGATATTGGCGGTGGGGATGATGATTTTGGGCGGAGATGTTGGAAATTAGGCGGGTGTAGTGTAACTGATCAGTGGCCGTGACGGTGGACACTGTTAAAAATTTTGTCACCAGCCGTTGTCACTGTAACTCTTTAATCGGGACGGTGGTCACGGGAGTGATAATCATTAGGACGGTCAACGGTGGCAACGGGAGGAGTAACTGGGACGGTGGTCACCGGAGGCCGGTAGTAACCAGGATGGTGTCACTAGAGTGTTAGTAATTAAGACGGTGTCACTCGAGTGGTAGTAACTGAGACGGTGTCACTGAAGCGGTAGTAACTAAAACGGTGTCACTAGAGTGGTAGTAACTGAGACGGTGTCACTGAAGCGGTAGTAGTAACTGAGACGATGATCATTCAGACTGGTGTCACACAATTTTCATATCCAGACTACTATCTTCAAAAATAAAATTAAAATAAAAAACATTAATTTTTATGGACTTATTATAGAGTTCATGGTTATGGATTGTATTGAAAATTTGAAATAATATTAAATTAAAGAAGCGTTAATTGTGATAGGATGTGTTGTTAAGCATCTCGTGCGCACTAGAATTAATATACTCCGTTTCCGTGCTTAGTAGTATGTATTAAGATCATTCTAAAGGTCGTTGCCGTGCTTTAGTTAAGTGCTAAGAGACTATTTCCAATTTTATTAGCCGCTAAGTCACTTTTTTGACTTTTCATAGTTACACTCATTTTTATGGAATTGGGCCTTCTAATAGTAATATTAGTGTCCTTTCCCCAAATCGGAATTATTTGGTGTTAATAAAAAAAATCTAATTTGGGAATTAATTTCAATAAATAATTAAATATTCTCCTAGTTTTTTTATATAGAAGAAAAGCATATCATCAATTAATCCATCAGTGCCCAACCGTGTCGCTGTCCACCGCCAACGTCACCATCCTTCCGTCATCGTTGCCAATGTTAGACTAAAAAATCAAACACTATATAAGATTTTAGGCTACCTCTCTTATTAGGTTTATTTGTAATTTTAGGATGAAACTTCACGTTTTAACATTCAAAATATAATAAAAGTATGACACATTTAGTATATTCATCGGTTAAAAATGGGTGCCCCTGTAATAATACTTCTAAAAGAATACTTGTGGCTAAAACAATTTATAAAATTTCTTTAAATATTCAAATGCTTATTGATTTCCATCATTTGCAATGGAGCCAAAGATTCATTACTTTTTGGCTTTAGATTATGATGAAATAAAGAAAAATGTCTCACTAAACTGTCTGCGCTTCTTTGTTATGAAGAAGTAGTCGGTCCATGCAATTTTGGACACGATTTTCACTATGGGTCATCCGGAAACAGTCTCTCAGTGCTTTAGTACAAGGGTAAGAGTGTCACACTGCGTACATCAGACCCCCCTTACCACACCGTAGTTGGGAGCCTTTGCGGCACTGGGGTAAATGAAAATGAAATGAAAATGAAATTCCAATGCTTATTGATGTGAGTGAATTTTTCATGTAGGTTAAATTTTAGATTATTTTATGAGATTTTAAACATATCAAATTTAAAATTTTAGTATCTTTCGGCTTAAAGCTATTACGAACTTGTCTGGTGACTGATATTTTCAACTTATGAGTCTTATAAGGGAGTCTTATCAAAAGATTTTGCATATCAAATTATACATTAATCAACGTAATTGAGTTTGAAGTCATTTTTGTGATTGAATTGGTTGAAATTATCGTAGAAGAACATTGTAGCTTTTTTCATAAGATTTTTTTCTTTATTTATCATTAAAAAATAATTTAAATATAATGTTTCCGCAAACAAGCAAATTAGTGAAATCGATCAGTTACTCGATTCAACTAAAATTTCATCAATGTCAATAGATTCAAACATATTTAACAAATTCCAATGTTATCAAATACCACGTAGGTACTAGAAATACAATACTCCATATAGAATCTGTCATATTAAATGATTCAAAGTTACTGGCCAAAGCGTTTGATCCGGTCCAATTAGGAAATCACATGCCCAACTCTCTGCCGCTCATCTCTCAGCCGTCTGACGGTTGTACGCTATAGTGCTCTCTCCGTTTCCGGCTCCTCTTCTGACGCATATCTACACCACGCCGTTCGTCCTGAGGTTTGTCGATTATTACTGATTGTGTTCTTATTTTATCTTATTAGCAGTGAATAGATCAAGTAAGGATGTTGAGCTTCGATCTTTATCTGTTCTTTCATTTAAACCATGAATAATTTTCTAAATAAAGGAGTTGTAATAAGCTGTAATTTAATGAAACCAATATGCTGGCAGTGTTGCCTTCCTACGGAGGAGAGCCAAAATACACGTAGTATATTTTAATATACTATGTATACTTTTGCGTAAAAACTGAGTGTTTAAAGGGCAGAAACTAGTGTAATTGAACATGTGAGACATACACAACATGCAATTCTGAGAAACCGTCTCAAATACGCAATATGTTTCAAACCTTGCTAAGAATTAGTGTAAATTGAAAAAATGTGTTCTTCTCATTAATAAGATCATCTACTTCTTCTTCTTATAAGTTAGCTGAAACAGGAATGTACTTACTTAGTCACTTGTCTATGGTGGGATTTTTTTTCCCAATCACCATGCCCTTGATATTAGTTCTCTCCATGTCCAAGTCAGACTCAGTATCATATTTGTTCAATATATAGTCTATATTACTTTAGACCGTAGTGGAGAGGAAAACTTTATATTTCGAATTGCTCCACTCTATTTCCTTTTTCTTCATTGATCATAAAACTATAGAAGTAGTATTTTCATCTGATTAATAAGATCAATCTTGTAGGGCTTAGTGCTTGAAATTGTCAAGGTATGTATATATAATATATGCAACTAAAACACTAAAAGAAACTTATTGGTAAGATAATGTAGCAATGGTATTCAGTAATTAAAATATGATTAGAACAAGGAGAGAGTTTAAGAAAATCCTCAATGGAGAAGTTACGTTGTTTGCGAGTATCATAGGTTACTTGATAAGTACTTGGTACAATTTTTTGTCATGATAGATAAGATTTTAAGCTATCAAATCTGGAATGGGATTTTAAGGGAAATTTAAACTTTGGTTTCTGTAGCATTGTTCTAATGGCATCTCTATGTGATGCTTGGGCATTCACACGATGGAGAACTCTCACTACAGTCAGTCGCGAGTGCTGGATATTGTATGTTGTCACGTAGTCCTTAATAGCAGCAACCAGAATACTATGGACACTTAAACTAACCACTGTATCTATTATACTCTCAATGTTATACATTTTACATTAATCTGATATTCTAATGAGACATATTGCAGGTCTGTTTCAACCGAATGAGTGCGTCAAAAGAGATGGCGAGAGCTTCAAAGAGGAAGATAATGAATGCTTCACTTCTTTCTTTTTTTCCGGAGGAAATTCTTCTCGAAATTCTTACCAAGCTTCCCGTTAAATCTCTACTACAGCTCAAATGTGTTTGCAAATCAGCTTATTCACTGTTTACTGATCCTTTTTTCACTGAGCTGCACCACAATATGTGTTCAACCCTTCCGGGTAAGACGAGCATTCTCATGTATTTTCCAACTCGCACAAGCATGACACGTCATGTGTATTACACTATAAATATGAGTGAAGGAAGCCAAGGAAAGCTCCGTTCTTGCTATGTTTCGTACTTGGAAAGGAAGCTGTTTCGTAAACATCATTTACGGTCCTCTGCTAATGGCTTAGTTTGTCTATATAGAAACCCCCATGATGTAATTGTTTGCAACCTTTCTACTAGACAACATATATCACTTCCGGAAGCACATGAAGTGCATGGATCAAAATCTCCGAAATCAGGTTGTGCATTATTAGGTTTTGATCTGGTTTCAAAAACATTTAAAGTTTTAAAGTCAGTGCAATATCTGGATTCCCATGATGTGCAGAAGCATTGGGTTTTTACTTTGGGCGTGGATAAGTCATGGAGGGAGATTAATATTGATTCGTATTTCCCACACTGCTCTTTTGACTCCTTCTATTCCCACTCTAGTAGTGTTTATGTTGAGGAGGTTATCTACTCACTAAATTGGCATAGAGGAAATATTGATGATTTTCCAAGGTGTGATGATATTGCAGCATTTGATGTTAGGACTGAAAATTTGAGCATGATATCTTTCCCCATTGGATTGCCAAGACATGACTTTTACTCGTCAGACGTCTTCTCAAGATCAGGATTGGTTGGACTGGAGGGTCGATTAGCTATCATTCAGGTTTGTCCAAATAGTGACTACAAGATGGAAGTATGGATTTTGAAAAACTGTATGCAATGGGAGAACAAGCGGACGATTCCCATCCCATTGGAAGGGAGAAAGCTACTCGACCGAGCTGTTTTGTTACGTTTTGCTTCAACCCATGCTGGGGAAATTGTGTTGGTGACTTTAGGGAGGAAATCAATTTTTGTTTTAATTTATGGATTAAGAATGCAGGTTTGGAGAATGTTTAAAGTACGTGGACGTTTCCCAACTGATAATGAGGCATGGAAAAATGTCATGCACATCATTCCGGAGAATATCTTTTCCCTCATATAATCCCATTCTTTGTTCCTTCCATTAATAATATTTTTATTTTAATGTCCATGATTTGAATTTGTGATTTTGAGGCAAGTGTAATAAATATTGTTCGTTTTTTGTGTTTTTGTTTTGTTTTCTGAATATTGTACACTTTTTTCTTCAAACATTTTATTATTTATACAAACAATTTCACCTACTTTTTGTCATTGCACTAACAATATTATGTAAAATGACCTAATTACTTGAGTAATTAAGGGGGTGTTTGGAACTGATTTTGCTTCTGCTTCTTTTTTTAAAATTGAACAATAATGCTATTTGCAGACATAGAGCCCGTTTGGTAACATGAAAATCAGCTGATTGGCTGAAGTGGTTGAAATTTATGAAGTTCTGGCTGAAGTGGCTGCATTGGATGATTTTGCTGATTTAAGAAAAAAATATTTTTAATATATATTTTATTAATAAAATAAAGAAAAAATTATATGTAAAAATAGCTAAAATGGTCATCCACAGTAACTTCAGTCAATACAGCCAGAAAAGTAACTCTAATCTTACTTTTTCTACTTATTACAAAATTCAGCGCGCGAGAACAAAAATTACGTGTTTGGTGAAAAAGTTGACTGATAAATCTGATAAATCAAAAATCAGTGTTGCCAAACGGCCTCATAGTGTACACACTTTCCACACCATATATAAACCATCCACTTTTTTACCCTTCCCCCCTCCCCCCTCCCATTCAAAAACCTCCTACTTCTTTTTCCCCCATTTTCATCACATTCACCATCACTCGATCTTCACCATCTTCATCATCTTCTACCTGCATCTATCTCACTCCATATTCATTATCTTTCGTCTTCATCATCTTCCACATCTATCACCTCATCATCTTTATCATTATCATCTTTTATGGTTGGTTGAAAAAAAGTTTGAGATTCGTCAGAAATTAGCCACCGATAAATTATAAAGGAACATTCACCGAAAAATTTGTCTGTGTACACACACATTGTTTTTTTTATGTCTGTGTACATAGACAAAATTGTTAAGCGCACACAAAATGTAGTCTGTGTAAAGATGTTTGTGCACATATATTGATTTGCTAAATGATGGTATCATGTACTTATTTAAGTCTGGTTTGGTGTAATTTGATGGGAACTGTGGACGTATCTCACTCCGTAGGAAGTGGTGCTACAAGGGAGATGTCTCAGGTTCAATTCCAAGCAAAGACTTAGAATGTAACTCCACTCTCTTTCTATCGGTGTGTGATCAAAGTCCAACTTAGTATCCTCCCAAATAATTAGCCAGGTCGTGGCTCATGGGTCCTATATCCCATCATTTATCATCATAGATTATTGTGGAAATGACTCCAATATACAAAGAGAGAACTTTTTACCCACCATGTCAAGAATCACTTCATACCAGTATTTACATTGTTTAAAAAATTACAAAGTATTACCTAAGCCATTGAAATTGCAAATTTATACTACCATTTCCCCCAATCTTCAGTTCAAGAGATATAAAAGAACCTTCACGCACACCTCATCATCTTCAACTTTCCCGACCCTTCAAAATACCTCTAGAAGAAGATAATAATGTGCATTGTGGCCATGTCCAGAGCATTACAAGTGATGAAGAGTCCTAAAATCACAATCCTCAACTATTTGTTTTTATCTAAGATAGACATTTTCCCCTTCACCTTGATTTCCATTGTTTTTGTTTTGGGTTGTGGTCACTATTGAATTACTAGTGGTGTGATTTATATTGACTATGGCTAATGCATGGTTCGTTTCGAGACACCTCTACTATGACCATCACAGCTAAGTTATTAATTTAGCTGTATTGTGGTTTGCCTTATTTGTCAAGGCAAAATAAGGTTTTCATGTTGCGGAGTTATCTTATGTTTTCTTCTACTAATGATGATGTCGGGTTTGTTGTTCCTTGCAGTTGAAAAAGTCTAGTAAGATTTTTCCTTGAGTTAACTAGTTAAGTTTCTTAGTAAGTTTTATTAAAGTGGTAACTAATGTAACACATAAGTTTTCGGGTTTGTACCCCTTTCCCAGATTAGTTTGGACTGTTTTTCAAGAAGGTTTTTAATTTGGCATTTCATAAGGTTGGAGGAGAACTGGAGAAGTAATGTGAAATAAATACGAAGTAGTATGTTTTTAAGAAAAAAATATCAATTAGGGTATCTTGTGTATTGATGTAAGACCCTTTAGCTCATAAAAGAAGTATTACTGGATTATGGAATGAGAATATGGCCTCTTAACAAAAAAAGTTGGAGAGCGATTTCCTTACAGGAAGAATGGAGTATTTCTTATTTTCTTGTTCAGCTTGTCTTGAAGGTTGAAATTTCACCCTAAATAAAGTTTTAATAGAACTAAAATCAAAAGTTCAAAACTGCATATAATTCAAGTATTTAATATAAACCAGATTTATTGAACTTATAACTGGAATTCTGGAAATAAACAAACAATGTACTGCACGTGTGCACTAATATAGCAGCGAGCTTCCTTCCCTAAGGAGCACAAATAGCCCACCATCACCTCTGGAGATCCGCAAATCCTTATCAAGGTATGTAGTAAGTAGCCAGGAGTTTGTCCCGTAGCCAGGAATGGGTACCTTTAGAGGGGGTTGGCCAGAAATTTTGAGGGCTATACTAGCGACTGCATTTTCGAGAGGACTCAGAGATCGTTGGATAGGGCTCAAATTTATATTCTGCCCAAACACATCTACATTCTCGGGCAAATTGATTCGTGACTTGATCTCTGGAGGTCTAAAGCTGCCTTCCTTAAATTCAACCTGCCCAAGTTACTTTGTTAAATGAAGGTAAACTATAGTAGTGGACTGATAGCAGAAATCCATGTTTATCCAAAACGCTTCACAAGTTTAACATTGTTCTCTAAAAGCATTCCTTAAGCTCATATACCATTTATCCATCCATATATATATATATATATATATCAGTTATAGAACCGACTGCATGAAAATCGCCAGTTTGGTACCCTACAATTTTGGCTAATCAGTTCCACAAAAACACCAACTTATTTGACTGTAACATCTGAATCGACGGATAACAAATGATAATGATGATGATGATGGTAACCCTTTCTTCTTTTTTGCCAAGACAAGATAATCAAATACCTCAAATGAAGTCATGAAGACAAATGACAATTCTAACCTCATCTTTTTATTTGCATTAATATTTAAATACATGTCCAATAAAGAGTTTTTGAATAATTCAGTTCAATGAACTCATAAAGTCATTTTGAAATCCTGCCCATTTGGGGTATGCCAATTTACAGCCAAATATATATCTCTACTAAAGGAGCTCATAATAGTAAATACCTCCAAGGTTCAAACTCAAGGACTCCATAATTTCATATCATACTTGGAAAGCATACCTGTATTCTTGAGGGAGTTCTAACCACATAGTTTGCAATAGCGCTGAATGAAAACATCGCAACAGGGGTAGACAATGTTGTCAAGTTTTCTATCGTAAGGCTGCTAGTATCAATCGACTGACAAATCTTTTCAACTTTAATAGATGGAATGTTGCCCAGCGCAAGAAGTGGTAATAGCTCAGAAAACGCCGTAAACCTAACACATGTCATAAAAGTGGATAAAATGCTGCATAGAGTCTAGATAGCTTATAAATTAAATTTCTAAAAAATTATGAGTCAGGCTTAAACTTCGCCAGATCATTTTTTTGGTATCATGCCTGTCCCAAGCCAGGATAAAGGAGGAGGGTGCTGTGGTAGGCGCGTGACGGCCAACCGTATCACTTAATCACATCCCATGACATGAATCGAAATATGAATATCACTACAGCTAGGTCGTCGCCCGTAAGCGACGTGTCATCCCTCCGCCTGGGGTGGTGTCAAATGAGCAAGGGCGCACTACACTTCATAGGCCTGAGTGTGGCGATAAGAATGCTAAGGCTGCTAGGTCGTCGCCCGGAAGCGACGCGCCACTCCAATGCCCGAGGATGGTGTTAAATATGCAAGGGCATGGTGGGGGTCGATGTGGGGTGAAGAAGAGAATGCAGGGTGTTAGATTGCGCTTTGGGACATGGAATGTTGGCTATCTTACGGGAAGATCATCTGAGATAGCCGAGGTTATGAAGAGGATGAATATCAGCATAATGTGCATGCAAGAAACTAAGTGGGTTGGAGAAAAGGCACGCGAGATTAATACCGGAGGTTTTAAGCTTTGGTACTCGGGGAGAGAGAGGAACAGAAATTGAGTAGGCATTATGGTGGCACATGATTATGTTGACGGTGTGGTTGAAGTGTTTAGGAAGAACGATCACATCATGAGCATTAAGTTGATAATAGGGGATGAGATCGTGCCCGTGGTTAGTGCCTATGCACCACAAGTGGGATTGGATGCATCTATCACTCAACAATTTTGGGAGGATCTTGAGGAAGTGGTGCGTCGAGTGCCAAGGGGAGAGAAACTGGTCATAGGAGGCGACCTCAACGGGCATGTGGGCCCAAGTCGTGATGGTTTTGAGAGTGTCCATGGCGGACATGGTTTTGACACCAGAAATGAAGCGGGGAAGAACATTCAGGATTTTGCCTCGACATATGAGTTGGTTGAGATGAACACTTGGTTCAAGAAAAGAGACTCTCACCTTGTCACCTATAGAAGTGGAGCTAATAGTACCCAAATTGACTACTTTTTAGTACGGACGACTTGGAGAACTAGCTACACTGATTGTAAGGTTATCCCAGGTGAGAGTGTTGTCACTCAACATATGATGCTTGTGCTGGATTTTCGAGGTAAAAAGAGGAGACGAGTTAAGGTACAAAGAGAGCCAAAGATAAAATGGTGGAGGCTCGAGGGGAATCTTCAACAAAGTTTTGCACACAAAATGTTGGAGGAAGATGTTTGGTCTATTGATAATGACGCACACGTGGATGTTGTGTGGTTATCAATGGAGTCCACCATTAACAAAGTGGCGAAGGAGATACTCGGAGAATCTAAAGGATGTCTGCCACCAAAAAAGGACACATCTTGGTGGAATGATGAGGTGGAACAAGCAATAAGGGCCAAAAGAGAATGATATAAGAAATTGGGCAAAAGTTGGAGCGACGAGAACATAGAGGAGTACAAAGAGGCTAGAAGACGAACAAAGAAAGCTGTGAAGGAAGCCAAAGAAAAAGTGAATAAGGAATTGTATGTAAAGTTGGACTCTAAGGAAGGAGAAAAAGATATCTACAGACTTGCTTGCCTTCGTGACCATAGGACTCAAGATATCGGAAAAGTTAAGTGTGTGAAGGATGTCGATCAAAGGGTACTAATGGATGACGAAGAAATAAAAGAGAGGTGGAGATCATACTTTGATACCTTGTTCAACGGGAATAAGTCCAAGGTATTCATGATCTTACTATACCAGAGTGTGATAAATAGGGACTTCGAGAGAAGGATTAAAACAACAGAAGTTAAAGAGGCTATGAGAAAAATGGGCCAGAAGAAAGCAGTGGACCCAGTGGGCCCAGATGGCATACCAATCGAGGCTTGGAGATGTTTGGGAGAGAAAGGCATCGAGTGGCTAACACGTTTCTTCAACATGATTTGAAGAAACAACAAAATGCCGGTGAGTTGGCGGAAGAGTACTCTCATTCCCTTATTTAAAAATAAGGGTGATGTACAAGAATGTGCTAACTATCGAGGGATTAAGCTTATGAGTCACACCATGAAACTTTGGGAGCGAGTGGTTGAGCAAAGACTTCGTAAAACTGTGAAAATTTCGGAGAATCAATTTGGTTTTATGCCTGGACGCTCAACAACTGAGTCCATTCACCTTCTTAGACAAGTTGTGGAGAAGTATAGAGACACTAAAAAGGATCTTCATTTGGTGTTCATTGACTTAGAAAGGGCATATGATAGGGTACCTCGAGAAGTTCTTTGGTGGGCCTTAACTAGAAAAGGCATATCACGTAAGTATATCAACATCATCATGGATATGTATGATGCTTGTACTACAAGTGTCTGCACTAGTGTAGGGAGGACTGCAGAGTTCCCTATTACTATCGGAGTGCACCAAGGATGTGCTCTGAGTCCTTTCTTATTTGTTTTAGTCATGGATGAACTTACGAAGTCAATTCAAGAAGATATACCGTGGTGCATGATGTTTGCCGGCGATATTGTATTGATTGATGAGACACAATCCGGTGTTAAAACAAAGTTGGAAGTATGGCGACAAACATTGGAGAGCAAGGGTTTCAGACTGAGTCAAAGTAAGACTGAGTATATGGAGTTCAAGTTCGGTGGAGGTAGAAGCAGTAACAACAGTGGGATTACTCTTGATGGTAAGGGGATACTGGTGTGTGATATGTTCCGTTACTTGGGATCCATAATTCAGAAGGATGGTGAATTAGATGGAGATGTATGTCATAGAATCAGAGCTAGGTGGATGAAATGGAAAAGTGCTTCAAGATTTGTATGCGATCGAGGTATGCCGACTAGACTGAACGGTAAATTTTATCGTACAGCAATTAAGTCGGCATTAATGTATGGCGTAGAGTGTTGGGCGGTGAAGCAATGCCACATTCAAAAGATGAGTGTGACAGAGATGCGAATGTTGCGTTGGATGTGTGAACATACCAGAAAAGACCGCTTGAGGAATGAGGTAATCAGACAAAAGGTGGGAGTAGCACCTATAGAAGATTAGATGCGGGAGTCTCGTTTGAAGTGGTTTGGGCATGTGCATAGAAGACCGAATGATGCACCTGTTAGACGACTTGAGGGGTGGGGAGAAGAGTCGGAGAAGAGAGGGAGGGGAAGACCCAAACAGACTTGGATTAGAGTAATCAGAACTGCTATGCGTCGTCTTGGGTTGGATGAGAGTATGACTTTGGAGAGAGCAAAGTGGAGGGCGCACATCCATGTGGACGATTGATGTCTTGTCTACCTTTCCTCTTTTGTTTCTTTTATCGTTTATCTTCCTTCTCTTTTTATATTCTTATGTTATTTTTATCTTCTAACTTTTTTATACTCTTTTATTTTTTATCTTTTATCTTTGTTATATTCTAATGTTATTGTTATCTTATTTTTATTTATCTTTATTTTATTCATTTTATCTTACTTTTTTTCCTTTTCTGGTCCGCCTTCTCTTTTTGGCATCAATATCATAGATCGATTCATGTTAGCCGATCCCAAATTCTTTTGGGATTAAGGCTTGGATGTTGTTGTTGTATGAGTCAGGCTTATGAATCAATATTTACATATAAAATAATAACCAATTAGTGACAAACTGATAACCGGTTATCACTAGCTCTACTCAGCCTTGGACCAAGTAGCTACCAATTACTTGGGAGTAATGGGTTATCACTTAGCTCTACTCAGGCTTTGACAAAGTAGCTACCAATCAATTATCTAACTACTTAGCTTGACCTCAATTCCAGGGATGGAGGTCAAAATAAAAAGGAACTTCATTAGAAAATGTTCTTGCCTCTATCATGATTCATGAAAAGTGAAAACCAATTTCTGATAAACTCTTCTTTTTATTTCAAATGTAGTAATTTGACCCATCAGGAATATTTCAACGAAAACTAACTCAAGCAGAGAAAGCAGAATTTTGTACTCATTTCTCAGAGGGAAAAAGTTTTAAAAAGGGCAATCCTTGTGCAGGAATAAGTGAAACAAGCAAGAAACTTATGAAAACTGAGCCAATGAGTGATTAATTGTTCTTACCTTTGAATAATATATTCATAAAACGGACGGGTTAACATATTATACTACGCATTAAGGAAACGTTTGTGCAACCACTATGCAAAAGAGGCTGTATTGATAATTTAATAGAAGACAGAATTACATACTAAGCCATCTGAAATGTAACCCCTCTACTAAGTTTCTACTAGTCCCTATTAATCAAGAGTCCCTATCAGGTTCTGCAGCAAAAGAAAAATTATTGAGCACGAAATTGTTATTCATGACTATAAATTAGGGAATAATGTTAAATGTGTAAAACAACATAAACCCAGAAAAACGAATAAATACATAAACCCAGTAATACATATAAAAACGAAAAGAAACTCACAATAAATTCCAGTTCCCCTCAAGCAACTCAGGAGATTCCGTTGGAGATGGGGTGGGATTGGCAGCCTCCAGTTGAGAAATGAGCTCCAGAGCCTCGGCCCTTACCTCCCCCGAAGCCCGGAACCCAAATTCAGTACCATAAACCGTGTCCACGAGGCATATCTTCAGGTCCCTAAGCTTATCTTCTTCACCAGGCGGTTCAGGAGTCTCATTCCCCCTGGACTCATCTCCGCCCCACTCATCTTCGTTCCTGGGAGGATCGGAGTCCGAAAATCTCGTGGCAGGCTGGGTCTCAGGCTCCGACTTCTCTCCCCATTCATCCACAAAAGCGGACGTCTTATCATCTGAGAAGTTACCTTTATTGTTAGGTCCGGCGGAAAGAGGGTCTCCAGATGGTTTCCAGTCGGATGGTTCATTTGACGAAGAGTAGGAATGTCGAATCGCTAAGGTTCTTGATCTAGTGTTTAGAGTTGAGGAGAATGGGAGAGAATCGATGGGTTTAATCTCGATTTTCGGGGTTTTGCCGGTAAATAGAACGGAGTAGCAAGGCGCGTGAAGGAGAGACATTGCGCTCTACAACGACGGAATTCGATGCCCAAGCGGCGGCTTTGGCAGACAGATTCAGCCAAAACCCATAGATAATGATGCCACCACCGATTTTCCGATTATATAATGAGCAATTTCCAGTCAGTTCTTGACTTCTGGAATGTAGTTCGGCAAGTTCGGTCAGCCGGTAGGGGTGGCATTCCGGTCCAGGAACTGCGGTCTGAATTCCGACCGGGATCGTGGAGTTTTTCGGTCGGATAGTAAACCTGTTTCAATTCTTTTTTTGATAATCCACATGTCGTGTTTACACTCCCATAATCCTGGAGTTAGAGCTGTCAAACGGGTCACCCCGACCCAACCCAACCCGACCCGTGACGAGTTATGGTCTATGTGGGTTGGGTCGGGCCAACCCGTTTAATGACGGGCCAGAATTTCTACAACCCTAACCCGACCCACCTAACCCGTGGGTTAAACGGGTTGGCCCGTGAGCCAATATGTAAAAAAATATATATATCAAAAAAATTAAAAACAATTACCCGAAAGTATATATTTATATTAGTAAGTAGTAACAAAGGAAATATAAGAAATCAAAATACTAAAAATTCAATACTTGTTAAGTTTAATTAAAAAATATTAAATACTAGTTATACGAGAATTTGAAAACTATAAGTGGGTATGCGACAAAAATACTCATTGTATAAAAATAAAGATCTACATAACCTTTTGATTAATTATTTGTAAATAATGACTACTAATTGTTAAATATTGTATCGAACTTCACATAAAATATATGTTTCAACATTTTATTTGAAAATTTATTATAGAAATAAATATTGTTTTGCCATGGTTGTAATTTTTATTTGTAATTATAATAATATTGGTAGTAAAAGGACAATATTTAAGATAATAAAATTTAAAACTATATTTTTGTATATTGGCCCGCGGGCCAACCCGTAACCTGGTGGGCCAAGCCACTTAAACCCACAACCCGTGTGGGTTGACCCGTGAAACCCGCAAACTAAATGGGTCAGAAATTCGCAACCCTAACCCACCAATAAATGGGTTTAAACGGGCCAGCCCGTGGGTTTCGGCCTATTTTGACGGCTCTACCTGGAGTCTATGAACTACCTCCAAAGCTTATAGACAGTTAAATTCGGATCTGATCACATTCAGCCTCGTCAGTACTGACTCCAAAGGACGAATCCAGCAGGACTTACATCACCTTTCAGGCTGCTACTCCCACCACACGAACCCGCTACCTTCATTACCATCTTCTCCCTTCTTAGCCGCTGAGCAACTCCGTGAAGGTAGGAAGAATCATTGAGAGCAAGACTTCGTTCATCTCCCCTTGGTGGGAATTGAACCCAAGACCTCCCACAAAGGAGAGACTTGGGGGTGGATGATCATCCAATGGACTACACCCACCTTCCCAACCTGTTTCAATTCTTATTTGAACGAATTGAACCCTGAATCGTCTTTATTTGCTGATTGGGAACGTGCCCAATATTCTTTTTTTATACTCCCTTCGGTTCTAAATAAACTTCACACTTTCCATTTTGGGTAGGTCCAAAATAAACTTCACACTTCTTCTCCCTTCCTTATTTGGCAAATTATCTACATCAAAACAGTACAAAACATTGCCAAACAATGTCAAACAGTGTCACAACAGTGGACTCTACAGTAAAGTCAAATTTATTTCCTTAATTTGTGTGAAGTCAAAGTGTGAAGTTTATTTAGGAACGGAGGGAGTATAAGTTTTGACATTTGGTTATGCAACTCTTACATTAGGAATAAGAAATGAGCTTTGAATGTATTATTCTTTGAATATTTATTTAATCATGTTAAAGTGGGGAGTATATTATGAGGTGTTTGGTAGTACCGAAATTAACTCAATCGGGTGATACTTAATTCTATAAATATAAAATGTATATTATATAAAAAACTTATATAAATATAAATTTCTGACTGAAATGACTGAATTAGTTGATTATGCTAATTTATGAAAAACTTAAATTTAAAATATTTTTATAAATAAAATAAAGAAAAAATTGTGTGAAAATATATAAAATGGTCATCTACAGTAACTTTAGCCAATACAAATAAAAAAGTAACTTCAACCTTATATTTTCTTATTATTACATACTTCAGCGCGCGTAATAAAAAATTACATATTTGGTGAAAAATTTGGCTCATGAGTTTGATAAGCCGTAAAACAAAGTCACAAAAGGATCATATGGACAAACCTGAATGCGGAATACAAATGAAATTGTTTGAGATTGTTGTTAAGCCGATAAACGTTTAGTAGTCAGCACTTTTAATTACAATTATCTTTCTAGTAAAAAATAAGAATCTTCTCTAATAAATTGAACGACATAACAAACAGTTAATTTCAATTGATTTAGGGTCATGAAAATGACCAACGGCTCCATGATTATAAGCATGAAATGATCTTTCCATTAACTATAAAATAAAATTTCCTCCTAAGGGCATCACCATCCATGAGATTATTAAGTGATTATTCTAGTGACATGGCATATTATTTTGGCGAGCATGGTTGAGTGAGAGAGATTATTTGACATGATTAATTGATAGAATAATCTTAGATCAAAATATGAAACCGGATTATTTTGAGATTATTTGTGAAGTTAGAGTTAATTAGTTAATAAATGACCCGCAAAAGATTAGATTATTTCGGGGATGATGGTTGAAGGTAATTTAGAGGGGACAAGATTATTTCTAAAACAATTATGTGGCAAATATTAAAAGGTAAGAATCACAAAAAATCAGATTATGTTAGAAGCATGAGTGTGGATGCTCTAAGACCTAAGTTGCTTATTGTTTTTCTATTTTAATCAAACCAATAAAACCTTTGTCACTACATTTTAGCGTCTATTAAATACAGGTGCAATTATGCATAAGAAGTTGATTGTTGTGTTTTTCACACACCGAAAAATGATAATTCTGTTTGAATATATAAGTTTTACTTGTTGATAACAATTATAAACTAAATATAGTATGTTAGCTCGTTGATTCTGAATGAGTAATAGAGAGAGTAAAATTGTTATTGAGCAAAAGGTAGATTTATATTTGAGAAAACGATCAAATAAGCCCCTCAACTATTAAAAAAAATCAATTAAGTTTCTGAGCTAAAACTTCCCTCAATTAAACCCTTAACCTTTTTAAAAACGACCAGATCCTCCTTTTACCCAGTAATCGACCGCTTAGCAACCAAGGTGATGATTTGGCATTTGACGTGGCAGATTTTATACACATAAGCGTTGATTAAGCTAAAAACATTGCATCATACTCTACTTCCCCAACCCTAATGTGCAGACAGAGGCGAGCGTGTGAACTACGGGATAGCTGAAAGAAGGCGAACGAAAAGCTGGAATGGGAAGTCTGGAGCCCATAGTTTATGACATGTGTTCTGTGTTTTTCAGGAAACTTTGGATCCATTATAAGAAAAAAGTTGAATAAGAATATTTATGCCAGCTCTGGGTGGCATGTTGATTTCAATGGAGACGACGGGTATGAGATCAAGAAGGGAAGGCATCAATTCACAGTCACGCTACAAGGCAGATCTTGTAGTTGCAGAAAGTGGGATGTTTCAGGTTGTGTGTTATGAATAGTCCAACCTAAAAGGTTTTTTCTTCTTCTTCTACTAATACTGTTTTTTATTGTTATTTAAGGTATACCTTGTGCACATGCAATTTGTGCCATTTTAGACCAAGGTCACAATCCAGAAGACTTTGTGGATAGGTGCTATTTTAAAGAGATGTATGAGAGAACATACTCTCATACTCTGCAGCCTATTAATGGGGAAATGTTTTGGCCGAGAATTGATTATGAGGAAATCCAACCTCTACCCAAAAAAATTAGTGGAAGGCTAAAGAAGAAAAGAGTACGTGAAGAAAGTGAGCCTTCCTCAGCAAGTCAAATGTCAAGGAAGGGTATAGTTATGTCATGCTCAAAGTGTAAGGAACCTGGTCATAATAGGTTGCGTTGTCCAAATAGCACTGCACCTACTCCAACTACAACAAGCAGAGGAAGAGGAAATGGGAGAGGGAGGGGTAGAGGGAGGGGGGGATAGAGGGAGAGAAACTGAATCAACTACTGATGGACCTATTGGAGGTGAAGCTGGAGTAGGGAGTGGTAGGGGAAGAGGAAGAACGAGGGGGGGAGGAAGAATGAGGGGAACATGGAGGAAGAACACTGCTGATAATGTATCTGGTTTTGGGATTTACATGGACCCACAAACTGGAGCAATTGTCCTTAATGTATGCATTGTGCACCTTTCATGATTTGAGGTCATTTATAAATGTTGATTGATTATTTAACATCATAGTTTCTTTGTTATTGCAGCCTAACCAGCGTGGAGAAACGATGGTGTGTGAAGGGACAAATTGAAGAAGGGAACCACAAGAAGAATAAATTGTTTTTTGGGCACCGGTCAAGTTGACTGTCAGGAGTTGTTTTTTGGGACTTATCAAGCTTAAATGTCAACAATATATATACTACATTGGCCAGTGTAATTTATGAAGTAGCACGTTTTGGGTTTTATGTTCATGTAAACTGTGCTTATGATCCTTTGTAAGGTTATAATGCTTTTTTGTAAACTCTTATGTAAACTATGGTTTGGATGGCACATTCTGGCCAATATTTTGAATGTTAAGATATTTGGGCATAAATACTGGTTCAGTCCTGTATTTTGTATTGTGCAGGGCTGTATTTTGGTTCAGGGCTGGATTTTGGTTGGTTGAGGGCTGCATCAAACTAAATACTATGTACTGCTCTGAAATTGCATCAAACTACTTCCATATGCAAATCATGAAGCAACTATATTTTTATCACTTTCAAAATGGTGCTTCTTGGAATCTCTTCTTTCACCTGAACTACTTACACTCATATCATTTCAATGAACTGGTTCTTGGAATCGCAGTACACTAATCAGTGCATAACAACAAGAGTAAAAAAAAGCATTACTTTCACCTCTGTTCAATCCAATACCAAAAGTAGTCAATACATTTTCATAAATCAGCCTTCACACATACATTTCCAATAAAACAACATTACTTCCTAATGAATGACAAAATCAGCCATCACACATACATGGCTTAGTAAAAAAAACAACCCAAATAAACCTAAACATAAACATAGACCAACTGAATAACAAAACACCCTAAAAAACAAATTCCCCTTCGCCTCTGCTTGTAGGTGCACTCTAATAGAAGTAATGTCTCGTTCAATCAAATACATGTCTTCCTCACCCATGGAATGATTCCTCCTCTGCAGTTCATCATCTCTTCTAGTCCAATTAGGCAAGCGACTATTAATGTCATTCTTTGAATCCACATCCTTCCAAGCATAGAACCCACATCCTTTTCCCTCCTACAAAATAACACCAACAAAACTAGGTTGTAATATACCCAAAAAATTGAAATTACTAGTACATCAAGTTTGACATACCTTCCAGTTTTGACATCCGTAGAACAATCGTCCACTTTGACGACCTGTGCAAAGGGGTGATTTCAGTCCACAGAGGCAATACATACTCGGCTCATAGTTAAGAGTGGATAGCTTGGTTCTTCTTATACTTGATGTCGAAGAAGATGACATTCTTCGTGGCTTCTAAGAGAGACGACCTGTGCGAAGAGCTCTGGGTGTGACGACCTGTGCGAAGAGCTCTGGGCGTGACGACCTGTGCGAAGAGCTCTGGGCGTGACGACCTGTGCGAAGAAAAAAGGGTTAAGATTCAGTTTTGAGGATTTAAAAAATATAATGACACATCATCCGTCAGCCACATTAAAATTTGTCATGTCAATCTTTTTTCTTGGGTACCGGTTGATTACAGGGTAAAAGGAGGATCTGGCCGTTTTAAAAAAGATTAAGGGTTTAATTGAGAGAAGTTTCAGTTTAAGGACTTAATTGATTTTTTTAATAGTTGGGGAGCTTATTTGATCGTTTTTTCTTTATATTTTATACACCTTTTTTTACATTGTACGGAGTATATAGGTTTCTTTGACATAGACTCTGACATGATATCAAAACATCCTTAACAAAACGAATCTATTTGAAGAAGGGGTGATTAAAAAAAACCCAATAAAAGATCTATGAGTGATTCTCATTTGCATACTAACCCGCAACTTCACGAAAGCAACTAATCTTTTCCTTGATTCTCTCTCAACATTCAAAACCTATGAGCTTTTCACTTGTGAAATTTTATACCCTCCATCCCTCAATACTTTGTCATGTTGGATCGGCACGTGAAATAATAAAGTAAAAACGGTGTAATTGAGATATGTGCAGAGAATAGAGAAATAACAGGAACCATAAATTCATTGATTAAAAAGGAAAATGACAAAGTTTTTTGGACATCCAAAAAAAGGAAAGCTGACAAAGTTATAAGAGACGGAGGGAGTATATTATAGTGTCCTCGCAAGTTTATTATATTGGATCGTGTTTTCTTGAAACCAAAGCAATGAATACATTTGTTTTCAGGAAAAGATCTCTAATACTATCCTCGGTATCGCATTAATTGCAACATTTGAATATATACACTATTCATGTACTTTACTTTGACTTCATTTTATTTATTAATGTATGTGATTTTTTTTATAAATATTGTTAAATTCGTCTCATTATTAAGTTTTATAATCTGATTTTTATTTTATTTTTACTAATACAGAATTGAACATAATGACGGTCAAAGTTATGCGTTGGCAAACGTGAAATGTTGACTGTTGCAACTAAAAAGAGACTGATACTTGCGCCCACGCTTCCATTATTCCATGGAATGAGCTGGCTATTCTTTATTCCCAATTCTGCTAGGTAGAGAAATTGTGCATTTTGTATGTATTTTAGGACTATGAGCAGGGGCGGAGCCAGAACACTGGACTGGACCGATACAAAGAAAATTTTTGGTAAATTTTTTGACCGAAATTTTTTACATTTAAAATTAAGACATTTTTTAAATTTGGATTGGGTCAGGGCGATTGGCCCTCCCCTGTCTCCGCCCATGACTGTGAGTATTTTATTAGCTCAAGGCATCAAGCCCTTAAAATGACAAACAATGGAGCCAAATAAAGTGGTTCGATCTTTGAGGGGCTTATGGGTCGAATATTCTGATGGAAATTTGTGAGAAAGTTCTTCATAAAGTGTATATTATGAAAAACACTGCGTGAGAATAATCTAGACATTATGAAGGACATTCTCACAGAACTTGGTAAAAAAATCAACCGAGAAGCCACTCAAACGAGCTTGGCCGTACCAGACACAAATCATTTCTCACATGTTCAAACTTGTCAAAAAACGACCATGTTTATTTAATTTCTGTAGTGTGACTATATGACAAAACTACTGAGCATATGAATAGTCTGCTTTGATGTGAATTGCTTGCCTGAACGGAATCAATTCAATATGTCCATGTATAGAAATATTTTAAACACTAAAAATAACCCCAAACTATACAGGTTCTCTGTACTAGCTTGTTTGGGAGCTTTTTGGATTTATACCTTAAATGCATATAATTGCAAATTTGAAGTTAATTAGTTGTATTGGTCATTGGCTCATGATAGTGTCTGCATACCACTCTGAGAGATGTTAAAGTACCTCTAATATGATATGGAGTGCACAGTGCGTGTGTGTATGTGTGGAGGATTGGTATGAACTCTTGGAGTCTTGGGGTGAGCATGAAGCTCAAAAAATTGTATGACAGAGAATAGAGAAGAAAAAATACAAGAAACTTGGATGAAAATAAAATGTTAAGGACAATAAATTATTAGCTCACATTCAATTCAATGACTAAATGACTTAATGTTAGTTATTTTTTCACTATCTATGTTCATTCTATTGTTTGAAGCATAAACAAAAAATTAAGATATGCAAAATAAAAACAAATACTTTAATCAAATTATGTTTCCTTTTTATTTCCTAAGGTATAAGTTATAACCCTATAACATACTCCCTCTGTCCTGAAATTAACTTCTCACTTGGATTTCACACACATTAAGAAAATAAATTTACTAGGAGGTAAATTTTAATATTTTGAAACTATTTCGACACTGTCTCGACACCGTTTTGCACTGCTTTGATGTAGATAATTTGTCAAATAAGGAAGTGAGAAGTTAATTTCGGGACTGCCTGAAAAGGAAGTGTGAAGTTAATTTCGGAACGGAGGGTGTATAATTTTACATGAAGAAATAGGATTACTAAAAATATATTTCCTTTTAATTAATAACATATGTCATTATCCTAAGATTCCTAAAATAGCCTTGATCCATTAAAACTAAAACTACTGCATGTATCCAGCAGGGGGTAAGGGGTTGATCTTGGTGCATTGACTCAGCTTATAGGCAACAAGCCATAAAAACATATTTTACAAATTTACACCAAACACTTTTTCATCTCTTAAATACCCTAAGCCTCATTGACAATTATAAGATTGTAAGATATCAAATGGGAAGACTTGGTAAACTCGGTCAACATCACCTAAAATAGAAATATAATAAGTTTTGTGACAGAAAATAGTTTTTTAAGATTTGATTAAGATAACTTTTGTAACACTTTGAGATTAAATTGAAAATGATTAACAATACTACTCATACCAACAAGGTGAATCTTCTTTTAAGAAGCTCATCAGCTAAAAATCCCAAATTAAGAGGGTTCTTTTAACTTTTCACTTATGGGTAAGTGAAATATTGAGAGGATTCTCTTCATCGAAGCCAAGGATTTATGAAATTTAAAAGAGAATGGAGGAGTTTATAACTATGATTTATAAACACTGAAATTAATATCAAGAAAAGTAAAAAGAGAAAATAGTTGTGTGTAGAGAGTAACTACCTGGTGAGGTGTTACAACTTTTATATAAAATAATGTAGCTAGGGTTAAGTGAGTTTGGTCATACCCTTCAATTGATCAACTGCAATCATTGACGTTGACGCCATTGACCATTCACTATTTGAATCAGTGACAGTGTTGCGATCTCATAGTGACTTATACGATAGTATTTGTTTCCACCTCATTAGCCATCCAAGATTGACCTATATATCATTTTCCAAATTGAATAAGTGAACCGGTGGGCGTAGCTCAACTAGTAGTGAGGGAGTGCCACAAGAGTTAGATCCCGGGTTCGAATCCCGGCACAGAGAGGTGACTATGCTAAATGCAAAAAATATAGGGCCTCTGCAAGTACCGGGGACTGAGTCTCACTTTCTATCTGTCAGATTGGGATTAAAATCCAATTTACATTCTCTCAACATACCGTCCGGTCGGAGTTGGGGATCCTCAGAGATGATGGAGTGTCATCCTTTTTTTTTTTCAAATTGAATGACTGAATCAATAACTTTAGAGTGACATTGGGGCCTCCAACTAGTGACACTAGTTGCATCGATTAAACGCACTAGCCCCAAACTACTTCTTCAACACTTCGTCCAACATTTTCAACATACTTGTATAGTTCAATATATCAATACATTTTCTTCTAGAATCACTAAATCTAAATGAGTCCATTTATTTTCCTTTCTTTATTTTTTGAGTAGTCTTCGTGTCCATCCGGCCTGACGGGGAACCGCCATCCGGCCGAAGCTGTTTCGAGCTCTCCTCGATGAAATTTTTGATAAAACTTTATAGCACGTTCTTCATCAAGTCTAGTTTATTCATATCAAATTTCAGTTAACAATTCAACTGGGAAGGCAGTTAAATAATTATTTAAAAAAGTGCATAGTCAAATATGTATAAACTGCGCATTGGTTTTCAAAAGGTTATGATGGAGTATATGGCACGGGAACCCCCGGCCCACAGACTCCTACTACTCCAGCGAAGGCCCAACAGGCCCAGAAGGCCAAGCAGGCCCAAATCACAGCGCCCAGAGTACCAGGCAGTCCGCACTACGCGCCAGGGGTGCCTTCGGCCCCCTGGCCGAAGGCTCCAAATTCTCACAGAACGGGTTTCTCAAGCAAATTAAGAAACTGGGAGAAAACGGCGAAAACAGTAGCCCTCGGCATTGTGAGCCCTCGGCACCAAGGTGCCATCGGGTGGAAGAGCCCTCGGCTACTGCTCTATAGCCGAAGGCATCTCACTCGACAAGATATCCGCCTCACATGCGTACAGATCACCGTACCCCGCACAGACGTCCCATCCAACAGCCGCATTAAATGCGGCCACATGCGGTTGCCAGCGCCAACCAGTTGAGGTGACCCCTCGGCCAATGAGCGCTTGACACGTGTCCCTGTCCGACATTTATTGCTACTATAAATAGCACCCCATTTCCTCATTTGTAACCACGCTGAAAACGGCATCCATACTGAATACACTCTCTCTCTACTTTTACTTCCTTGCTCTGACTTCTCTCTAAGTTATTCCCCGTAATAACCCTTCGGATATATACCCCCGGGTAGACTATCCATCATTTGGTGCTCTCGTTGAGAGGTTGAACAATCGAGTAAGAAACCATCCCCCTCGACCAAACACAAAACACTAGCCCTCTATCAAAATGGTGAGGACAACACGTGCCAACTCAAAAAACGTAGAAGACAAGAACCTGGCCCTCGGCGACGTCAACGCCCCCGAAGCCTCTCACAGGGCTCCCGAGGGCGGTGTCATCGCTGGGCTGGAACAGGCGGCTGTCGACCTACGCCTTCAGATCCAACAAAATGCCCCCGATGCCCGCCTCGACATCGAGGCCAAGAAGAAAAACCGGAGCGATGACCAAGTCAGCCCTCCGGTTCTCACCATCGACGTGCAATCGGCGCTCTCCGCCTTCATCCAGACGCTCACCCAGAACCCGGGTGCCTTCGGCACCCTGGCTCCAGCTCACCCTCAGATCGGGGAAAATATCATACTTCCCCCTCTGCCACACCCCTTCGGGAATCACACCCCTCGGGTGAGAAACGACGAAGGGGTGGTGGCCCAAGATACGTCCTCCCAGGAAGTTCAGTCCCGGGACCGCCATAATGACAACAGGGAAAGGCCCCGTACTTCCGCCCTCAACCGGCTCGGAGGAGGGCCAGACCGCCGAGGGGTCCAAGACCGCCTCGGGGGGAAAGCACTCCAAAGGCCCCATGAAAGCGGGGGATCTGTTTCGAGGGCAGACGAGGAGCGTCCCCCTCGGGACAAAGGCAAGGCACCCCTTCACGCCGATGATGCTCGGCACCAAATCAACCAGGCCCACTCGGCCCGGGGTCGTTCGCAGGGGGCGGAGACCCTCCCGAAGGATCCCCGGGACGAGATTATTGCGGCCCTCCAACGCCGGCTTGACGAGATGGAGTCCAACAAAGCTCACGCCACCACCTCCACTCCTCATTCAGATCTCAAATACGAGGCCATGATGGCCAAAATGGAGGAGTTACAGAAGAGGGTGGCCGAGGGCTCCGGGGAACCCGTCATCCAGCTCCGGACTCGGACGCCATTTACCCCAAGGGTATTGGCGGCCCGGATCCCAGAAAAATACCGAGGGCAACACATACAGCCCTACAACGGGAAAACGGACCCCCAGGAACACTACAGCAAATACCAGAACTGCATGATGATGGTGGGGGCGTCAGACGAATATTTGTGTCGATGGTTCCTCTCCACCTTAGAGGGACCGACATACGAATGGTTCAACAGGCTGCCCGAGGGCTGCATTGATTCGTGGCAAGAACTCGCCCAACGATTCTTGACACAATTCGCCGGGAGGCGTCGCACAAGGAAGCACTTCTCCCACCTCCTAACAATACGCCAGAAGAAGAATGAGACCCTTCGGGATTTCCTGGAGCGCTGGAGGACGGAGGCCGACAAGGTCGACGGTGCTGATGACGGGACCCTCCTGGCCCTCCTACAAACCGTCCTCCGCACCGGTAACTTTTCAAGGAGCCTCATCATTGAACCCCCCCGCGACTACATAAGGGCTTTGCAGTGGGGGGACCGATATGCTGAGGCCGAGGAGGTGGAGAAGTATCACCAGCATCCGGACCAGCAGCCCCCGAGGGCTGACAACAAGCAAAACCGAGGGCCGGGGGCTCCTCCAAATCACCCCAAGGCTTCGGGACCCTCTGATGACCGCCCTCGGCAAGGCCAAGCCAAGCCCGGGGGAGGTTATAAGAGCAACCCTAAGACTTGGGCCCAACCCATTCTCCTGGACCGCCCTCGGACACCATTGACGCACCCCGTCAGCATCATCCTCGATTTTGCCGAGGAGAGGGGCCTCGTTGAGCGCGACTCTCGCGCACCCCCGGAGGTACACGCTATCAACCCTCAGTTCCCCTACTGTCGCTTCCATCGGCACCAGGGGCACAGGACCGATGACTGCCATCAGCTGAAGACGGCCATCGAGAGATTAATACAGGCGGGGCACCTGTCCCAGTTTGTCCAGAGCCCTCGGCAGGAGGGACCTTCTCATCAGGGACCTCCCCGAGGGCACCATACGAAGGTAAATGCCTGGGTAAATCCGAACACCATCCCCCTCGGCAAGAAGAGGGAGATCGGAAACTTGGAAGAAGAGGAGGAGGAGTACCCCCACTACCAGGAGAAGAAACGCCACATCCTCATGATCACCGGTGGCAATACAGGGGGCGATTCCACCAGCCAACGAAAGAAGTGGGCTCAATCGCTTTACGTGGGGGAAGTCACTCATATGCCCCCGGTAAAGCGACTGAGGGAGGAACCCATCACCTTTACCAACGCAGATCTCCCTCCTACTTCTTCTCCACACAGGGATGCCTTGGTGATTCGGACGGAGATAAACGACACCATCATTCACCGAACTTACGTTGACACGGGCAGCTCCGTCAATGTAATGTACGTCAGCACCTTCAGAGAGCTGCATCTGGAGAGGGGGTCCCTTCGGCCCATTAAGACCCCTCTTGCCGGCTTCACCGGCGACACTATTGATTCCGAGGGGGTAATAACCCTCCCGGTGATCTTCGGCGACGGGCTCCATAGAGCCCAGCTCGAGGTGGAGTTCGTCGTCGTCAACATTGACTGCGCCCACAACATCATCCTCGGTCGGCCAGCCCTCGAGGACCTCGAAGCCATCATCTCCATGAGGCATCTCTGCCTCAAGTTTCCCGCCAAGGGGGGAATTGGCTACTCCCGGGGGAACCAGAAAATTGACCGCGCCTGCTATCTTCAGGTCACTAAGAAGGTAAGCAAGACGGAATTCCGTGTTGACACCATCACCGGAACCATCGACCAAGAGGAAAGAAGGCCGAGGGCTGAACCGGCCGAGGACGTAGAAGACTTTGCGCTCGATCCGGCCCAGCCGGAGAGAGTCGTAAAGATTGGAGCCCAGCTCCCTGAAGATTTGAAGACCGGTATCACCGACGCCCTCCGCGCCTACTCCACTGTCTTTGCATGGGGGCCGGAGGACATGCCGGGAATCAGCCGAAGGGTCATCACCCACCGCCTCTCGGTGGACCCTTCGGCAAAGGCAGTGCAACAACGAAGAAGACCCCTCTCCGCCGAGAGAAGGGAATTTCTGAAGAAGGAGGTCGCCATGCTCCTCTCCATTAAGCACATCAAGGAGGTGAAATATCCCTCATGGCTGGCGAATGTAGTCCTCGCACAGAAGCCCCCTACCTTCCGCATGTGCGTGGACTACACCGATCTCAACAAAGCATGCCCTATGGATCCATTCCCTCTACCAAACATTGATCAATTGGTGGATGAGACCGCAGGGTGTGAGATCATGTCCTTCCTCGATGCCTTCCGAGGGTACCATCAAATTTTCATGCACGAGGAGGACGCCGAAAAAACTGCCTTCATGACTCCCGAGGGCATCTTCTGCTACCTAGTGATGGCCTTCGGCCTAAAGAACTCGGGGGCCACTTACACCCGGATGGTGGCCCGGGTCTTTCAAGCCGTCCTGGGGCGCACCATGGAGGCCTATGTTGACGACATGATCATCAAGAGCAAACAATCTTCCAGCCATGCTGACGACCTCCGGGAAATCTTCGCCATCATGCAAAAATTCAACCTTCGGCTAAACCCGAAGAAGTGCACCTTCGGCGTCCAAGGGGGCAAATTCTTGGGCCACATGGTGAGCCGAAGGGGTATTGAGGCCAATCCCGAGAAGATCCAGGCCATCATCAACATGGAGCCCCCACGCAATGTGAAGGAGGTCCAACGGTTGACGGGCCGCCTGGCAGCCCTCAACCGCTTTCTATCTAAATCGGCGGAGAAGTCTCTACCCTTCTTCCAGATCATGAGGAAGACGGCTGGCTTTCTATGGACTCCAGAATGCCAGGGGGCTTTCGACGAGCTCAAACGATATCTATCTTCACCTCCTGTGCTCTCCAAACCCAAGGTAGGGGAGACCCTCTACCTCTACCTTGGGGTTAGCCCGGCGGCCATCAGCTCTGTGCTCATCCGGGAGGAAGACGACATCCAACATGCCATCTTCTACGTTAGCAAGACCCTAAGGGAGGCCGAGCTCAGGTACTCCCCTGTGGAAAAAACGGTGTTGGCCATCGTTTGGACTGTCAAGAAGTTGGGCCACTACTTTCAGGCTCACCCGGTTCAGGTCCTCACCCATCAACCCCTCGGCGCCCTCATGAGGAGCCCCACCAGCTCCTCCCGCATGGTGAAATGGGCTATCTTCTTGAGCCAGTACAACATTGACATCCGCCCAAGGCCTGCCATCAAGGGCCAAGTCCTGGCGGACTTTGTGACGGAGTGTACCGCAAGGGCAGCCACGGACGGGGAGCCCTCGGCTACCTCGGACGACTGGTGGACCCTCTACACTGACGGCTCTTCCGCGACCAAAGCATGCGGGGGAGGGGTAGTCCTCATTACTCCCGAGGGCTTCAGGGCCTACTATGCAATCCGCTTCTCCTTCAAGGTCTCCAACAATGAGGCTAAATATGAGGCCCTCCTATGTGGCCTTCGGCTGGCTGCCAACATGAGGGCTCGGCAGATCCACATCAAATGCGACTCCAAGTTGGTCGTCGGCCAAATCTCCGAAGAATATGAGGCCAAGGAGGGGAGAATGAAACAGTACAAGGAAGCGGCCAAGGAGTTGCTTAAGGTATTTGAGGCACACTCTCTCACTCAAATACTGAGGGCTCAGAACTCCGAGGTCGACATATTATCTAAGCTCTCGGCCGACTCCCCCGAGCACATCTCCAAAATTGCCAAAATCGAGGAACTCAGCCTCTCAAGCATCCATGCAAGCCCCGTTATGAACATACAACAACGTCAGGAGGATTGGATCTCAGATATCACCGCCTTCATCTCCACAGGGCAGCTACCCGAGAATGAGGCCCGCGCTAAACTGGCAAAGCTGAGGGCTCCTAGCTACACCATCGAAGATGGGAGGCTCTACAAACGATCTTACAATGGCACGCTACTTCGGTGCCTTCATCCAGATGAAGCTGAGGTCGCAATGGAGGAAGTGCACAGTGGCACTTGCTCAGCTCACCAGGGACCCTTCTCCATGTCCCGAAGGCTCATTCTCCAGGGCTACTTCTGGCCAACCATGGCCAGGGATTGTGCTGACCTTGCCCGGAGGTGCACCGCATGTCAACATTTCCAGAAAGCTCCCGGCAGGCCAGCGGTCAACTATGCCCCCATCAGCACCTCTGTCCCCTTTTCTCGATGGGGGATAGACCTAGTGGGCCCTCTGCCGAGGGGTACCTCAAACAACAGATACATCATCGTGGCCGTCGACTACTTTACCAAGTGGGTGGAGGCTGAACCCCTCGCCAGCATCACAGAGGCGAAGTGCCGTCACTTCGTCCTCAAGAACATCCTCACAAGGTTTGGCGTCCCCCAGCAGATCATCTCCGACAATGGGACACAATTTGAGGCAGCCCCCTTCTGTGCCCTTCTGGAGGCATGGGGCATCAAACACACCTTCTCCTCCGTTGCCTACCCTCAAGGCAACGGGCAAGTAGAGAATGCCAACCGGACCTTGCTCGAGGGCCTCAAAAAGAAGCTAGAGGCCGAGAGCGGTGGCTGGGTGGAAGAACTCCACAACATCCTTTGGGCCTACCGCACCACCCCTCGGCGAGCAACGGGTGAAACACCCTTCTCCCTCTGCTACGGTTTTGAAGCCAAAGCCCCTACGGAAGTCACCCTTCCCACCCGAAGGGTGATCCAATATGACCCCGAGGTCAACGACAGCAACATGGCCCTCGACCTCCACCTCATTTCAGAACGCCGGGAACAGGCCTTCATCCGGGCGGAAAACTACCGAAGGCAAGTTAAAAGCTACATCGACGCCAAAGTTCGCACCCGAGAATTTCAAGTGGGGGACTATGTCCTCCGGAGGAGGGAAGCCAGCCAACCAACCGAGGGAGGAAAAATGGCACCAAAATTCGAAGGCCCCTACATCATAGCAGCCATCATCAAACCCGGGACCTACAAGCTCAAATGCCACAACGGGAAAGAAGTCCCTAGGCACCGGAATGTACACCACTTAATTAAATTTTACCAATAATGTAAGAGCGGCCAAGCCCTCGTAACTAGTGAATGTACTATCCTATGGCCCAAGGCCTCCAATTTCGAAGAATGAAGATACATTCAAGACATCAAGCCCTCATACTGACTACAGGCCCACCACCTCACCACGAGAAAAACCCCTCCGGCACCAAGTGCCGAGGGCGGACGCCATCAACACCTAAAACATCAGTGAAAACACCACGTGTTTTCAGTCAAGACCCCTCGGTACCAAGTGCCGAGGGAAGGAACTCCTATCACCAACAACAAGGAACGCCATGTGTTTCATTTCCCTTCAGCACCCAGTGCCGAGGGTACATCCCCACCTTCAAACATCAAAAAAGAAAAGATGAGAACACCAAGTGTTCCTACAGAAGACCCTTCGGCACCCAGTGTCGAGGGTACACCTCCATCATCAAACATCGAAACGAAAAAAAGAAAAAAAAAACACACCAAAATGTTTCAAAGAAGACCCCTCGGCACCCAGTGCCAGGGATATGCTCTCCTATCAACTTCCAAACATCTGTTGGGAAACACCGAGTGTTTCATTTGAAGACCCTTCGGTACCAAGTACCGAGGGTAGACGCCTACATCACCTACGACAAAAGAGAACACCAAGTGTTCCTACAGAAGACCCCTCGGTACCAAGTACCGGGGGCTACACATCGAAACTAACACCAAGTGTTGTTTCTAAAAGCCGTACCCCACGAGGACGCATATACCGAAGGCGCCACCATCGGTGCCGGCGGCACGTAGTGCCCCCGGCCATTTGCAACTAGTGTGCAAATGAAAACCCTTCCTTGAAACGCTTTCCGCGTCACTACCCCCAGGGTATGACAGGCATGAGAAATGCCCAGGATTCGACTTTCAAAAACGGAACGCTATCCGCGTCACTACCCCCAGGGTATGACAGGCATGAGAAATGCCCAGGATTCGACTTCCAAACCGAAACGCTCCCCGCGCCACAACCCCAAGGGTGTGGCAGGCCACGGACTATGTCTAGCGCCGAGGGGACGACTTTCAAAAATGAGGCGCTTTCCGCGCCATCCCCCAAGGGGAGGCAGGTTACGGACCACCATATCTTGTGCCCAGGAAACGTCCCTCGATCCCCTCAGAACTCGGAAGGTTAACCCGAGGGAGGAGAGCCATTGGTGTATTCTGATGGTCTCCTAATAGGCCCAGCCTTACCAAGAAACCAAGTTTCTTGATGTCTTCCCTTCACCACCAACCAAAAAAAAAAAAAGAGGGGGTGAAGGGGAGTAGACTCAGCGAGAAATCAAAGAGTACACTCCAACAGATCACAACATCCCGAGGGCTCCCCACGGGGACACCTCCGGTAATTGAAGGCTTCTATTTCCCGAAGGATACCACTCAAACAAATATCATCAGGAAACGGCTAAGTCCACTGCCTGGTCACCTCCGGTCACACAGGCACCGAAGGCTTCAGCAAGGGTCGAAATCTACACCTTTTTAAAATTATGCCGAGGGCACACACTCATCATTGGCATTCTTCACAACAACAGGATTCCACACATATTTGGCCCTCGGCCAGAGACTCATACAACACAAGGGATCTACATCCGGAAGCTCAACACCAATTTACGCTTAGAAAATATTCTAAGTCCTAAATTAGCAGCCCCCAGGCATCTCGCAAAGTAATGCAGAGTCAGATGGCACCTATCACCCGAAGGCTACACAAAGAAACAACACTTGAAAAAATTCCAAGTCCTAAAATTGGGCCCCCGGCTCAATCAACATTACAGCCAGGGGAATACAATAGCCGAAGGCTATGCGATACAACAACACTTGCAAACAAAAAAAAATTCTATGTCCTAAAGATGGGCCCCCGGCTCAGTCAGTATTGCAGCTAGAGGAATATGACAGTCGAAGGCCATACTTCAAGAAGGGATGCCATCTCCCGAAGGCTCCCAAGGGAAAATCCACACTTAGAATGTTTTCTAAGTCCTACATGCTTTTCCCCGGTCAACTACTCATACATCAAGGAGGGATGCCATCTCCTGAAGGCTCCCAAGGGAGATTTTACACTTAGAATATTTTCTAAGTCCTACATGCTTTTCCCCGGTCAACTACTCATACATCAAGGAGGGATGCCATCTCCCGAAGGCTCCCAAGGGAGATTTTACACTTAGAATATTTTCTAAGTCCTACATGCTTTTCCCCGGTCAACTACTCATACATCAAGGAGGGATGCCATCTCCCGAAGGCTCCCAAGGGAGATTTTACACTTAGAATATTTTCTAAGTCCTACATGCTTTTCCCCGGTCAACTACTCATACATCAAGGAGGGATGCCATCTCCCGAAGGCTCCCAAGGGAGATTTTACACTTAGAATATTTTCTAAGTCCTACATGCTTTTCCCCGGTCAACATACTCACTCAAGAAAATTTTCTAAGTCCTAAAGAATTGGCCCCCGGCCTATTCAATATTTCAGTTGGGGCTCCACAGTAGCCGAAGGCTACATGACATATTACGCTTGCAAAAAATCTCTGAGTCCTGTGCATTGGGCCCTCGGTCCAACATTCACACATCAGGAAGGGATGCCATATCCCGAAGGCTCTCAAGGGGAAATCTACACTTAGGAATTTTTCTAAGTCCTAGGATTTGGGTTACTGCAAACACCCGAAGGCCCTATGGTGTGCTACACTTAGAAACATTTTCTAAGTCCTAATTGCTGCTGAACCCTCGGTTGCATATCCAGCAGAGGGTGCCCAACTACCGAAGGCTTCCAAGGGCAAGCTACAATCGAAAAATATTCTAAGTCCTAGACATACATTCAAAAATATCGAAGGCATACACTCAAGGAAAACGGAGGCATACATTCAAGAAGAAAGGAATTGGAGAAAACAATTCATATATACAAAGCCCGAAGGCATTCAATCATTCATCACGACAAGGAGTAAATATAGTTATTACAATGTTAGGCCGAGGCTATTACAAAATTGTTCGAATTACAGAGTACATATCAAATAATGTTATTCCCGGGGGCCGCCTCCCCCGATGGCTTCGAGGTAACTTCTACATCGGCCTCAGGATCGTCGCCCTCGGCTTCCCTTTGGAGCTCGGAATCCTCCAGGTCTGGCCTCTCGACATCAGGGGGGGAGAGGAACACGGATATCTGGCTGCAGGGGGGGAGCCCGTACGCCGCCGGGTCAAAGTCCTTCGGCTCAACCTTCAGATGGCGGGCCATCCTCCGGTAGATGAGGGCTTGAGTGAAGAACTCACCCCCATCATAATACTGCTTACCCTTCCGGGCCATCCACTCCTCCCCCGAGCCCTCGGACCATTCATCAACCGAGGCCTCAACGACCGAAGACAACCATGCCTTGTGCCCCTCGGTCTTCCACCCCCCGTCCAGGAACCCGGAGATGGCCTCCTCCCGGGCTGTGGCGACAGCCTTCGCTTTGATGGCCTCAGCCTCCTCGGCTGCTCTCCTTGCGGCCTCCGCAGCGGCCGCCTCAGCTTCTGCCTTCTCCTCCCTGAGCCTCCCGGCCTCCGTCCTCGCAAGCCGGAGGTCCTCCTCAAGCTGGGCCATCAGCTTCGTGGCCTGGGAGTCCCTAAGGATCGGCTCCTTCATCTTGGCGTCTTGCCCAGCTTTGTGGAGGCGCCATTCCTCCAGCCGTCGGAACTGCTCCCCGAGGGCAACGCAAGTCTGCAAAGATAAGCGGGTTGTCAGGGCCGAACGTGATTTCTTAGTTCAAAGTGGGAAACAGAAAGACAAACTACAGTGAACTCACCGTGAGGGAAGACCGGAGGATCCTGTCTTGAAGGGCTTGATCATCATCGGCCCCGAGAGCTGCCCTGTCGATATCGAGGGTTATACCTCTCAGGAGCGCCCTCGGGTCAGCCGTGCCATTCAACACGGCCGTGCCAGCCGGAAGGGAGAGCGTGAGGACCTCGAGAGATGGCTCCCGGACCCCCCTCGGCGCCTGCGCCATCGGCACCTCCGGAGGGTCATCTACAATCACCACCGGGGGGTCATCCTTCGCGGCATCCCCCTTCTTTAACCTTTTGGGGGCTTGGGGGGGCTCCTTTGCCGACGGCTTTCTCTTAGCCGCAGCAGCATCGCCCTCGGGCTTTTTGGGAGGCGCACCGACGGGCTTTTGGCCACCAGCGTCCGGCCCCTTCGGATCCTTGGCCGGTTTGTTCTTGAATCGGGCGAGGCCTTTGACGTTCATCATGCTTACTGGAACACCTGCAAAAAAATGAGGGGTTAGGATCGAGGGGTCACTACTAAGTGGCATAAAGAATTAACAAAACAAATGAACAAACGTGCTAAGATATGAGGGTGAGAATGCCCTCAGCTACCACCTCCGGAGGCTCCCTCAAACACTGAGAACTTCTCATCAGTTTCCCCAGGAACCGGTACCGCCGGAACCCGAGGGTGTAGAGATCTGCTTCTTTGGTGCAATCCTTGATGGAGATATTCTTGTCCCGGCCCTCCGGGATCATGGCCAGAATCCTGCCATCTTTCTCGAGGGCGGCGCTCCTCCTCTTCTCGTGCCTCCTAAAGCGGTCACGCAGCTCCCTCGGGAAGGGGCTCTCGGCTAGCTTCACATAGCACCACCGGTCCTTCCACCCCTTGTTCGAGGAGGGCGCCTCAGTGAAGAGTTTGAACACGGACATCTGCTGCAGATTGGCGAATCCCTCGGCATTCGCGTGCCCCGCCGGCACAGGTTGAAGCTCTGGAAGAAGAGGTCCAGGCTAGGCGTCACCCCCCGGGACTTACAGAGCTGAAGGAAGCCAGTGATATAAGAATGGCTGTTCGGGGTCAGCTGGCAGGGAACCAGACCGACGAACCGAAGATACTCCCGGAGGAAGGGGTGCAGGGGGAAGCGGAGCCCCATGGATACTGAGAGGACGTGCACCGCAATGCAGCCCTCGGGAGCCCGGGAGAGAACGTCATCCGGACCCGGTGTCACCACGATGGCCGAGGGGCCCACGTGAAGCTGGGTGACATAGATGTCCGCCGCATCAACCTTCGACTTGATCTCCAATGCGGCGGTGTTGAGATAGGAGTACCCCTCGGGCATATCGAGGGGCTTCCCTTGGTCTGCTACGCTGCCCTTCTTCTTGGGAACAGCGGTCTTGGCCTTCTTCTTTCCGGGGGCCACCCGGAGGGGGACCGCATTCAGCGGCCGAGAGGTGCTGGCCTCCCCGGCACCCCGAGGGGGGAGCACAGCAACGGTGACCCTCTCGCTTTCTCTTTGTGCCTCCTCTTCAGCTGCTTGCCAGGCGATGGCCAACTCTTCGTCCTCACATTCTTGCTCAAAGCCCTCGGCCTCCGCCTCAGCTACGAGGGCTTTCTGCAACTCCAGGGCAATGACGGCATCCTGTCCCACCGAGGACTCTGCACTTGAGGACTCCACGTCCGAGAGGACTTCATCCTCCACCGAGGGCGCCCCCGAGATATCTTGAGAATCACTCTGGGACGACATGCTGACTCTAGTTCGAAGGCTCGTAGACGCTAGTGTTTTCTAAGATTTCTATCTCCTAACCTAAGGGCACAGTACAGGTAGCTAAGAAGTGAAGGGAAAGCAGGCACTGACCTTGAAAGCAGAAGTTTTGTCGAAGGCCTGAGTTTCTCTCACTAGAATTTTGGGCAGAGCTTCGCTAAGATAAATGATCGCACAAGGGGAAATGGCTCTGGCCTTGGGGTATTTATAGGCGCTGGAATCCGGGCTTGGGCCCGGAAACCGGGCCTCCGGACGGACCGTCATCATTACACACCGTCGTTTCACCCAATCGGTGACGCCGCCCACGAACAGCCAGCCATCACACACCACGTGTGCCACCCCCCAACGGCTATACCCTGTCGTTACATATTTCAACGGCTATATTTCCAACGGCTATATTCCGGAAGCCCCCGGGTTTTCTATTTCACTCCACTTCATCAAGGGTAGCCCCCGGGTACACTCACTCAGAAGTGTGCCCAGGTTGTGCCCAAACAGCACATAACAGACGCCTTCGGGATCACTCCTTCAGAAACCCAGGGCTTCATATCAGGGCACCCCTCGGGGATTCCCCCTCAGCACTGCAAAACCGGGTAGCCCCCGGGGAGTTGCCTCATTGACGGATGACCCATGGCACACAGGTAATGGGAGCCCTCGGGTATCTTCATCACTAACTAATCAACAAACAGTGGACCCCCTGGAAACAACTCCATTGTCGCCCTCATCCAGCAGTCCCTCGATCCCCGAATTGAGGGCCTCCCCTTCGGCGCCACCAGGACATCAACAGCAAGCCTTCGGCTAATCAATACATGAGCCCTCAGAAGAGAGAGCCTTCGGCATTCCCGTCATTCTCCACTTTATACCAAGGTTTGACATTTTCGATTCATCATTGGGGGAATTCGGTGCACTCTTTTTCCCTCA
This sequence comes from Cuscuta europaea, assembly GCA_945859875.1. NCBI lineage: Eukaryota > Viridiplantae > Streptophyta > Magnoliopsida > Solanales > Convolvulaceae > Cuscuta > Cuscuta europaea. The sequence continues at coordinate 19,004,121 of CAMAPE010000013.1, read as the reverse complement.
TTAGGATTTTTTCCCAAAGGGTTTTTCCTAATGAGGTTTTTAACGAGGCATCCCCCCAAAATGAAACGAAAAAACAACAGCCTTCGGCCAACAACAGCAACGCAACTACTCTACTCCTTTTCACCACTTTACAAGTGCCTCAAGGAGTGGGGGACTGGAGGACCCCCTCGGGAAAATCATTAAATTACAAAAGATGTAGAAACTCCAACAAACAACAAGGCAAGCCCTCAAGTCCCGACATGTGGGTAACTGAGGGACTGCCTTCGGCAGGGACATAAAAGCAACAACTCCTCACCAACTTCAGAGATCATGACGGGACAACGTCAAAGGGCAAGCACAAATTACTCCTTTTCCCTCAAGTACCTTTCGGCAAAAGAAGTGAGGGACTCCTGATGGAGTATATGGCCCGGGAACCCCCGGCCCACAGACTCCTACTACTCCAGCGAAGGCCCAACAGGCCCAGAAGGCCCAGCAGGCCCAAATCACAACGCCCAGAGTACCAAGCAGTCCGCACTACGCGCCAGGGGTGCCTTCGGCCCCCTGGCCGAAGGCTCCAAATTCTCACAGAACGGGTTTCTCAAGCAAATTAAGAAACTGGGAGAAAACGGCGAAAACAGTAGCCCTCGGCATTGTGAGCCCTCGGCACCAGGGTGCCATCGGGTGGAAGAGCCCTCGGCTACTGCTCTATAGCCGAAGGCATCTCACTCGACAAGATATCCGCCTCACATGCGTACAGATCACCGTACCCCGCACAGACGTCCCATCCAACAGCCGCATTAAATGCGGCCACATGCGGTTGCCAGCGCCAACCAGTTGAGGTGACCCCTCGGCCAATGAGCGCTTGACACGTGTCCCTGTCCGACATTTATTGCTACTATAAATAGCACCCCATTTCCTCATTTGTAACCACGCTGAAAACGGCATCCATACTGAATACACTCTCTCTCTACTTTTACTTCCTTGCTCTGACTTCTCTCTAAGTTATTCCCCGTAATAACCCTTCGAATATATACCCCCGGGTAGACTATCCATCAGGTTATTTGACTGCCTTCCCAATTGAATGTTTAGCTGAAATTTGGTATGGATAAACTAGACTTGATAAATAACATGTTCACAAAATTCATCAAAACATTTCACAGGGAAGCGCCCGAAATAGCCTCGGTCAAATAGCGGTTCCGGTCAGGCCGACTGGACATGAAGATTTGTCTTGTTTTTATATCACCGGTGGGCGTAGCTCAACTGGTAGCAAGGGAGTGCCACAAGGGTTAGGTCCCGGGTTCAAATCCCGGCAACTGCGATGAGAGGTTACTATGCTAAAAAACCATAGGACCTCTGCAAGTATCAGGGACAGAGCCCCACTCTCTATCTGTCAGATTGTGATTATAGTCCAACTTACATCCTCCCAACATATCGTCCGGTCGGGGTTGGGGGGCTCTCAGGGATGGGGTGTCATCCTATTTTGTCTTGTTTTTATATCTCATGTTTCTTAATTTTGTTTTTGTTTTTTTATGTAATGCAGAAGACATGAACTTGTGATAGATGAAAGTATAAACATGTTATTTAGAACTTGGTTTATGTAAGCTTTAATTTTTATTTTATAATAGCTGGAGATGTCTTAATGCGTTATATATTACTAGACATATTATTCATTACATTAATTAATCTGTTCTATTTTTGTTTAAAAATAGTAAGCTCTAAACTTTTTATAGAAATATTTGAATGAAAATGACTTGTAAAAAATCCAACTTCTATAAAATTTGAGTTTTTAGCGACTTTATAAAAATTTTAATGTAGTTTTTGAATATGTAAATTTTAATACTCTTATTATTATCAGGGATCAATTAATTAACCTCATGATCTGTCAAACATCATAAATCGTTTGAGATTATGTAGGATGGAGGGAGTATATGTCTAGCTTCTATTGGTTAATTTAATTTTGATACTATTTTTTATTGTTTCACTTGCATGAATTCGTTTTGTTCGTTGATAATTTGATTTGAAACTGCATTATTAACAACAATTTTACAAAATTTAGTATTTTATGATTTTTACACAATTATTCTAGGAAGAATGACAAAAATAATACTATTGAGTTTTGAACTGACAAAAGTATGACCAAGAATTGATACGGACAAAAAACTGATCCATTTTAATTGAAAAGCCCGTACTGCCCATTGCATTACCTCATCCTGCGCATCTTCCCTACGACCTCTCCCTTCCCCGACCTTCTTCCTTCCCCCTTCCATTGCGACCTTCCCCCTTCCCCCAATTCTATTAATCCTTTCTTCTTCTCATTAATCGAATATTGATTCTGTCGGATTTAAGTTGGAAAGGGCTAGCAGTGGCGGTAGCTAGCAGAGGCGGCTATGGTTGGTGGCTATGGTGACAGACGGAGATGGCGAGCCGAAGCTGGTGGACCGGTACCAGATCTGAAGCATCTCGCTGCTATCCCTCGCCTACTTCGGTGGAGAGAATATTCGGCGGCTAGGTTGCAGTGGGGGGGAAGTTGGAGGCTGCGGCTAGGGTTACGACGGTGGCGGTGGGCTAGAGATTCAGGGCTGGGGAGGTGGTTGGGGGCTGATACGGGCAAGGGAGGTGGCTGGAGAGTTGAGTCGGCGTGGCTGCGGTCTGCGACGGCACTGGTTGGGCAGGCTGTAGTCACTGGCCAGGCGGTCCTGGTCACTTGGTGGAGTAACCGTGGCTAGCGGCGGTAGTGGCGCCGATTTGGCACGACGGTAGTCGGACGACGTTGTTGTCGGAGTAACTGTGTGCGGAGGTGTCATTGTAAATGTGTCACTGTGGTCGAGAGGTGTCACTGTAAATGCGTCACAGTGACCGGTGATAGTCACCAGCCAGCGGTGGTCCCCGTGCTGACAACGGCAATTGTCAATGTGGTTGGTGTCACTCTGATGAGTGTCACTGTGTCAGCTCATGTAACTATAAAACAAAGTAACTGCACATTAGAGATAATTTAGTAAGTTTAAAGCTTATTAGTCACATTTTTGGAAATTTTAAAAAATGGTCACTTTTTTGTCAATTAGTCTTTTTTAGTAATATTTTAGGCAAAACCCCATTCCCATTATTCTACATCCAATTACTTTAATTTGATTTGTGATCAATTGTAAAAGAATATTCTTTGGAGTAAGTTAATTAATACTCCGTATTAGTTATATTGTCGTGTGAGATATAAATTAAGCAATTAGAATTGGAATAAATGTGATTTGTATGTACATCATACGTGTTCACCTTTTTTATATTATGTTATAAATATAATTAATGATATAGCATGGTTTAACACGTACTTCAAGAGAGTAATAGTCGCAAAATTTCATCGTGAACATGATAAATTTAATATGAGTTTTTTTCAAAAATATTACCGAAACAAAACTTATTTATAAGAATATGACTAGTAGTTACTACAATGTAGTGTCATGATATCTTAACTTTAAAAATTGAGCATAAGTAACTTTGTCTTCATTACTTATCTAGTTACTAGTCACATTTTTGTAAACAATCTTCATTTTAGTCATATATATATATATATATCTATATGTAATTATTTTCAATAAATATTAACATAGTATAAATAATAACTTAAAGATTAGAACATATCATGCAAATACTTGTACAATTACTATATTAAATCATATAGTTTTAGATCAATATATAATTACATATGGATTTAACATGAAATATATTAGCATCATATAGTCCAAATACACTCATATAGTCCAAATACACATGTGAATCAAGAGCATTTTATGGTATAAACACATAACAATTCAACATGCATAACAAACAATATGATTTGAATTGAGTATATGAAATATAATAATGTAATATTTAGTGATTACTGTGTAATTTCCACAACTCTGTTTTATTATAAATATACAGCTAAGGCACCCAAGAGAATAAACCATTATTCCACAAATTCTATTTTAGCATATGGTATAAATCAGAGCCTAGGTATTTCTATCCCATGAGCGGCAATTCCCTTCCTGTTACTTCATCATTGCTCGCGCCCTCCCAACAGGTGCATCCGCAAACCATCGGCACCATGGATTCTCAAGTTCCCTTTCCGCAGGTGCAACCTTCGTCCGCCATGGCCAACAATGTCATCGGCATCCCAACTGTGTTCGAGCATGGTTCCAGTAGTACGGCTCCCATTCCGGCTTCAACAACGACGTCATAGCACTACAAAAAAACTCGCGTTTGTCATGGATTTTTATCACGGATTACGGCCGTGACAAAGTTGTCACGGGCTTTGTCACGGAATATTGGGATTTGTCACGAAAACGTTTTGTCACGGATAGGTACGTGACAAAGTATTGTCACGGATTTGGTCCGTGACAAATTTACTCTGGCGACCGGTTTTTTACTCCGGCGAAAACATTTTTTGCTCCCGGGCATTTGTCACGGCTAGATCCGTGACAAATCCGTGACAAACCTCAATTATTGATTTTCCAGCGGTAACCTTTAATAATACAGTACGAAAAAGGGGTTGTCACGGATAAATCCGTGACAAATCCGTGACAATTTTTTTATATATATCCCAACCCCATCGTCCATTACAATTGCAAGAACAACACTTATCGGTTCAAAAATTCGTAGATTCGAGTGATGTAGTATCAGTTTAAAGATTGAATGATGTAATCTGTCAGTTCATCATTTTTCCTGTTTATGCAGATAAGGTATGTCATTTTAACTAATTTCTTTTAATTATGTAATAAATTATTAGCTAAGTGAGGTTAGTTGTTCATTTATTTAAACTATTAACGTAATTTTAACGTAATTTAGTGAGGTCATGTTAATTTTCATATTATTAACAATATATTATTAAACTATTAACGTAATTTAGTTAAATTTAAATATAAATATTAATTAGTTAATTGAAATGAGTTTATATCACCAATGATTAGGCCGGTTTGTTTATTAGCAATTATTGTTATTAATGCATAATTTAGGATTTGTAGTGATTTAAGTTAGCTAGCTTATTATAGCTTAATTAGTGACTTGTAGTGATTTAAGTTAGCTAGCTTAGGTTACTATCACCAATGATTGTTTATTAGCAATTATTGTTAATGCATAATATAGGATTGAAACTTTATTAATTAGTTTAGTGTGAATTATTATTGTGAATTAATGAGATAATATTTAACAATAATATTAGTTAAATGTAAATTAATTAATTAAGTTAAAACATTGAACTTTAGTGAAATGGGTTTAGAATTTGAGTTGATAATATTAGTTAGATTTAAATATTAGTTAATTGAAATGGGTTTATAACCAATGCTGATTAGGTTTAATTTGTTTATTAGCAATAATTATTGTTAATGCATAATTTAGGATTTGTAGTGATTTAAGTTAGGATTCAAACTTTATTAGTTAAGTGTGAATTATATATTACTGTGAATTAATGATATTTAACAATATTAGTTAAATGGAAATTAACTAATTAATAAGTTAAATTAGTTAACTTTAGTATTGTGAATAAATGCCATTAACGTAATAACTTTAATTAGTATTATATGTTAGTTAATTATTTAATGTGTACTATTAGATTTTTATAATTTTAGTATTGTGAATAAATGCCATTAACGTAATAATTTAGTGTGTTTGGTGCACAAATTCTAATATTGTGAATTAGTTAATAATTAAAACGATTAATGTCATTAACATATTACTATTAGTTAATTAGTAATTTTAATTGAACGTTAGTTAATTTTAATGAACTTTAATGAAATTTAATATATTAATGTTACCTGAGTGAAATATATAAAATAGTCTTTAATATTTTATTCTGAGTTCTTAGTGAACTTTAGTAAACATTATAACATATTGGTGATAATTGTTAATTTAGTGAACTAAGTTCAACCGAGCTAGCTTAGGTTGTATTAATTTTAGTGAACATTATATTAGTAAATTATTAATTCCGGCCAACTTAAATTTTTAATATTAGTTAGTTTAGTGAACTTACTGAAATATATGTTTAAAATATTATAGTAGTAAATTATTTAAATTCCGGCCAATACATTAACATTTTTAATATATTCTAAGTTCACTAAGTTCAACCGAGCTAGCTTAGGTTGTATTAATTTTAGTGAACATTATATTAGTAAATTATTAATTCCGGCCATTAACATATTGATTTTAGTTAATTAATAATATTAATAGTGAACTTGAGTGAAATTTAACATATTAATGTTTCTAAATATGAATTAGTCATGATTGAAAAGTTAGTTAATTCAAATTATTAATGCCACAAATGGACTGTTTTGAGTTAATTAATAATATTAATTGAACGTTACTTAATGTACTTATATAATATTTTGATTATAATATATATACATGCATAATGTATAGACAAAAAAGAAGTTGGATGTACCAAAAACATCGCGATAACTATGGAATACGCAGTGAATTTTTTAATGGTGTTGAAGATTTTATTAAATTTGCACAAGAACAGAAGAATTATATGGATGGCGATAAAATCATATGTCCATGTACAAAGTGTAAAAATCTTCAATTTAAAGATATCGACCAAGTTGTGTGGGATTTGTACGAAAAAGGTTTCGTTGCCAATTATTATAATTGGACTTCTCATGGCGAACCTTTCGATCCATCACTTTTACCACAAACAGTAGGTTCATCTCGTAACGTCCCTACCGAGATGAGTAGATGGGGAGACTATGATCAAATGACGTGGGATCAAAGAATGACATATGATGTATACGGTGCTTCAACGATTCAGTTTAACCCCCACAACCATTTAACGATCTTCCCGAAGCTTCGACCTCGTATCAACCAGATGCGGATGAAGATCCGACCTTTTATCAGCCTGATGCGGATGAGTATCCGAATTCTCATGTTCCTCATATTGAAGACTTAGATGAAAGATTTCAAGATGTTTTAAAAGCTGTCGATCAGCCTCTGTATGCTGATTGTGAGGGATACTCTCAGCTATCCGCCGTTACAGAATTGATGAACATTAAATCTGAATACAGTCTCCATGAATCTTGCATGTCTAAGTTATTGCAGTCATTTGGAGGAATGTTACCGCGTGACCATAATCTTCCTGATTCATATTACAAAATGAAACAATTAATGTCTCAGTTGGGGCTTCCTTGTATAGAAATTGATGCGTGCTCGGAAGGATGTATGTTGTTCTGGAAGGATGATGTGGCACTTGAGAGCTGCAAGTTCTGTGGTGGAGAGAGATACAAGCCTGTTCCTCATAGACGAAAAAAACCACGAAAAAAGTCTGCATTGTCTAAATTGTTTTACCTCCCTCTAGCTCCACGCCTGAAGAGGATGTATGCTTCAAATGCTACTGCGAAACACATGACGTGGCATGTTGAGCACGAAACCAAAGAGGGTTTGATGTCTCAACCTTCTGACTGTGAAGCTTGGAGACACTTTGACCTTTGCCATCCTCAGTTTGCAATAGAGCCACGGAATGTGCGACTGGGATTGTGTTCAGACGGATTTGCTGCTTTTGGAAAGTTTGGGAAGAAATTTTCATGTTGGCCAGTCATGCTAACTCCTTATAATCTTCCTCCCGACATGTGCATGAAAAGTCATTTCATCTTTTTAACTTTAATTTGTCCAGGTCCCTCAGATCCTAAAAAAAGGATAGACATCTATCTCCAACCCCTGATCGAGGAGATGAAAGAACTTTGAGCCATTGGGACACCAACTTATGATGTTTCAAGAGATGAAATGTTTATCATGAAAGCTTCCATCATTTGGACCATTAGCGACTTCCCTACCTATGGTATGCTTTCAGGATGGAGCACACACGGTGTTATGGGATGTCCGATATGTATGGAGAAATGAGATGCCAATTGGCTCAAATTTAGCGGGAAACCAAGTTACTTTGATTGTCACCGCAAGTTCCTGCCTATGAACCATCGATATCGAAAGGACAAGAAGTCTTTTATTGCCGGAAGAGTGGTACGAGACCCCCCTCCTCCGAGACTTACAGGTGAACAAGTTTTTAACCGGGTTCGACGTTTTCCTACGGCTGTGCAGCAACCCTACGGGGAGCCAAATGGGTATTGTGATACCCATAAGTGGACAAAGAGGAGTATATTTTGGGAGTTTCCATATTGGAAAGACCTTCTCATTCGTAACAATTTAGATGTCATGCACGTTGAGAAGAACGTCTTTGACAATATATTTAACACGGTTATGGATTTTACCCACAAAACTAAAAACGATCTTGCATCTAGAAAAGACATGACAATTTGGTGCGACAGACCCGAACTCGCCGTCGATCTAGAATATGTGGGTAAAAAATTCCAAGAGCAGTCTACCAACTCACAGCCCCACAAAGGGAATCAATATTAGAGTGACTTGTTTCTCTAAACTTTCCAGATGGCTATTGCTCTAACCTGTCAAGATGCGTGGACCTGGACAAACAAACAATGACGTCAAACATGAAAACTCATGATGCTCATGTAATCATGCGACGACTTCTGCCGATTGCACTGAAAGAGATGCTTCCTGCAGACGTCTGGGGCTGTATTACCGAAATCAGTCAATTGATTCAGTCGATATGTTCCACCGTTTTGGATGCTGAATCCCTCAGGAGACTAGAAGACACTGTTCCTATTCTGATGTGTAATCTGGAAAAGATACTGCCCCATCATTTTTTGATGTAATGGAACATCTTCTAATACATCTTCTATATGAGGCTTTGAATGGAGGGCCCGTATTCTATGGTTGGATGTACAGATTTGAAAGGTTAGTCACAATTTCATTTATAAACGATGATTTGTTTAATAAGACCATTTATTTGTTTACAAATTTTATTTTGCATGACAGATTTCTAGGAGATTTGAAAAAGAAAGCGACCAACAAGGCACACATTGAGGCTTCAATTTGTCAAGCATATATTCAACAAGAAACCTCAACGTTTTCATCTTTTTATTTTGAGCGTGAAGTCATCAGTAAAAGAAAGAGACATGCTCGGAACGATGACATTGGTGAGGATTCATATGACAAAGTAGTTTCTATTTTCAACTACCCAGGTAGAGGTAAAGGAGCTGTGACTTACCGTTACATCGTGGACGGAGAAATGAAAATTGCACATACTTACATCCTCATGAATTGCCCAGAAATCTTACCATTTTATAAGTAAGTTGAATTGGCAGTTATATTTGAAATATAGCTAATATTTTTTTAATAATTATAGTGTTATAATAATATCTTTATGTTTCAATTCACAGTGAATTTAGAGCGACTTTATCAGCATTTCCTGATGATGCAATTGATGCAATGGTGAACTCTTACTTTGCATTATGGTACGAACAGCAGGTATATATATAAATACAATATATATACTATTAGCTAATAATTTTTTATCTTACCTAATGTTATCATGTTTTAATTTGCAGATCAGGTACCGTGGGATTAACGACCCTCTGTTGGTATCATTATCGTGAGGCCCTTCTTCCTATGCAAAAGTTTGGCATTCATATGTGATAAACGGTTATACGTATCACACAGTCGAATATGGAGAAGGTCGACCAACAATGAACAACGGGTTATGTGTCCCGACCATCGGTTCTGATAACTCGGAAACCAATTTTTTTGGTTTCTTGCATGAGATTCACGAACTTCAAATGCCTTCTGGTTTGCAAGAATTGACATGCGTGTTGTTTCGCTGCACATGGGTCGACCCTACACGTGGTGTGAGAAAAAATTCAAAGTATAATATAATTGACATCAACCACTCTCGTGTGTATCAGAAAAATGAGCCTTTTATACTCGCTCAACAAGCAGCCCAGGTTTATTAAGCAAAGTATCCTTCAACGAGGCGCACACGAAATCCTTGGATGTGTGCCATTAATATCCGTCCGAGCAAAATTGTAACATAGGCTCAACACAAGGATATTGACTTTGATGCTTTTCAGCAAGATTTTTTCCAACCTCCGCCTATTGCTGACACGGTCAACAATAACATTCAGTTAAGTGACCCAAATGGCGGAGATGTTGAAGTCATGCCTGAAACACACCTTCCGCCCCCTATACCTCAAAATGAGCGCGAAATTGAAGAATTATATATACAACAATTGCATGATGACCAGGAGGAGGAAGAAGAATGAATATATGATGATGAACATACAGAAGAAGTTGGCTATCAAGAAAATACTGATTCTGATAGCGATTAAATGTATAGTTAACAACCAATGTAATTACTTTTAATTGAACTATTTTAATTTGAATTTTTAACTTTCTTTCGTCATTATTATATTATTCCAAGATAGTTAGGTATGTAATTCGCAACTATAATTTCTAAACAAAATAATTATTCCATATTATATTGTAAAATAGCGATCAATTAATTAATAAAATTAAGTTTTTAAAATTATTCAATCGAAAATTAGTGGTTAATTATTATCAATTCGGAAATTTAAAATTAATTAGGTAATTCGAAAATTGAAAAATATTTAAATTTTAATCATTCCAATTTTTTAACATTATTTGTTATTAGTTTTTTAACATTACAAAATTTTAATAATTCGAAATTTAATAAACAAGAACATGAATTTATTTATTAAATTTGAAAACTAAGTAGAAAACACACAATTTTTTATCATTTATTACATTCAACAACTCACAATACATATAAACAAATAAACACAATATTATTCATTAGCGTCAAAGCTTTCATCTAGAGGCCTATCAAGTAGCTTGTTAATTCTTTCCGCAGCTTCCGCGTTTATAGGTATCATATACTCCGAACATTGTCCTGCACGAAAAAGTGCCCTACACAAGTTTTTCCCTCGTGAAACGTTGTACGAGTCTGATTCATAGTCTACAATGTCGCCAAAGCTTTCAAGCGGTCTACTCATAAGCTCACGGATGCTTTGAACTGCTTCTGCATTTCGAGGCTTCATCAACTGTGTAACTTGTTTTAATCGTTGTACATTTCTACTGATCAACTTCCACACATCTGGTTCTGGATTAACCATTTTTTCGCACTGAAAAATTAGGGCTCAAAGCACATATTTATACTTAAATTTGTCACGGATAGGTCCGTGACAATTAAGGTATCTGACGCCTCGCCCGAAAAAGGCTGAAAAGCTTTAATATTCCCTAGAACGGTTTGTCACGGATGGATCCGTGACAAATCCGTGACAAAATTCAAATTTTTGAATTTTGTCAAGAATTTGTCACGGATCCATCCGTGAGAAACCGATCAACCTGCCGCTTCTGCCGCCTCGTCTGCCGCTCCCTGACGCCTCGACTGCCGTCCCTCAGTATTCAATTTCCGATGAATTTGTCACGGATTTTTCCGTGACAAATTCAAAATTCAAAATTCGAATATAATTTATCACGAGTGTTGTTACAGATCCGTCCGTGACAACCCCTAATATATAAACAACACTTCGCCATTTTTTCATTATGCTCCCAAACCCTAACACTTCTCCCATCCCAACCGTTCTCTTGCTATCCCTTCTCTTACAGACCGCCACCGCCACCGTTCTCCCTTCTCTTACACCCGTCGACCGCCACCGCACACAACCCTCCACCGCAGTCCATCTCCGCCTAACACTACACGATAAACCCTAACGCTCCCAAACCACTCGTACACAACGACCACACTTCTCCCTTTACTCTTCCACGCTGACCACCACCGCACACAGCTCTCCACCGCGGTTCATCTCCGCCTCTGCCGCTGTCCTTCGAAGCCTTCACTCCTCTCCATTTCTTGCCTTCTTCTCCTTCATTGAGGTTATGTTTCTAACTCTTTAATTTCCGAATATTTTATTATAAATGTTTTAAAATGCCAAAAACAAAATGCATGTTTTTCTTAATATTGTTTAATTGTTTAATTTAATGTTTATATGTTAATAAGTTGCTATGCATTCAATATGTTTATATGTTCATATCTCATATACGTTCAATATGTTTATGTGCTTACATACTCAAATATTTCCATATACTTAAATTATTGGAAATGATTTAAAATGCTATTGTTTGTAATATTATACACTCAAATGCATGTTCTACTTCTTTGAAAATGCATGCTAAAAATATTTATGTTTCAATGATTTGTTCATATATTCATATGCATTCATTTTTTATGTGTTTATATGATTATATACTCATATGCATCTTTTCTCTCTTAATTTAAAAATGCATGCCCTAGATTTATTGTTTCATGATTTGTTCATATGATTTGTTTAAATGCTTAATCATGTTCTCTCTCTTCGTCCAAAAGGTTGAATCCCCAACCCCAAAGGCCCCCCACCCCGACCCGACAGGATGGTGGGGGAGTAAATCACGGTGACTCAGTCGGCAAAGAGGCAGTAGGCCTTTACCCGTGCGCACCAGAGGGCCAGCCTTATTTCAGGTTCTGAAAACCCCCTTTTAGCCGCTGGGGGATTCGAACCTTGGTCTACGTCCAATTTTTCCTACCACTCGACCAACTGAGCTACCCGTGCGGGTAATCTCTCTCTTAATTTAAAAATGCATGCCCTAGATTTTAATTTGAATGTTTATATGTTTTTGAGTTTTTCGGATATTTATTAAGAATAGTGATTTATTAAATATTTAGTCAAGGATATTTTTGAGTTTTTGAGCTTTTGTAAATTTCGGATATTTATTTAGAATAATAATTCCAACTCCACAAATTTTCGCCCCCTCATGTCACACTTTCAAAAAAGTTAACATGTCTAACCCAACAAAATCATGAAACTTTTAATTAATTTTTTTATGTTTTTTCGGATAGTACTAACTATTGTTTATAAAACTTGATAACTTTTTTAACTGTTAACTTCGGACATTAATTAAAACTGATTTTTAATTAATTTCGGACATTATAAATAATTTTTTTTAAATTAATACAAAAAAACATCGTTTCATAAAAAACATTATAATATTTAATACGTTATAGATATTTTTTTTTTAATTTTTTTATAAGCTTGATAAGTAAAAAACTAATTTTATAAGGTTTGATAAAAATCTGAAATAATACAAAAATTAATAATAAACTGTTTCATATGTAAAAAAGTGAAATTAAGTAAAAAACTGTATTTTATAGATTAAAACAGATATAAAAAACTAAATAAACTGTTTTTGTTTATATAATACAAAAATGATTTCATATGTTTCATGAAAAAATTGATTTTATAGGTTTCATGAATAAACTGCTTTTTTTTTGTAAAATAATAATCTGTTTTTTATAAATTGATTCAAAAACTCAAAAAATTAAGTTTTTGAATCAATTTATAAAAAACAGATTATTATTTTACAAAAAAACAGTTTATTCATGAAACCTATAAAATCAATTTTTTCATGAAACATATCAAATCATTTTTGTATTATATAAACAAAAACTGATTTTTTCATGCAAAACTGAGTTTTTACAAAATTAGAAAACTGTTTTTTTATAAATTAATACAAAATACAAGGTGTAATAAACTGTATTTTTCTAAATTAATGCAAAAAACTGATTTTATAAGTTTTATGATTGAATATGAAAAAACTGATTTTATTAGTTTAATATAAAAAGTTTAATTAATTGATTTTATAAGGTTTGATAAATTTATACATAACACAAGTTAACTCCATAGCATAAAAATCATACAAAAAACTCATTCGACCCCTCATATTAAACTCAAGTTTAATATGTTCTATATTTCGAAGTTTGATAAATAAATAGGAAACTGATTTTTTAATTTTAAACCATTATACCACACAAAAACACCATAAACTGATTTTATAAGGTTTGATAAAATAATACCTAACACAATTAAATTCCATAACATAAAAAATCATACAAAAAACTCATTCGACCCATCATATTAAACTCAAGTTTAAAATGTTCTATATTTCAAAGTTTGATAAACGAATAGGAAACTGATTTTTTAAGTTTAAACCATTATACCACACAAAAACACTGTAAACTGATTTTATAAGGTTTGATAAAATAATACCTAACACAATTAAATTCCATAACATAAAAATCAAACTAAAAACTCATTCCACCCCTCATATTAAACACAAGTTTAATATGTTCTATATATTATTTCTCAATAATTTTAGACGAGTGAGCACGAACGCCGCCGTTCCACCTCTGCTTGTCGTGGTCGCCAGAATTCACGACGGGTCTCAAACGCTGATCGTGATATCAATGATGATATCAATGCCGATGAGGGACATGCTCATGACAGACATGTCCAAACTCCTCCCTCCGAACAATCAGACGCTCATATCAGCGTGCATGGGGATGGGGCATCAACCTCCCATGCACCTCCTCCATCTCGTGCAATATATGCCCCCCAACTAAAGAAGAGCGCCACAATCCTGGTTCCCTTGAGGTGACACCTCAATCAATCCATAGGTAATAAAAAACTAACACTGTCTAATATAAAATAGTATAATCTCTACATCTAAGAATTAATACAATTGTTTTTTTTATCAATTATCAATTTTTTTTGAAGCGATCACGAGGTCTTAAATAGAATCAAGAGTATTGTTTGTGGTCATTTCACGGGGCCTTGGTCGACTTATGGTGAGGTTCCGGCAGCCACTCGTGAACTACGGTGACGGTTGTTCAAGGTAAAAATAAAAAAAAATTGTTACATTTTAATAACTTAAATTTAACAAATGATATGTCAATGTTTTTAATGAAGGCTTCCCATCGGTGGCATTTTGCCCTAGACCAAGCTATTCTCAAAGAATACAATTCTAGGATCTCGGGGTGGTTGAGACCCACCTTTAGGACTGCTCGGTCTACCGGTCGAAAGTCAAGATTCCTTGACGATGATGTGTGGGAGATGCTTTGCCGCCATTGGGCCACGGATCCCGCATTTTTGATGAGAAGCGAAACAGCCAAGGCAAACCAGAACTCGGAAAAAGCCAAGGAAGTTCAATGGCGCGGGGGCCGCAAACCCCAAGATCAACATAAAGAAGATCCGGTAAACTCTAATTAATTAAAATTATTTCCATTACATTCCCTTATGTGTGTGTGTGTGTGTGTGTGTGTGTATATATATATATATATTGATTAACTTTGAAATCCGTGTAGGAAGGATCTGGACCCCTGAAAAAAAGGGTCACACCATGGAAACTCATGGTTCATTGTTGGACGAAGAAGGGTGCTGGAACGCCACCTCCCCGCCTTTCTGAAATTGAAGTAAATAATGAAACTTCAATAATTCAATAAATTTTGAATTTTTTTGATCTCTTATATAATAAATTTTTGAACTTGTAGAAAAAATATAAGGAAGAGCGGGGGAAGAGAGTTGATCATGAGCTAGGTGATTCTGATGCCGAACTTGATGAAAGTCAAGATGATGATACCCCATTATTGACTCCCGGATCTCAAGCATACCGTGGCAGCAGCCGGGCTGGCAGCCGTGGTGGCAGTCGAGGTAGCCATCGTGGCGGCAGCCGTGGCCACGAAAGGCAACCCGGTCATCGCGAGGAACCTAATGATGATGATGATGATTATGATGACCGTTGATGGTTTGTAATAACTAGTTTATTGACATTTTAATGAATTTTAAATTTTGATGGTTACTATACGAATATTAATTATTTGTGTTATATAATGATGGTTTGATTGGTTCCAAAATATGTTTAATTTTTTTATAAACAATGTTTAATAAGTATATATTTTTTAAATGCGCCTAAATTTTAATGATTATAAAATGGTTATAAAATAAATTTTTGAAATTTTAAAATAAACTTTCAAAATGCGCTGAATTTTTAATTTTTTTTTTAAAAAATAAAACTTTTGTCACGGAAGTTTCCGTGACAAAATAAAAATTCATTTTATTTAAAATACCCAAAATGCTGAAAATAACGTAATTTTAAAAAATAAACTTTGTCACGGGTTAGATCCGTGACGAGTTCAAAATTTTGAATATTTTCGAAATTTTTAAAGTACCCGCCCACTTGTTTCGAAATTTTTCAAAAATTTTTTTCACGGATATGTCCGTGACAAAATAAAAATTTTGAATTTTGCAGCTCGTTTCAAATACCCACCCACTCTATTTCGAAAACTTTTTTTTTAATTTGCAAAAACTTTGTCACGGATATTTCCGTGATAAATAATTAATTTTTTTAAAAAAATAAAAAAATTTATTCACGGCTGTGGCCGTGACAAATAAAAGGCGATGGAGTTCCGGTGAAGTGTTTTGTCACAGACGGTGGCCGTGACAAACTCTCTCACGGATTACTGTCCGTGACAACAACTTTGTCACGCCCCTGGTGTCACGGATTTGGTCCGTGACAAAGTCCGTGATAAAAATCATTTGTCACGGATTTTTTGAACTACGGTCCGTGACAAAATCCGTGACAAAATCCGTTGATCCTAGCATCTCCGCCGGCAGCATCAATCCGGCAACGTCTCAACGAGGTTCCATCTCTCGAATCCTACAAGTTATTCAACATGCTGGAACCCTTCTCTTGGACTCCCACCGCTAGTCTGCCGCAACCTCCACTAATGTCAACGGCGTTACCCGACATTGGCGGTCCATCCACGCCTTTTTGCGGACCCACCACCTTCTCTAGCCAGACGGGAATCAGTCCACTACAGCATGCCATAGCTTCACCCGCATCAGGTTATATTAATTCTACGGGTTCTTTGTCCGCTTTGTCATCACAATTGGCATTTTCAACGCCAAATGTGGCTAATATTTTCACCACCCGATTGTCAGCTGTGGAGGATTGTTTACCGTGGCGTATCCAATTTGACTCCTTCTTGATCTCCCACAGTCTTCTTCAGATCTTGGATGGCTCAATTCGGGTACCGTCACCTACTATGTTTGATATAGCACGACGTGAAATATCTAATCAAGATTATACGCATAGCTCAAAATAGATCAAACAGTTAGGTCTTGGATTTTCGCTACTCTTGCTCGAGATGTTTTAATGGAGGTGTATGATTTTAAATTTTCCCATCTTATTTGGGAACATCTTGAGACTCGTTTTATGTGTGCATGTTTTGCTCGGGTTGTTGAGCTCAAATGGTCCTTATCCCATATTTAAAAGAAAGATTCACAGACTATGGCCCAATACTTGATGGAAATAAAACTGATGGCAGATGCATTAGCAGCAATTAATTCTCCTGTTAGTAACAGCGATATAATTGAATATGTTATTCTGGGTTTGGGTCGTGACTAATGACGAGCACTTTGTCGTAGCGCGTCAAAATAATTTCGATACTAACACTTATACGTAGTATAGTGAAGTAGAGTTCGTATCCACAGGGAAAAGAATAATTCTCTTTTTATTAACTAGTAATTAAAAGGGGGGTTTTGGGATTGAGTGATTTAATTTAATTAAACACTAAGATGAACGACTTATATGAGTTTTAATTCAAAGATAAAAGGGACATGACTTTGCTACTTTCCACTTGTTGATATATTTAGTCGATCCTTGTTTTATCTATAACTTATACCCTCTCAAATACTCAATCGAGGAGTATCTCCAATTCATCGAGGGTAGTTATTAACAATGACCATTCATTAATAATCCTTACTATTAATCAAATATAGAACAACACCTTATACCGATTTAATAGTAGCATTTAATCTTTCTAACTCCTTGATGAAATCAATTGAGATTGATAACCTCAACACAACGGTTTCGATTTAACCAACAAAAGTAATCCCTCTTAAGTTTATTAACCACGACCGTACATTAATAAACCGAAGTTACTTACTTGTGAAACCATCAACAATTAACCATCGGTTCGTCGATCATTTCTAGTAATAATTAATATTGAGATGTTAACTAATTGTCACCTTAGCAACACTCCCCAACATTAATACAGAGATAGATTAAGGGAAGAATTAATATTCAAGGAGAGAAGTTAAGAAAATAACTCACAACTTTAATAATCAACAAGCTTCAAGAGCAAAACCAAGAAATGGAAGTTTAGCTCCTCATTTGGAGACTAAACATAGCTAGAAAAATATAAGGAAATGATATTCTAAAATGAGGTTAAGTATATGGAAGAAGGGATGATATTTAGAGAAGAAAAAGTGTGCTATTTATAGATGTTTTTCAACACCTTTGGCCGGGTACCCGACCGGGTAAGATGCTCACCCGACCGAGTACCGGTCAAAATCAGATAATATCACATGTTCTTGTGTTTCAGCACGTCGGATTGCCTCCGGTCAAGTCTCACCCGACCGGGTGAGGTAGTGGACCCGACTGGGCCATGCAATTTCCTTGCAAGTTCGGTTTTCACTTCTTACCCGACCGGGTGAAGGGTTATACCCGGTCGGGTATTTGCTCCTGGGCAGTCAAATCTCCTTTTTCTTCACTTCAAAGTCTTCCTTTCCAACACCACATATCCTAACTCTACTTTACAACTTATAAATGAAAACTAAAATACAATTACAACTAAAATCACACAAATGTTTACAAACTAAATAAAATGGTGAACAATCTACACAAATCAAACATAAAAACATACATTTATGCACTACTAATTAGTGCATATCAACTATGAATCACTTATCACGAATATCACATATTTTCCTGGGAATGCCACTGGAATCTTTGAGGCCGATTCTTCAAGCACAGGAGCATCGGAACACCGTCTTACAAACCCAGGAGTCAGCACCAGTTCATCAGGCATTTGCCGTAGCACTAGCACCACAGGGCCAAGGGGGTGCTCGTGGCAACGTACGGTGCTTCTCGCGGGAATGGCAGCTGCGGAAACTGAGGTGGCCGATCTCGGGGTGGGCACGGTCGTGGAGGCCATGTTTATCATCAGCAGTTCCAACAGCAGTATGGCGGATATCCGGCCTATGATACATCTCCCGGACAGCCGGGTCCTCCACGTGGTCCTCCATATCCTGGTGGCACATGTTCGATATTAAGTAATTTTAGTTCTGGTTATGTTTTTATTGATCACTTTCCTATTTGTGGTTAATTTAAGTTACATCTGTATACAATTCTCATCAGTCACATGCTCCTTCAATTGTTTGTCAGCTTTGTGTTTCTCCAGGTCACTCAGCTATGACTTGTTCTCGTTTCACTGCCCAAAATACTTCTGGACTTGCGGCTCTTCCCACCGGTAAGACGCATGATTCGGTCTGGTATCCTGATTCTGGGGTTTCCGCGCACATGACTCCTCTTGAAGGTATTTTGTCCTCTAAAACCTCATATACTGGCCCGAATGAAGTGTGTGTTGCTAATGGTACCAAATTACCTATTTCTAATGTTGGTAGTGTTAAATTAATCACAAATGGACGCTCACTACATCTTAACTCTGTTTATCACATTCCATTCAAAAATTGTGTGTGGATAATAATGTCTGCCAAGTGATTTTTGATAAAAAATCTTTTTCTGTTAAGGGCAATCAAACGGGGGGCTTCTTCTTTAGGCCTCCAATAAAGATCATGCATATCCCTTTAATGCTTTCCAATCCCGAGTTATTCCTGGTCCAATCTAGCACAAGCGTCTAGGGCATTGTGGTGACAAAGTTCTTTGTAGTCTTAGGCAAAATAATTTAATTACTAGTTCTTCATCTTTTACTCATGATTGTGTTTCTTGTAAGTTGGGTAAATTCCACAAACTTCCTTTTAATTATGTTATTCATGATACTTCTGCTCCTTTAGAGCTTATTCATTATGATGTTTGGCAATCCACGGTTGTTTCCAATCTTGGTTTTAAATACTATGTGTCATTTATTGATGATTTTTCTAGATATACCTGAGTTTATCCCATGCGCAGGAAGTTGAAGTGTTTGATCATTTTCTTAATTTTTAAAACTTGTTGAAAATCTTTTGAATGTGAAAACAAAAAGTTTTCAAAGTGATGGTGGCGGAGAATTTGACAACTCTGTTTTGCAAAAGCATTTTCTTAAATCAGGCATATTATTTAGACAATCTTGTCCTCATACTCCTGCTCAAAACGGCGTAGCGGAATAAAAACATAGGCATTTATTAGAACTGACTAGGGCATTATTAATTGATTCCTCCATTCCTAGTCACTTCTGGGGGTTGATGATCTCTACATTGCCACCTACATTATTAATCGTTTGCCTACGCCTCTTTTGAATGGAGTTATGTACTCCTTACCAAAAACTTTTTAATAAATTGTCTGATTATAATTGTTTACGTGTGTTTGATTGCTCTTGTTTTCCGAATTTTATTGATGTCTCCCACAATAAGCTCTCATCACGCTCTATGCATTGGAAATTACTGTTTAATTTCCACAAGTCTGTTTTATTATAAATATACGGCTAAAGCACCCAAGAGGGTAAACCATTATTCCACAAATTCTATTTTTGTTTAAAATAATCACAGGGACCACGATATATCGATCTAATGATCTGATTAGCTGGTGATGAAGCACGGTTCTATATATGGTTCTTCTACGAAATATTACCTCTACAAATCTACAATAGTCCTACCCTATAGCCTCCCTAACTAATGTATGCCATGGAAAACGGTGAGAGAAACGAAAAGTGAAATGAAAGCAATTCCAAAAGGGATTAAATCATAAAAGTTACTCCATCCGTCCCTGAATTATCTTCAAACTTTCCTTTTTCGTCTGTCCCAAAATTATATCCTCCTTCCCTTTTGGTAAAGAATTTGTGGTTCACAATCATTCTTACACATTCTTACACATTTCTCTCTCCTCTACACAACTCTCCATCACACAAAACCCACTATCTTAATTAGTGTGCCCAATCGAAATGGGAGACAAAACAGGGACGGAGGGAGTATAAAGGAAGAATATAATGGAGTTATGGGTAAATGAAAAGTTGAGAGGATTCTCTTCATCAAAGACAAGGATTTATGAAATTTAAAAGAGAATAGAGGAGTTTATAACTACTACCTCCGTCCCGGTGGACTTTGCCAAATACAAAGTAGGTGAGAAATAAGAATAGTAAAAATTGTGTGGTTGAGATTTGTGTAGAGGAAAGAGAAATGTGCAGAATCACAAATTAGTTGGTTTAGTAGGAAAAAAATTAATATCAAGAAAAGTAAAAAGAGAAAGTAGTTGTGTGTAGAGAGAAGTGAAGAGTTAAATGCAAAAGAGATTATCATGCATAATTATACTCTTTAGGGAACAAAATAGAACAGTGAAATTTGTCAAAATATGTGTAAAAACAATGTGAGTTTTTTTAAATACAATATCACATTTTCCTTTAAAACAAGTAAATTATTGTAGTTTGAAATTATACTGTTGTATTTTGACATTATCAGACATATTAGGTTGACAATATTAATGTTATAATAATAAATTATTTTTCAAGATGTAAGTACACATACTCTTATTTGAGAAGAAAAATATATTGTAGTACTAAATTATTATGTTTTTACTCCCATTTAAGCATTTTCTTATAAAAGTACTTCCATTTGACTGTGTTAACAATTCTTTATTCATAAATAGAATAATTTCCAAATTTAATTTTACATACTCAAAAAATATATAAAAACTTTGAGGTACAAAACAGAAGAATAAAAGAAACGATATTTAGTGCATGTTTGGTAGATATAAGCTCCTACCTTCTAGTTTTTGTACTATTTAAAAATTATTTATAAGCTTCTAAATGTATGTTTGACATGCCAATTTTTAAGAACTTTTTAAAAAATAAAATTATCTTTTTTGAGATCCTACAATGAGTAGCATCTGAGAAAATATGTAACTTTTAGCATTAATCGGTCCGAACAACTTGTATGTCAAAAAAACTAAATCAAACGGCCATTTTTATCAAACAACTACCGCCTTCAAGATCTTTGTTAAGTCAAACATTTTTAAGTCAAGAATTAAAAGCTAACAGTTACTGAAAAGGTAATAAAAGTATTTTTTTCAGCTACTTGTGCCAAACATTCCCTTAACCTATAGAACATACTTCCTCCATCCCTTTCTATTAGTCAAGTTTGATATTTCAAATTAATGAAGTTAAACTTTGACCGATTATACACACACACATTAGTATTTATAATATGAAAATGATGTGAAAATATTCTTGGTTAAAACTTAAAAGTACAACTATGTATCATAAAATTATAAACTTATTAAGTTTCACATAAGTATATCGGTTAAAATAATGAATCAACCGGTGGGCGTAGCTCAACTGGTAGCAAAGGAGTGCCACAAGGGTTAGGTCCCGGATTTGAATCCCGGCAACTGCGATGACGGGTTACTATGCTAAAAATACATATGGCCTCTGCAAGTACCGGTGACAGAGTCTCACTCTCTATCTGTCAGATTGGGATTATAGTCCAATTTACATCCTCCCAACATACTGTCCGGTCGGGATTGGGGAGCCCAATGGGGTGTCATCCTTTTTTTGTTAAAATAATGAATCAAAATTTATCATCTTTGTTTGAAGATGTAAAAAATGGCTAAATAAAAAGAGAGATAGTACAATCTTAGTATAAATGAGGGGCAAGTGGTAAACACTTTGTGTACATAGAGTAGAGTGTTACGTTGGTTAGAAAGGCAAGTAAGAGTGACTGATAGGCACAAATACAAATGCTATTTAAAAGCTTACACTAAAATTTCCTTCTTCATTATTGCCTTCCTTGATGAAATGAAAGGGGAAAACTCATTTTTTTTAAAAGATGAAAAGTGAGAACAAGGAATCAATCAAAGCCTCTAAAACCTTATAACCCACTTTTCCTTTTATTTATTTATTTATTTATTTATTTATTTATTTATTTATTTATTTATTTATTTATTTATTTATTTATTTATTTATTTATTTATTTATAAACCACTTCTCTCATCTTTTTCCTCACCGGTCCCTTTTCTCAAACCCTCACCCCACCCCACCCCACCCCACCCCCCCCCCCAAACCCCATACACTTCTCTCTCTCTTTTCAAGTGTCATTTTCTCACATATACTACTACTTCACACAAAAGAAACAACACCACCATTCACTTCATATTCTGCTAACAGCTAGCCCATTTCTCCCCTCTTTCACCCATCTATCACATATCTCCATATCTCTACAAGTACTACCATACATACTGTCTTCAATATTCATCATCAACTTAATCAAAGACATTAAAATACCCAAACTCCATCCTATCTCTCTCTATCAGTCTATCAGACACAACTAGCAGAAGAAAATGAAGAACCCCATTCCTCAATGTTCTACTAGTTAGCTGCTAGCTGGTTGTTCATGTTGTGTTAAGCTTCCCAAACCACTAACAATACTAGCTCTCACTCAAACCAGAATAGGTAAAAAGAAAACCTAGCTAAGAAAGGAGTATCCAACAGAAAGAGAAGCAAGAGAGGAATATATATATATATATATATATAGAGAGAGAGAGAGAGAAAGAGATGTATGCATATTGTGGCTGACTGGCTGGTCTGGCTAGCTAGCTGAGCTGAGTTTGGATATCGAGGTCACGGCGGAGGAGGATGGAGCTATTCCCTGCGCAGCCGGACTTATCTTTGCAGATCAGCCCACCGGCCGCCAAACAATTCCAACAAAGAACAAAGATTGACCAAGAACAAGATAATCATTTTCGTCATCATGGGATGAATTTGGGGTTATGGGAAAGAACCCTTGACAGAAAAGACTCAATCTTCCCATCTTCTTTGTTTAACAACAGCAGCTGTAAACCCTTTAGCAATTTCGACCTAATTTCTGCAAATCTTGCTTCTTCTTCGCCTTCCACTTCTCCCCTTTCCGGTGAACAGAACAGAAACCCATCCGGCTTCCAAAACAGTCTCCTTTACCCTTCTCCTCATCATCATCAGCTGCAGCAAACTGGGCCAGACTTTGGGATCTTAAGGCCCATTAGAGGAGTGCCAGTCTACTATCATCAACCCCTTTCTTCCAATCCTTTCCCTATTCCTAGTTTTGACAGCAGTGCTGTTAGTTCTACCACCTCTTCTATCAACCACCGCCACGAGACGCCGCCAGCGGGGCTAATGCGGTCTAGGATTTTCCCGTCTAGGTTCCCGGTGAAGCGGAACATGAGAGCGCCGAGGATGCGGTGGACGAGCACCCTCCATGCTCGGTTCGTTCACTCAGTTGAGCTATTGGGTGGCCATGAAAGTATGCTTAGCTTCATTCTTAGCTTCTCCTCTCCCTCTCATTTTATTTGGAGTATATTGTCTTTATATTTTTTTTTTGAGAAAATATTGTCTTTATCTTTTTCCTCATGTTTTCGCATGCATTTTGTGCATAGTTAATATTTAGCATTTATTTTTTATGCTTTATTTTGTTTTTGTTATAGGAGCTACACCCAAGTCGGTTCTTGAACTAATGGATGTCAAAGATCTCACCTTGGCTCATGTGAAATCCCATTTACAGGTAAAATTATGGTTTCTTGATTCTTGAATTTCTTTTCTTTTTTTTGCGTGTGGAGATTAAGTTCACCAAACAGGACTTAAATAAATCAGTGGTAGAAACTGGGGTTTGGAGTCATTGTCAATTAAGAAGACTACTACTGCATTGGTTGAAGGGCTGTGAATGAATTTGCACAGACATTTCAAATTCCAATGTTACTTTTCTTTTCTTCAATAAAAAAGAGACCTTTTTCATTGTAAATTCCTTTCCAGTAAAAGAAAGAGCTGAGGGGTGTGAAAAATCCTTATAAGCACATCTTTTGCTACTAGATCTGATGGTTTCTGCAGTATACTATTTTTATCAGCTTTTTGCTTTGGGAAATGAACCATTCATCCATGTTGAGAGAAAAAATAGAAAAACTCATTTTCTGGATGGAGAGAGAAAGAAGCATAATGATTCATCAATAATAATATACCATCAGATCAAGCATATAAGACAGACCAAGACACTGAAAATAGTCATAAAACTTGCAATGCCCAGACAAGGTTTATGAGAGACGGTTCTACTTTTTCTCTTTTCTTTTCTTTTCTTGTTATGTTTTTTAACGTAATGCATTACAGACTGAGAGAGAGGGGGAAAGTACACAACACTATGATGCCTCAATGATCTATATCCTCTATCAATATCTCCGGCCTTGGGATTTTACAAATTCACCGTCTCCAAAACAATGGTTAAAAACATTGGGACTCACACATATGTACATTCATCTACACTACATATATTTGATGATATACATGCATAGATCTTATATATTTCTTCCCTCCTCAATTAAAGTCTCAATTTAACTTTCAAGTAAATTTTTTAAAGCTTTGATCGAATTAACAATATTTTATCACACAAAATTAATTTATATACTTCATTGTAATATGTATTATTCAAATGATTATATATTATAGATTGTGTCCCTATATATTTTTAGATAATACGGTCAAACGATCATCTAGAAGACCGTAAATATATTCCCCGGTTTCCCCATGCCTCAAATTATGACTTATTTAACAGTCAATTTATGTATACACGATTATAATCAATTCTTTATTACTCCGTATAAACAATGCCACTTTGAGCTATTTAGAGAAAAGATAGAAATACGACAAATCATAAATGTGTTTATTTTTAGATCAGAGAAAGATAATACTCATAAATGTGTTTATTTTATTAAGTAGTAATGTTTAATAAGAGATTTGTAAAGTTTAATGAGACATGTGGGGATA
Organism: Cuscuta europaea; assembly: GCA_945859875.1. Classification (NCBI taxonomy): domain Eukaryota; kingdom Viridiplantae; phylum Streptophyta; class Magnoliopsida; order Solanales; family Convolvulaceae; genus Cuscuta; species Cuscuta europaea. Next base: position 18,978,608 of record CAMAPE010000013.1, on the reverse strand, counting down.
TATTTAATTAAATATAGGGGGAAATTATGTGAGAAATAAATACTCCATACTTCTGAGGTGCGAAATATAGTTTATACTAAAAAATTATTAGTGTAACTATAAAAACAATAAGGGAATCTTCTCAAAATTTCTGGAAGATAAATATGAAATTTTAAAAATGAATCCTATATTTTTCATAATTAAAATTTTATTTTCATCATGTAATCATCTCACCATACTTTGTAATTAAACTAGCAATATTAATATTATATTTGACAGCATTTTTCAAGTATGAAAATATTTACTCAATCATATTTAATATAATATAGTACGTAATCCTATTTTAGAATATCACATTTTAGTCTTATTTACGGAAACTTTTGAAATAAATTGAAATACCACGAGTATAAATGTAGAATAAATGTAGTATAAACTTCATATTGAAATTTTTACTATAAAAATACTACGAGGTAAAATAATGATATTATAAACATATACTCCGTAAACAATAAGTTTTTGTTTTTACCATTTATATATTTTGTGCGTGACAATTTTCATCTAATCTTCTCCATATATATACATAATACAGATCTACCCGCACAGGGGCGGACCGTAGTAGAGACCCAGAGGGGCTACCGCCTCCCCAACAAATTTTTTTTAGTGTATATATATATACGAAAAATGATTTTTGCTCTTCCAAAAAGTATTTTGAACCCCCCCCAAAATATTTTCGCCCCCCCAAAATGACTTTCTTGGGTCCGCCCCTGTCTACCCGTAGTATATGGTAACATAAAAATTGGCCAAATCTAGCTACTAGAACTGATGAAGTTTTATCTGAAGCGGTTGAATGGACTTAATATGCTTAATTATATATGAGGATTTTATATTTAGAACATTTTTTATTGAAAAAGTAAGGAAAAAGGACATGTAAACATAATTAAAATAGTGATTAAACATTACTACTTGATTTGCAATAACTTTATTGACAAAAAACGTAACTAGCTCTAACTTTAACTATTTGAAAAGTTATACTTCGTATATAGTAAAAATGTTGATTTGCAAGTTAATTAATGAAGTAAAAAAGAGGCTCTCAAATAGATTCTTAACTCATGGTACACGGGTATATAAGCATATAACCATTTGCAAAAGACCTTTAATACACAATACGTACTACAACCCTTCTTTCACGGATTGAGATCCTCTGCCATGCGGCAGAGGTGCCTTGCGGCATCAGACGGATGGAAGAGGAAGCAAGCGCCTCGAGATGCGGTGCTTCAAGATCTGCGGTCATTGATTTGTTGATCGGACGACTCCCTAAATAGAGCACTCTACCTTATAGTAAAGCAAGGCAGAGGCTCCCGATCCTTCTTTCACTTCAAATAATAATATTCATTCTCCTGTTATTGATCATTTTCTTTGTCCCATATACATATCTGTTACTAGTATTTAATAGCTTTAATTCACTGGCCTTTAGTTTCTCTAAATTATTCTCTTGTAATAATACAATTGTGAACTATTCCGTCAGATGTACCGAACGGTAAAGACTACAGATAGGCCCGCAGCTGCAGCTGCAGCTACTTCAGGTACGTACATTTCTCAATTCTCACCTCTATATGCTAAACCTTTTGTTCAAAATATAAATAAAACATGAATATAGTTTAAAAACAGGATTAACTAAGTTTTTATTATCAATATATGGCTTATTTGAGGTCTGTTTGGTAATCTTTATATTCTACTTATTGGCTTTATTGGTCTTTTCTTTTACTAATAACGTAACTTTTGATTTCGTGCGTATTGCATATGTAATAATCAAAATAATTAAGGTTAGAATTACTTTTCTAGCTAAATTGACTGAAATCATTGTCAAAGATCATTTTAGCTATTTTATATATAACTTTTTTATTTATTTTATTAACAAAATATACTTTTCATATATTTGTTTTTTATTTGAAATCATTGTAGTATAATTCACCCATAGTTCAACAGATTCAATCGTTTCAATCTTAATTTCTTCAATTTCAACAAATTAGCCAATTCAGTCAAATCCAGCGCTACTAAACAAGCTATTGGTTTTATTACAAGAAAGCCAAATTTTCCAAAATAAATCTTGTTTTTGAAGGATAGTCGGCATCTCACTTATTTAGAGGGATTGCATTACTGATTCTACTGAGATTTATGAAGTTTTGGTTGAAGTGACTGGATTGACTGAATTTGTTGGTTTATGAAAAATTTATATTTAAAATATAATTCGTTAATAAAATAAAGAAACAATTATATGAAAAAACAGCTAAAACGATCTTCATTACAGTCAAAAAAATAACTATTTTATTTCATTGTTACATAATTTACGTGTAAAATTAAAAGTTACACATTTGAAAAAAAAGTTCACAAATAAAACTAATACTCGTAAATCAAAAAATATGGTGCTCTATACTCCGTATTAAACAAAAATTCAATTAAGATACTACGTACTTTTCTCCATATCTAGAATATGACTTGCAGTAATTGTTCTGTGCATTTTATCAGGTCAATCGGAGGTTTTTGACCACTGGTCGTCCGGTGATACATCCGATGACAACTTGGTGCTTGACACTGAAACATCAATAAAGTCTGATTTGTCAGTTCAACTGCGACGACAAAATGTGCATAATAATAATAATATTAATAATAATTACAATCTTAACCAAGACAAAGACGATTATCATCGTCCACTTTGGATCAATTCGAGGTAATTAACTCATCCCAATTTATTAGTTCCAATTGTTTTTGCATTGCTGAAGGTTGAATCGGCTACACCAAAAATTGGAAGTTCAGCTTATTAATTACACTAAGAAAACATATGAATATATACAAGTTAAAAACTATTACTTTCACTGTCTTCGACCAGTTAAGTCAAAATATTACTACATCTTGCTCTAACATTAGTAGGCAGGGAGATGATAAATTACCTAGAAAATAGAGAAAAAAGTAACATCAATTTATTTAGTACTACTCAAACATTATCAAATTTAGTTTATAATATAATTTATAGGGAAAAATAACTAAAATATCTCAAATTTTGAAGGGATGTGAGATGAACACCCTAAACTAGCATATGTATATTAAATACTCCAAATTATATATATAAAGTTATTTTGGCAACTAAGTATTTTATGATGTTAATTGCATAATTTAAAATATTTTAGAATTAATGAAGACACAATTAACTTTATAAACTTCCATTGCAAAATAAATAATGTTATCATCAATCTATATTATTGCAACACTTTTAATTTGCTATTTTAAATTATGCAATTAACCCCACAAATTTACATTTTTGAAAGAAATAATACAATTCAATAGGGTGAAAATAACATTTTATATAAAGTTTGGGGTATTTAAATTACATACGCAAGTTTGGGGTGTTTATTCAACACCCCATCAAAATTTGGAGTATTTTTATTATTTTCCCCTAATTTATACTCTCTCGTCCCTTAAAACTTTGCCAACTTATCGTTTTGGGATGTCCCACTAACTTTGTCACTTTTCTTTTTAAATAAAGAATTTATGGTTTCAGTTAATTCTCTCTCCTCTGCACAAACCTCAACCACACAGTTTTTACTTTATTAATCCTTATATCGATCAAACTTGACAAAGTTTTAAAAAAAGGAGGGAGTACAACAATTTTAGCGAAAGGGACTTTCAAGTTTCATCATCTCTTTGTCTCTATCGACCAATATGGAGTGAAAGTTTAATGTATGACAGAATAATGGTTGTCAGCAAAAAAGAGGCAATCAAGGAACAATTAAAGTAATTGATAGAATGCGATTAGATTTCTAATGTTTAAAATTGTCGTATAAAAATACAGTCAACGGTAGAAAGATATTGATGATTGCTCATATATAAAAACATCTTATCTTAAAAATACCATCATAATTTATTCTCAAAGTGGCATTTATAGCTAGTTCTAATAAAATAAAATGAACTTAAAGTCGATACCAATAGACAAGTATGCAATTATGCACCATTTCTTCCAAAATGGTAGTTACATAGTAAATTTAAAGTTTAGCGATGGGTTACCTTTTTCTGACAATTTTGAAATTAGATTTGAAAAATAAATTTTATTTATTTAGAAATTGTATTGAAATTCTATCGGATTTCAAATGATACAAATTTGATGACATGAAATTAGAGACAAAAAGTAATATTCCCTCCGTCCTCCTGTTATTGTCCATTTCCTATTTACAAAGTCGCAAAACAAGAATCAAATTTGAAGGGGAAATATCTTCTTACTTATTTTGTATCTTAAGTATCTTAAGAATATTTTCCTTGGTCAGATGTAATATACTATTCTCGCGAAAATGATGCAAAAGGGGAAATATCTTCTTACTTATTTTTTGTGTATATATGCAAGTTAAGATAACAATTACAACCTAGTATATATTAAAAAACAGTGAAGTTGTTTATAGAACTACACAAAAGTTCTACAGAATAGGTATTTAACAGCCAAAGGGTATTAAAGAAAACAAGTCAAAAGCGAATATACAATTTGATGAATGAATTGAAAATACGACACAAACGAACAACAAAATATATATATACACAGCCTAAAAGATTTGGCAGTACTTATAAATTCAAAAAACTTATAAAGAACTTTAATTCAAGTAATTGATGGTGGATCCTATAAAGCTATAAGAAAACTTAATCTCAAAGTTAAACAAAATATGCTGATTGCTGGATTTGTACAAACCTTGTTGCAAAGCAAAAAATTCTCTAATTCTTCCTGTTTCAAACTTCCTTTATTGAAGAGTACTGAGGACAGTAGTGTTTGTTCTTAGCATATATGGTTAATGGGATATCACATGGATGGGTGGGTTCAGTATCTCAATCTTTATATCTGTCAAAAAAGGTAAGAAAGAATATATATGGGAGTGATTTGGGTGAAGATATATACAACAACAAAAAGTGCTTAAATAAAACAGTAAAAAGATGGCTTTCACTTCTCAGCCTGCTTTTCTTCTCCTTACCTTTTCCTACTTTATCTTGTGTGCATGCATGGCTTCCACTGATAGAAAATATTCCCTTGTTATAGCAGGGAAAGTTGGCTGCATTCCATTCCAAGTGACCATAGAGGGAACATGACTTTAATTGAGGTATAGTCCACATTCTAATTAGATGGATTAATTTGTATAGTTACCAGCATTTTACCTTTTTCATCAGCACATATTTTGATGACATTTTTTGAAATAATGTCTTGTATAAGACTAAAACAAAGGTAATACGGAGTAGATAAAAGTCTGAGTTTTTATCGACTATAATTATGTACGAGTACAATTTTACATATAGTGACTATGATGTAATTACAGTCACAATAAAATAATTGGAATATTTATCTAAGAATATGTTTATCTAAGAATATTGGAGTGTTTATGGTGCAAATTAAAAATAACAAAACATATAGTACAAAGTCTAAAGTGAAACTCCCATTTTCCAAGAAATATAATCTTATGCAAAGGCAGTTGAAGACTTGATGAGCTTCTTATTTAAGCTTATAAATGGCCCTGGTCAAAGTTCTGTGTAAAGGAATATAGAATCAGTCATACAAATAAAGCACTACACTCTCATTCTTTTAACTACTTTAGTCAAAGGCTGCTTTAGTCTCACTATATATATATATATATATATATATATATATATATATATATATATATATATATATATATATATATATATATATATATATATATATATATATATATATATATATACTCTTCTATCTCTAAATTATCCCCATTTACCATATTAGGTGAGATTCATTAATGACAGAAAATTATTGTGAAATAAATATTTCTTCCTACTAAATGAAAATGAGTTACTCCGTATAATTTTTGTATAGAGGAAAAGGGAAGTATGTAGATAATTTATAGACATATGGAGTGCTCCCTCCTTTATTTGTCCCTTTAGTTTTTTAGTGTATAAAAAATGCTAAAAGTATGAGAGTAGAGAAAAAATAGAAGAAAAAATGACATGTATATTACTTATACAGTTTTCCCAGACAGAAGTATGACTAGTTATGATTTTGGACAAAAATATGACTAATCAATGTAGTGTACGAGTAACTGGATAAAAGTCATTATAGTGTATTTTAGAGTGACAAGTCACTCACACTTGATGAGTCACTCAGATTAGTCACTGAATATGTAACTTTTTGGAAAAATTGAAAGGAAGTCATATTTTTATCTTTTGAGTTTAATTTAGTATATGAAAACAAGGCTATTTTAAGAGAAAATGAAACACTAGAATCTACTTCGTACAACAAGTAGAATAAGAAGGGAGATAGGATGAAAAGTCAATTAAAAAATTACCAAAAAGGGACAATGAAATTAATCGTAAAATTAGTTGACAAAAAACTAATATGGTCACAAGTAACTAATAAAATATGGAGGTAGCTAGAAGTAGAATTCTTGAATTCTATATTTGGACTGTAATCTATAGACGCAGCTGAGAGCACATGCATGTGTAAACATTTGTGGATTCCTTGTGGCTTGTGTGTGTGGTTTTGTGTACTGTTTCATTCTTTAAGTCAAACAGTCCTTAACTGAGATTCTCTGATCTTTGGTATACTTACACAGCCCACTTGTTTTCATCTTATTAACAGAAAGAAATGAAGCCAAAATGTTTGAATAATGGGGCATCAGCAGAGGTGAGCTCATCAAGCATGACAGAGACCAGCCCAAAGAATCCAAATCTTGAGTTCACATTGGGAATGCCTTCATCAGAGCTGTGGTGACTGGCTACTGGAATCTTTATTATCATTATACAAAAAAGATAGAATCTTTATTATCATAATACCAAAAAATAGAAAGAAATGAAGGGAATCAAGAAAATCAAGAACCCTGATTTAATGTGGATCTGCAGCCTCAGATATGGCTGAGAGTTGTGGAGTATGTAGAAGTAGTACAGTACTACTCATTTTGAAATCATTATAATCTTTGACTGGGGAACTGGTGAAAAGAGAATCAGGTGCCAACCCACTCATCAAATCAGAGCACAGCAAAGATTATCACAAATTTAATGAATAAAAAATAGACAGTGAAAAGAAAGGTGAGGGAAAAGAGAGCTAAAAAAAGACAAGGAGGCAACAAAGCCAGAAAGCAACAAAAGTAGACTAAAAAGGAATGTCTTCCTTTTTCTCTTGCAGTGATTACTATATATATAAACTAATTGAGTCTTATATCGATCTCTAAATCAAATGTATTAGGGATTTACGGAGTAATAATAGTTTAACATTTCTTTTCCTGAAAGTCATAAGAAATCTATTTCCTTTTATTCTATTCATGATTCTTGTTGTTTCCATTCAAAAGAACCATAATGTTCTGTTAAGAAAATTAGAGAAATGTTGTTTGTATACGCCAAGTTGTACACGTCATTTTACACGCCAAGTGGTACTGAGAAAAAAAATTATCGATGCGAAAAAGAATTCTCTTCACAAGACAAAAACGTGTGTGTGCATAGACAATTCAGCCGGCGTGTAAAAAAGTTCAAGTAGATTGAGTATTTGAGTTGTGGTTCAATATATTTTAAATGTGTAATGAATCAATTGATTGTATATGTGTGTCTATAAGTATCAAGGAGGTCAAATTAATAAAGACCAAGAGCTGAAGGACTAAACTCCAAATATTAGTCTTCTATTATTCTATTCTATTTTTAGTATTAGATATAAAATGAACTGTAAGCCTTAGACCTATTTTTCTAATTTTACGAATCATCTTCTTCTTGCTTGAAGAATGCTCTCGTTTTCTCTGCTTCTCTCAATCTAAATACTTCCCTTCATTATTCTTTGATTTCTGTAAAAGTTTACATGGTATCAGTTTAGCTTCAGATTCGATCATTCCTTCCGCTCATCTGAATCTCAATCGATTGTTTCTTCTACGATGTCAACCGACAATGTTCAAAACCCTAATCCTACGGAAGATCCTTCGTCGTCGTACTATCTTCATCCAGCTGATCATTCCGGTATTCGAATCATCTACGAAACATTCAACGGTAACAATTACAATGCTTGGCAGAAGTCCGTGGTTATGGCTTTCACCGTCAAAAACAAGATGAAGTTTCTTGATGGATCCATATCTCAACCTGCCTCTGATAATCCAATCTATCCTGCTTGGTATCGGGTAAACGCGCTCCTCTTATCTTGGCTTGTTTACTCTATTGCTCCTGAAATTCGAACTACCTTCCTATACTTTACTGTGGCTAAAGATATTTGGGAAGAAGTTAAGCTTCGCTATGGAAAAAGTGACGGACCTCATGTTTTTCAACTTGAAAAATCTATGACTAATATGTCTCAAGGTTCCCAATCTATCACTGCTTTCTATAATTTTTTCAAAACTATTTGGGATGAATACTGCAATTATAGAACTATTCTAGTCTGTAAATGTGGTAAATGTACCTGCAATCTCAATGAACTCTTTCAAGAACTTTTACAGAAAGATTCTGTCTATAAATTTCTCATTGGTCTCAATGACTCTTATAATGTTCTGAGAAGTCAGATTCTGTCACGCACTCCTATTCCAAAATTGTCTACTGTCTATTCTCTTCTTCTTCAAGAAGAGTCTCAACGTTCTTTGCACAATCCTCTTGAATCTGTAGCAATGCTTTCTCATATTCCTAATACTCAATATCAATCCATTGCTTCTCCTTCTATTATTGAGTCCAATGCTCTCATTGTCGAGTCCAATAATCCAAAGAAAAAGTTTACTGGTACTTGCTCTCACTGTGGTTTTCAAGGCCATTCTTCTGAACGTTGTTACCAGCTTATTGGTTATCCTTCTAACTGGAAAGGTCCTAAGGGTCAAAGATATGCACCTGGTTTCAAACCTCCCTCCACCAATGCTAACAAATCATCTCAAGCACACTTGGCACCTGCTGCCCCAACTGATACTACTGATGTTCATGAATTTGACTTTTGCAATCCTGAGCTATACAATCAATTCCTTCAGTTCATGAAGAATCAACAATCTGTGCCCAGCTCTTCTCATGCTGCTATGGCTATATCTCAACCTACTGATCATGATAAATCTTCATCTCTTACTGACAACTCTTTCAGAGGTATCTACATCAAATCTAATTGGATTATTGATACTGGCGCCTCTGATCATATGATTTATAACTTGAATATGTATACTTCTCAACCTAAATCTATTTCTGTTAACATTCAACTACCTACTGGTAATACTACTATGGCTACTCACATAGGAGATGTTAAACTAAATAATGATTTAACATTACATGATGTCTTATATATTCCAAATTTTAATTACAATCTTATCTCTGTATCTAGTCTTACTTCAAATGAACATTTATCTATTAATTTTTGCTCTAACTATGGTGTGTTACAGGACCAAAATACACAGAAAATCATTGGTTATGCTGAAATTACAAATGGACTCTATCACTTGCATCTTCCTACTCATACTGCTTCTGCTCATTCTGTCACTACTGCTTCAAATAATAATTCTGTTCTATGGCATTATAGACTAGGTCATACTCCTTTTAATAAACTGAGTTCTTTTCCTATTTCTGTTGACAATAGTTCTTGTAATAATATCACTCCTTGTGACATTTGTCATTTCTCAAAGCAAAAGAAGCTTTCTTTTACTGATAGTACTTCACATGCTGCTGCTCCTTTTGATTTAGTTCACATGGATATTTGGGGTCCTTTTAGTACTACTTCTTATTCAGGTTTCAAGTATTTTTTAACTATTGTTGATGACCATACCAGATGTACATGGATTTTTATGATGAAAACTAAATCTAAAACTCGTTTTCATATGATGAATTTTTATACACTTGTTCAAACTCAATTTGATAAGAAAATTAAAACTATAAGAACTGATAATGGTGCTGAATTCATGTTTTCTAGTTTCTATCAATCTAATGGAATTATTCATCAACTTTCTTGTGTTGAAACTCCTCAACAAAATGGTAGAGTAGAAAGGAAACACCAACATATACTTCAAATTGCTAGATGTTTTCTGTTTCAGTCTTGTTTACCTATTTCTTTTTTGTCTGATTGTGTTTTAGCTGCTGTTCATATAATAAATAGAACTCCTACTGCTATTTTACAAAATAAAAGTCCTTTTGAAATTCTATATAATACAGTACCTGATTATTCTCACCTTAAAGTCTTTGGTTGTTTAGCTTATGCCTCTACCTTAACTGCAAATAGAAATAAATTTGATTCTAGATCATCCAAATGCATTTTCATTGGATATCCTTTTGGCTATAAAGGATATAAACTGTATGATTTGAATACACATAAATTTTTTATTTCTAGACATGTCCAATTTTATGAAACTGTTTTTCCTTATAAAGATATTTTGAAGAACATTCCCTGCAACTCTTTAAAAATAGATCATTTTAATTCTTTTAATAATTCTTATCATAGTTTCTTTCATGATAATACTTCTCATTCAAACACTTTCACTGAGCAGTCCTATGACACTTCTACTCAGGTAAATTCGAATTCTTAGTCCTTTTTAGATAATCAAATAAATGATGAATTAGATACCTCAGAACTTACTAATAATTCCTCTTCTTTTCAGGATAACATTCATACTGTTAATCCTGAACCTTCTCCTCAAAGAAAATCTTCTAGAGTAAGAAGTATTCCTGCTTACTTACAGAGTTATGATTACAATCTGCCTGACTCTTTAAAAACTGTTCATAAATCATCTTGTAATCTCATTAGGTATCCTATATCTAATCATATTAGTGATGACAGACTTCATGAATCTTATAAATGTTTCACTGCTAATGTCTCTATTATTAAAGAACCAAAAACATACAAACAAGCTATTAAACATCCTGAATGGCAGATTGCCATGAACAATGAAATTCAAGCTCTTGAACAAAATAATACTTGGACTCTTGTTAATTTACCAACTCAACATCATACTGTTGGATGCAAATGGGTTTATAAAACCAAACTAAACTCTGATGGTACTTTAGAAAGATATAAAGCTAGGTTAGTTGCTAAAGGCTATACTCAAGAAGAAGGATTAGACTATTTTGATACTTTCTCTCCTGTTGTAAAATTAACCACTGTTAGACTTCTTCTTGCTATTGCTACTACAAAACATTGGTTTTTAGAACAACTTGACATTAACAATGCTTTTTTACATGGAGATCTTTTAGAAACTATATATATGCAGCCCCCACCAGGATATCTTCTTCCAGGTGATACAAGAGTCTGTAAATTACAGAAAAGCCTATACGGCCTTAAACAGGCTTCAAGACAATGGTATTACAAACTATCAGAATGTCTTCAAGGTATTGGTTATATTCAATCTCAGGCTGATTTTTCTCTCTTTACTAAAACTAATGATAATTCTATAACAATATTACTCTTATATGTTGATGATATAATCTTAGCTGGTAATGACAAAACTGAAATTAATCATGTTAAAGCTATTTTACATAATAAGTTTACTATTAAAGATCTTGGAGATCTTAAATATATTCTTGGAATTGAGATTGCTCGATCTGAAACAGGTATTTGTCTTTCTCAAAGAAAATATACTTTAGATATTCTTACTGAAAATGGCTATTTAAATTCTAAACCTTACAATACACCCATGGATTCCAAACTTGAACTTTCAAAAGAAAATGGTACTGTTTTATCTGATCCTAAAGTTTATAGAACTCTTATTGGAAAACTTTTATATTTGACAGTCACTAGACCAGATATTGCATGTAGTGTTCAAACCTTAAGTCAATTTCTTGCTAATCCTACTGATATTCATTTAAATGCTGCTCATAGAATTCTCAGATACCTAAAAAGTGCCCCAGGTAAGGGTCTCTTCTACTCTGCAAATTCTGATCTTAAACTCATTGGTTATAGTGATTCTGATTGGGCAGGATGTGTTGACACCAGAAGAAGTGTTTCTGGTTACTGTTTTTATCTTGGAAATTCTCTTATTTCTTGGAAATCTAAAAAACAACCTGTTATTAGTAGATCTTCTACTGAAAGTGAATATAGGGCTGCTACTAGTGCTGCTTGTGAAGCACAGTGGCTTTTGTACCTATTAAAGGATTTTAAAATAAAACATAATTTTCCTGTTAATCTACATATTGATAATCAGTCTACTTACTTTCTAGCTCATAATCCAGTACAACATCAAAGAACAAAACATATTGAACTTGATTGTCATCTTATTAGGGAAAAAATATCTACTGGTTTAATTAATCTTGTACTTATCAAAAATAATTGTCAACTTGCAGATGTTTATACTAAAGCCCTTGGAAATCCACTCTTTAAAGATTTTACTGTCAAGATGAACCTGTTGTACATCCATGCTCATCTTGAGGGGGGTATCAAGGAGGTCAAATTAATAAAGACCAAGAGCTGAAGGACTAAACTGCAAATATTAGTCTTCTATTATTCTATTCTATTTTTAGTATTAGATATAAAATGAACTGTAAGCCTTAGACCTATTTTTCTAATTTTACGAATCATCTTCTTCTTGCTTGAAGAATGCTCTCGTTTTCTCTGCTTCTCTCAATCTAAATACTTCCCTTCATTATTCTTTGATTTCTGTAAAAGTTTACAATAAGTGATAAATAATAATTAAATTCATTCTAGAAATTGAGTTTAGCAGAAATAATCTCACCTGGGATTAAAGGAATCACAATATGTGTATTTGGAAGTAAAATTCTATGGATCTAATCAAGAGTTTATTAATATCAACTAAAACTAAGATAGGGAACTTGAGCAAGCTAAGATTAAAACTCTTCATAAAGGTGTTTCGATTCGATGAATGTAGCCTAAAAAGATTTGCATAGCAACCTATTAGGATTCGAGCTCAGCTCGCCTAGGTGCCTAAACATGATTTAACTCATCCAGGGTTTTGCATTTCATATAACATCATGTAGTTTTTAAATACGGAGTATGAGAATTTCAATTGTTTATAGCAATTTAAATAGATTATTGAAATTTATTTACAAAAAAATATGACTAAATTTACTTAGTATTAAAATTAAACTTAAGTTACTAGATCTAAGTTACAGATCTAAGTTACTATTATATCATTATACTTAAGGAGGTCACATTTTTGTAAATAACATTAATTTTAATCTTTTTTTAATCCAGTAGGTAAACCACCAAAACCAGTGGGGTATATGTCGGGGAACATTTACCAGAATTTATAAAATATGATAAAAACAATACATGAGAGGGGGACCAAACCAAAATTTCTCATAAGCAGGAAATAACATCAAAATTAAATACGGAGAGAAGGAATTCCATAAAAATCCATCCAATAGGCTCTTTTAGCAAAAATAGGTAAAAGATATGGGCTCTTGTAAATCTGGACCGAGTCGTGTTGGGCCTCAGATAAGAAATGCACAACCGAGTTCCCTTCACGCATAGTATGTCCGTAAGAGAGCTCTTTCCTAAAACCAGTCCGCAAAACTTCCTGAATCGTTTCTCTCCAATTCCAGGTAGGTTTACCTTGCATATAATCCAAAGCTGCATGAGAATCAGTTTCCACCTGAATGTCCTCATAACCCTCACCGAGCATCCAATTAACTGCAAAAAGAAGTGCCTTCAGTTCCGCCTCAGTCGCAGAAGAAGCTTGAAGGGGAAAACTGATAGCTCGCTCGAGGTGGCCACTTCGATCTCTCATCACCGCACCACCTTTGGCCGTACTAGATAAATAGCTAGCATCTACATGACTACATTAAGTTTCCATTTCTTCTTCGGTTTCCTCTAGTGTATAATTTGAATCAGGGGCCGATTAAGCCTATAGTGTTGTGGTACCATTTGTTCCTCTATTAAGACCTTTCCAACCGATCTTAATTTCAATTTGGATAACATTAATTTTAATCACATATATTTAATTATTTCATTTAAATACTAGGAGGTAAGAGTTGACATTATAGTCAATTAAATATCAGAAATTGAAAAAGAATTTAAGTTACTATAGTTTTGTCTCATAATCACCTAGTATTAAATTAAACTTAAGTTACTAGATCTAAGTTACTATTATATCACTATACTTAAGGAGGTCATATTTTTGTAAATAACATTAATTTTAATCATATATATTTAATTATTTCATGTAAATATTAGGAGGGAAGAGTTAACATTATATTCAATTAAACATTAGAAATTGAAAAAGAACTTTAGTTACTATAGTTTTGTCTCATAGTCAATTAGTATTAAAATTAAACTAAAGTCACTAGATCTAAGTTACTATTATATTAGTATACTCAAGGAGACAAGGATGTCACTAGGATGAAGATAGAGTGAAAGTTGAGAGCTACTCTCTCTAGAAAATAACCCCCAACGGCTATTTCCTCTCTTCCACGACGGTTTCCACCACCTCCACCGCCGTTCTCAACCACATCCACCACCCAGCAGAGCTAAGATACCATCCATATTACTCCCCCTCCTTCTTGGATGAGTTATATTGGTAGTATCTCATCTCCACCACCTCAAAAACCATAACTTCATCTCACATTTCTACTATTCACACGAAGTGGAACTTTTGTGCAAAGATCACAAACGACTTGGGGAATCTTCTAGCTCTTCTTGGTGTGTGTTCTACCACTCTTGGGGACCTTGTATCTCAAATTTGAGCACCATCCATAGCTTCCGTACAATACATACGAGTAAGAGCTCAAAAATACTATTAATAGTTGACTTTTTGTTTGAAATAGATCTTCAAGAATCCATTGTTGGGGGGAGATTACAAGCCACGTTTGGGGGTCGCCTCATCTAGGCGAACCTCTACACTTTGGTTTCATCCAATTCCGAGCACTTTTCATTTCAAGGTTACTATTCATTTTCTCCTACAATGGGCAAAGGAGCTCCAAAAAGTAGTAAACTCAAAGACACACCTGAAGCAACTAAGTCTTCTATAAGGCGAAGGAATAAGGCTTTGGGTAAAGATATGAAGGGGAAACCTTGGACAACTCTCATGAAGTGGATGAAGAATCCTCGATTTATCATCCACCCAAGATGAGGATTATGTTCCCTAAGCAAAGGAGGTCGTCTTTTCCACCATGGAGGACAAAACACATTCTTTGGAGAGTGAAACCAATGGAGTGACTAATGGGGAAGAGAATTCCATTGAAACCACCTATGAAGAGGTGACCATTGTGAAGGGGGATTCTAAGGCCTCGAATTGTGATAATGCACATGGTACAAAAATCAAAGATATGGAGGAACCAATCATAGAAACCGAGGAGGAAGAGGAGGAACAAAAGAGAACTCTAAGATTGTCAAAGATGTCTTACATGATGAACCAACCTTTGATTCGTAAGCTTCATCTCATGAGGATCCTAACCTTGAAGTCCAAAAGATTAAGTCGTGGGCTTCCCCATGGACATCACTTTTTAAAAATAATAGGGAGCTAAACAAAGGAATGAAGCTCAAGTACATAGAACCCGTGGGTGATTATGTGGACTTATCAAAGAGGATCATGCCCTCAATTTTTTATCTTTGGGGCTTTTGTTTGGTTGGATATTTTGCCGGAAGGTTTCCCGGTATAAAACCAATCCAAGACATGGTAAGGCAATGGGGAGTTCAATGTCATGTTAGGCAACATGATAGAGCTTGGGTGATCTTCAAATTTAAAAGTGAAGAGGTAAGAACTAAAGTGCTGATGGAGGGGCCTTACCCTCTATTTGGCAAATCCTTATATTTGAAGACTCTCTCAGATCACTTCTCTTTTGATAGTGAAGAATTCCTAAAAGTTTCCATTTGGGTGAAATTCCCATACTTACCTTTGCAAGTGTGGAATGAGGAAGTGATAAGTGAATTGCCTCTAGGGTTGGTATACCATTGACAATCGATAGAATAACCCACGACTTAAGATGAAGATGCCAAATGACAAATTCCATATCCAAAAGGTCATATATGAGACATTCCCTAACCATTGCTTTCATTGCAAGGCATGTGGTCATCATGCCTTTACATGTAAGGCTATTGCCGAGGAGGAGCAAAAGGAAAGAGAGGCAAAGAAGTTGGCTATGGAAGAGGGGGAACCACAACCTAAACTACCAAGTCAAGAGGGGAAGTCTACGACTATTGAAGCTAAGACTAACCGTCAAGCAAAGATAAAGAAGAAAATCACCAAGGAAGTTATTACCAAAGCCATGGACACAAATGAGACTAAGCAAAGGAAGAAGGATACTCACCCATTCACAAACGTGGTGAGAATGAAAAAGAAAACCAAATGGACCAAAAAGAAGATCTTATCAAAGGAGGTGGAGGAATTGTCTTCCGGATATGATACACGTGAGGATGAAGATCAAGGGCCTAGAACTATATGTTAAGAATAGTTTATGGTGTCCAATCGACTGGTGCACATTATCAAGGGTAGTATTAGTGTGTATACTACCCCACTGAGCAGAAAATCAACAAATGCACACCCCATCACCAATACATACCAAGAACAATCAATAAGTGCTTATTCTGAGGGAGTGTTTCTTTTTCACTCCTCCTTGAGCCAAACAGCGAAGAAAGCACATTTCAAGGGGGAGTTTTCTACTTTACTCCCCGGGTAACAAACAACACAACTTGCAACTTTTGAGGGGGAGTTTTATTTTTCTCCTCCTGGTGCTAGACAATGTAAAATGCAAGGATTCTCTCAAGGATGCAGATTTTAAGGGGGGATTTTCAAAGTTCTCCTCCCAAGTGTCAATCATCGTGAAAGGCATCCTACTGAATGCTTCAGTTGAGGGGGAGTACGGAGAGAAAAGATCAAATAGAAATGAGAGATAAGTCATAATGATTTAGTAAACCCAACTAAGCCTACCCAAGGGACAAAGCCGAGAGTGAGTGAGTAACTGAGTGAACACTATGAGAGTGAGGAAGCAGAAAGCTCAAGTGAGCAAGAGAAAAATAATCACTATCAAATCTGCTACCTCTATTGTACTATCAATCGAGAGAATTACTCCCCGTCACTCAAATACTCTGGACAATCCCCATAGGTTCAGGACTGAATTTATTCAGATCCCGGGTAGAAGTCGTTGCATTTTGTCCAAACGGCGCATGCAAAACTCTGCCCAAGACCACCTACCTGTTTCCCAACAGACATGTGTTTAATCATATTTCACGGGGAACCTCATCTCTTGTCACCGTCTCCTTATGAGGCGACCGATACTGACTACAGTGGCCCACAACCCCACGCCACTGAACATTCATTGATCAAGTCATGTCTAGTAATCTCACTCCCAAATGTTTTGAATTTTTTAGGACACAGACACTTTTTAGAGTAAGTTGCAGGTCTTCATAACCCGCGAGAACTTCCATAGGGCTCATCTATTACAGATGTAGATCAATGATTGAAAGGAAGTCCTGCTGTTACAACATAAGAATCACCAACATTTTCAAGCCATTGCTTTGGAGTTTATCTCTATTGTGATGATAACGAGTGTCTACATGACCTCGGGGGGTTACAAGTTCTTAATCCCAATCTTAATGATTTTTCCATAACAACCAGAGTGACATCTATTCGGATGCTTCACAATGACTGGTTGGAAGTCCTGTTAAAACTGTAATGCTTCTATCATTTTATACAGGCCACACATCAGTGTTTACATTAATGTTGTGTTAACGGAACACCTCAGTGTATCCGGTTTTGTTCACTTTACCTTTCTGTTTGTTTTTCTTTTTTTTTTCCAGAATAAAAGAATAAAGGCATGACGCCCCGATTCATCGGATCGTCATGAGGGGGAGACTTGTCCACATGCTGTTAACTCTCAACAAATTATTCTGGGACACTTCTCTCCTCCAACACTTTCTCTCCTATATCCATCAAAAGCTTCAAATCAAATGGTCAACTATGCTTACATGTCAATCATTATGATCCGTTGTGCCACCGACAAGTTTTCCTCAAACACATTCATTCCAAATAGTAAAAAAGACTACATTGCGGAGGAGACAAAGGTCACTTACTCGAATTCTGAAGATGATTTCCATGTGCGTCTGCAATTCTTCAAGAACATTCATTCTAGAGGCTCCATCGGACTTCATTCAAGCTGATCAAGGGCTACTTCTGAAGGCAAGGTTTACAAGCAAACCAACGAAAGATTCCTCAACCCTGGCATCAAAGCTCAAATTGCCAAGAAGACATCAAAGGGGATATTGCAAGGATTTCTTCAGAAAGCCTTCTCAAGAAATCAAGTTCAAAGACAAAGGAAGCTGAATAAAAACAAAGACAAAGATATCTGCGCTGCAATGCTGATTCAACACGATTGAACATCAAAGGGGAGATTGCAAGGATTTCTTCAGAAAGCCTTCTCAAGAAGTCAACTTCAAAGACAAAGGAAGCTGAATAACAACAAAGACAAAGATATATGCGCTGCAATGCTGATTCAACACGATTGAACACCAAGGGGGAGATTGTTAGGAATATTTTATGGTGTCTAATCTAATTTAATATCTTTGTATTTGTATAGTTATTAGTTAAACGTGTAATATGGGCCACATATGTATATAAGCCCATTAGCTTCTTTGTAATCCACAATTTAGCCAACTTCTCCTATAAAAGGAGACTAACTTATGGAAATCCTAAGGTTTTGAGAGGCTCGAGAGCATAGAGGCGAGATAGAGATTAAGGTTTCCGCTGCTCTCCTCTTCGAGGGAGAGCATCGGCCATTATCACGGTATACTAGATTCGTTGTTCAGCTCCATATCTTTCTATATGCTTCTTCTTTATCTGTTACGATTATTTGATTGTTAAAGAACATAGACTATCAAGATTACGAGGGGACTAGCGTCGGATACATCAAGACGCTCGGCCTCAATGACCTTGTCCAAACAAAGAACATATAACATTCCAGGATCTACAACCAGGCAACTTGCATAGGCTGTACGGATCCCGGCCCTTGCACTCATCAGGATCCAGGGCCCAAGATCCGGGGACGCTCGTCCGTAGCCTTGGTGGGAAACTAAGATATTGTCAGGAGGCGCATTTAATGCAGTAGATTTGGTGGTTGGGAAGCTAGCCGTCCACGGTCCTCCACGTCAGCAATACTACCTACTCTGTGGTAGTATAAATAGTAGCATTTATTTCATTGTAAATAGTTGACAACTTATTCTCTCTAGCAAATAGCAATTATCTTAGCTCTTAACATTGATATAGATGAACGGCCTCTCGGCTAGTAGTTGAAGTGTGTTGTATACGGGCCCTTATTATCATTTAATAAGATACGACCCACTTACTACTCTCTTATTGATCCACCTTACTCGCTTGCATCGTAAATCCATTAAACTCCCCACTCGAAATCCAAGGGAAAAGTGTTGGACCTTTGGGTTGATGGAATAATTAAACCTCAACATGATCTATAAATAATAAATGAAAATCATAAGTAGGCAGATGGGGCACTGAAGAATAACAAAAATGCAACGAGGGAAAGAATTGTTTAACTAGGATTTATTTACTGTTAGCTCAAGTAACAAAGAATTGTTTAACTTGCTCATTATATCATTTGCTCATAATCTAGAGTCAATTATTGATTTTTAATACTCGGTAGCAAACATGGTCTATGTAACACTTCTTTTGGTACATAGGGTTATGTGTTGTATTTTAAATATCAGGACTGCTTTGAACGTTCTCTAATATGCATAACTTTGAATGGTCATATTTTAAGGAGCGTATACTTCTTCCTTGTCCAAACATAAAAAAAAGCTAAAAGGTCAAATAGGTACATGAACTAACTTAAAGTGTTCAATTAGCCCATTATATAGGAGGTTCTGTCTGGCCGTCGCCAATTGGAAAAAGTTACCGGTGGAATTTTTTGATGAACTATTTTTAACATCTTCTTCATTAAGTCTAGTTTACTCATACCAAATTTCAGCTAAAAATTCAACCGGGAAGGCAGTCAAATGATTTTTTGAAGATAACTGCACAGTTAAACAACGCAGTACATTTCCGAAAATCAATTGACTGCCTTCCCGATTTAATTTTTAGCTGAAATATGATATGGGTAAACTAGACTTAATGAAGAAGATGTTCAAAAAAATTCATCAAAATTTTTTACCGGGAACCGCCCCAATTGGTGACGGTCGGGCAAAACCTCCTATATAAGGGGCTAATTGAACACTTTAAGTTAGTTCATGTACCTATTTGACCCTTTAGCCTAAAACAAATTAGGGGCATAACATGAAAGTCTATACCACAAAAATGAATTGGGCACTTAGTTAATCGTGCATCGTGCGTGTAAAAATCATTGTTCTAAAACTCGCTAGATGTCAGTCGGGTGATTGAGGGGCGCCGAGCGCCTAGACGGCCGACTAGGCCGACTTTTGACTGACGAGACCGATTAATCCTCCACAGTTGGGGACGTCTAGGTCAACTAGGTTGACTAGGCCGATTAATCGGTCCGTCTAGCCACATATGACAGCTTGGGTTTTTTAGCTAGATATCAATGATGCTTGTCTTTTTGTAAGGGTGGCCCGGAAACGGTGCCACACCTATATTTTGAATGTACTTTTACAGGACAGGTTTGGACCTTGGTGAAGAATTGGCTTGGACTGTCAAGGAGGATGAGTACATTGTTGAGTACAGCTAAATGGATAAAGAAAGAGCATAATGGAGCGCATGCAAAGGCCAAGGGAGTTAGACTTGCTTTTTGCTACAGCGTATATTGGATATGGCGTACAAGGAACATGATATGCTTTGAGAAGATCCAACCTAAGGTGGAAGACATGGCTAAGAACATTAAGTTCATGGTGTATAAAATTCTCTATGCTATGTATCCGTTTGATAGAATAACATTTTAAGTTTTGTCTTTTGCTGTTTCGTCACCGGTTTTTGTGATGGCTAGCATGCTTATGTAGCTAGATGGGGTTTTGCGAGGTGATAGGGTATCCTTTCTTGGGATGACCTTGTTTTTGAGTTTTTGGGGACTGTACAGTTGTACATAAACACTTTGGATATATATATATATAAATATATATATATATATATATATATATATATATATATATATATATATATATATTTACATTTTATCCAAAAAATAGAATAGTGGTAAAAACTAATAGTGTATAAGAACTCATTATTCTAGAGACAAATTGTCGTAATCTAGTGCTATGAATGAGGAATAAAGACATAAACTTTATCTTTATTGAAAAACAAACTTCTTTATTGACTATATGAGCAGTAATAATTCAATGTTTCTTTGGAATTTAACAAAAACATTTTTTTGAAAATGCTTCTTTAAAAATGGTAATTCCAGTAAAACATATAATTTAATGATGTCCTCTTCAATAAATTACTGTTTTTTTAGTGATTTATAATCTCATAAATATAATTTTATATCAATTAAAGTGCCAACATAATGCTTTTGGAAAAGCATTGTATCTATTTCAAAAGAAATCACAAAAGCCCGAGGTCCTGGTATGTGCTAGCTGTAGTGAAAGTTCATTTATGAAAGCTTGTAATGACTTTGTGAATATGTCAAAATAACTTTCATTCTATTTTTTTACTCTGAGACGGCTGTTAGAGGAAAGAGAAGATAATATTTGGATCGGAAGAGTCTCAACAAGTCTATAAATAACACTCTGAGAGAGAAACAATCTCTATAACTCCAAGCTTAAATAATTACAAAGAGTGTGGTCTACCAACATCGTACTTGTTACCGGAAAAGATGGCGCTTAAGGTACACGGCATCTTGTTATCACCAGCGCTGTTGAAAGTTATTGCCTGTCTTGAAGAGAAGGAGCTCGATTACGAGCTTGTTTCTATTAATTTTTCGGCCGGAGAGCACAAAAAACAACCTTTCCTTCGCCTTAATGTACGTGATTAAACTGTACTTAATTATAATAATTACATACGAAGTTAATATTTCTCGAACACTTATTTGCTTGTGTGTATTGGTATCAATACATGTTATTTCATGTCTTCCAACTTCGGTTCATTATTGTTGCAGCCATTTGGTCAGGTGCCAGCCATCGAGGATGGAGATTTGATACTCTTTGGTAATTAATGTTACATATGTTGTTATCGTTATTGTTATTATTATGGTTGTTGTTACTACCTCCGTTCTCTTTTAATTGCAACATTAGACTTTTTTCATTATTAACATATTCTATTTTGACTATATTATATTAAAGGAAAAGGGTCACATAGGGCTTCGAACTTACAAAAAAATGTCAAATAAGGCCTTATATAGGAGGTTTTGTCCGGCCGAAGCCATTTGGGATGGTTCCTGGTGGATTTTTTCGATGAAATTTTTTGAGCATCTTATTCATTAAGTTTAGTTTACTCATACCGAATATCAACTAAAAATGCAATCGGGAAGGCATTCAAATAAATTCTTGAAGATAACTGCGCTTTTAACTGCGCACTTATCTTCAAGAATTTATTTTAATGCCTTCCCGATTGAAGTTTTATCTTAAAATTGGTACGAGTAAACTACACTTAATGAATAAGATGCTAAAAAAGTTTCATTGAACAATTTCACCGGAAACCGTCCCCAATGGCGTCGGCCGGACAGAACCTCCTATATAAGGCCTTATTTGACATTTTTTTGTAAGTTCGAGGCCTTATCTGACCCTTTTCCCTTATATTAACTAATTTATTATAAATTAAATTTTTAAAATATATTGTTAAATTCTTCTCATTCTAAATTTTCAAAATATGAATTTTTAAACATTTTTACTAATAGGGAATGAAAGATAGTAATGGTCAAACTTGTGTGTTGACAAATGTGAAATGTTGACTGTTACAATTAAAAGGGAAAGGGGAAAATATTTCTTATGCGCTACTAGTAACAAAGTGTGTTTCTGCATGTCGGGTATGAACAGAGTTTATACAATTTGCTCAATTCCTTCCCTTTACATGTTAAACATGGGATTTGAATTTTTTTAATGGGTTGATGGTGTGTATTGGAGCTTATTTAAGTTCAAGGAGGGTTGAATAAATTGTATAAGTTTAGGGGTCCATTTAACTCTTTTTTCAGTACACGTTTAATATAAAAACAGTAAAAACATTATATTCCATCAATGAACAAACGCTCATCATTTTCATCTTACATTAATTGTCATCAATAATACAAATAATAAATTTAGTTATCCATATTTCATATAGCTATCATCTATCATTTTTGTGATTTAGCAAGTTACTCTCTTCCTTTTCTATCGCCTCTTTTTTCGGTTTTATGCTAGTGAAGAGTGGTGCGTTATACTAGTGATTTTTATACATGCACCACAACAATGAAAGCAATTGAACTTTAAAAACATCGAAATTATATTCTTAAAAAATAGCAGTGTGTAGCCAAATTAGTATATTAAATAAAGTATATATACTCCATAAATCAGCAAATGAAAAAAGAAGGGTGTAAAACAATTATGTAGTTGGAACACAAAATATATATAGAGGATTTGTAAATATAAATCAACACTATTAAATTTCTGAACCTTAAAGAGAGATTAAAAATAGACTTACACAGATATATGTCCATTTAAAGAATATGTAAGATGAATATAGCACAAACTCAGAGGCCGTTTGGCAACACCGTTTTTCGGCTTATCAGGCTTATCAACCAACTTTTTCACCAAACACGTAAGTTTTGCTTTCACGCGCTGAATTGTGTAATAAGCAGAAAAAGTAAGGTTCGAGTTACTTTTTCTGGTTGTATTGGCTGAAGTTACTGTAGATGATCATTTTAGCTATTTTTACATATAATTTTTTCTTTATTTTATTAATAAAATATACTATAAATTTATTTTTTTCTTAAATCAGCAGAATCAGCCAATGCAGCTACTTCAGCCATAACTTCATAAATTTCAGCAGAATCAACTAAATCAGCCGATTTTGGTGCTACCAAACGGGCTCTCAATCTGTTTTAAAGGGTTTAAAGTTGTATTTCAACCAACAGTAGCCAAGTTGAAAACATATAAACCCTTAGAGTACATATTCTTTATTGTTCAATTTAAGGTGAGACATATCTTATAATGAGTTAGCATCTTATAGGGCGTATTAACTCATCCTACACAATATCCATATATAAAAATAGAAATTTACATATACACTTCTTTCTCACACCATCAAATAAAAATCTGCAAACTCACACATAAAATATTCAATGACTCTTCATATAAGGTTAATCCTTTTCAGATGGAACTTCAAATCTTAATATTCGTTACATTGACTCATGGTTTGAACTAGATTTTTTATATTAATGTGCTTTGAAATGCATTATACGTGTAGTGATTGAGCCACTTTATAAACTTAATACTCAAAGTATGTAGTTGTTGATTGATTTTGTAGAGTCAAGAGCAATCACCCAATACATTTCACACACATATATTGATCGTGGGAGCCATATTGTCCCCTTAGACCATAAAGAAAAGGCGATCATGTCAGTGTGGATAGAGGTTGAAGCTCACCAATTTGATGTGGCGGCATGTGAGTTGCATTATGAGCTTATCATAAGGCCCATGCTCGGCATGGTGATTAATGATGTTGCAGTAGCGCCGCACAAGGAGACACTCACCAAGGTTCTTGACATTTATGAGGAACGACTAAAAGTGTCGCAGTACTTGGCTGGAGACTCTTTCACATTGGCTGATCTTTACCACACACCTCTTGTACATTCCCTCATGGGTACTAAAGTCAAGATTCTTTTTAAAGCACGTCCACATGTTGCTGCATGGGTTTCCAATCTCTTATCCAGGCCTGCTTGGTCAAAGGTTCAGGATATGATCGAGCAAGATATTAATAAAGCTTGTTGATTAATGTAACTACTCCATTTATAATTATATTCAGAGTTCACAACATCGTTTTTCTTGTGTTTTAAATATTCCATCTCTATGATAATAACTTGTATTGTGTTGCACTCTTGATCCCATCTAGTTTTGTCTTATGTGAGAGCTTATATGGTGGCATTTTAATTTACATAATGCAAATGCAATAATATTGTAGAAATTTATATCCTATATTGTACATTTTGTTCTGATCGGGATAATAACATGAATGGCACGATAAGTGTAACCAATTATATGTGCGCATTTTGGTACCAAACAATTAAATGAAGCAATTTAGTACCCTAATTATATTAATTAATATATTTTGGTTCATAGTACCACTTGAACTCTTTGACATAATTGTCTAAGCTCGACATACTTTTTTCTTAGAAATTTGTATGTCATTATCAACTAATGAACTAATATTATGGTCAAGAAGTTCAAATATCAATTGGTCTGATGAACTTAGAAAGAAAGTAAATATCCAGTTTATCTAGAAGTTTTCCGGTTCACCTAATATGAATGTTGTTGATTTGAGTCTTTCTTATTTTGATCTAATCTAATCTAAACTTTTATAATCCGATCTTATATGATATTTTTATATGACCTTAATCTTTCTGATCTCATCCAAATATATATTATCAGTACTACTGTTTGTATATTTTAGTATCAATAAATATTGTTATTCTTTTGATTATTAGTGTTGTTGTTATCACTACTAGGAAAGAAGCTTTTTGAGGCGCTTAAGTAGAGTCACATAAGTTCTCATATTAGAAGTGCTTATACAAAGCGCCCCTGATATGCGTTTCTATTTTGGATAACTTTTTATTTTCAAATCACAATTAAATAAAATGGTCCATACAACACATGTTCTTACAAAATCGTTGTTATAGAGTCACTTTTGAAAAAACAAAAAAACTGTCATTATAAGTTTTTTTTAGAAAGGGAGAACTATCAAATAAGCCCTCGAACTTACATAAAAAGTGCAAATAAGCCCTTTATAGGAGGTTTTGTCTGTCCGTCGCCATTTGGGGAGATTCCCGGTGGAATTTTTTGATGATTTTTTTTGAGAATCTTATTAATTAAGTCTAGTTTACTCATACCGAGTTTCAGCTAAATATTCAATTGAGAAGGCACTCAAATGAATTTTTGAAAATAACTGCGAAGTTAAACAACGCAGTATATTTTGAAAATCATTTGACTGCCTTCTCGGTTGAAGGTTTAGCTGAAATTTAGTATGCGTAAACTAGACTTAATGAAGAAGATGTTCAAAAAGTTTCATCAAAAAATTCCACCGGGAACCTCCCCAAACGGCGATGACCGGACAAAGCCTCCTATAAAAGGGCTTATTTGCACTTTTTATGTAAGTTCGAGGGCTTATTTTATAGTTCTCCCTTTAAAAAATATTCCTCCGTATCAGCCACGTTCAACATTTTTTTTATCTATACGGACAGTTTATAATGAACGATTCCACTCCGTAATTAATTAAAGCTCCCATTTTTGGGAGATGATTTTAATTAAAAGGCTGGATAAAATGGAGTATTGTAAAAGATATACGGAATAAATCTACTGCTGCTTCCCAAACGTCGTTCTTTGGTTCAGGTACTCTTTTTTCCGCCTCTTGAAGAACCTTGCCCAAAACTGTGTTTCCAAGCGCCGATCTTCTCTGGTTGCCGCTGTGATCTAAATTCTCTTGTTAAGGTTTTTCATCTGCGAAATTGCCATGCTTTCTCAGAGTGAGACGACCTAGATACTTGTTAAAGTTGTGAATCACTGGACTGGTTAGAGTTGTGAAGCGGTATGATACCTCTACTTAGAGCCGGTCGCTTTAGCCAAAGCATTTCGATCTTCATCTCTTGGTATTTATTCCATTCATATATGATTAAAACCTCTTCAATACTTTTTATTATATATTAAAATTAATATGTACTTTCATTCATAGGATTTTGATCTATATTATTTTATATTTCTATTCAAATTTGAGACTATTGCTAGTTTGTTTGCCTTGTTTATGTATGTTACTGGTACTTCATCAATATTTTAATTATAATTAGGTAATTGAAATGCATCATTTCGGCTAGAACTCTATAAGAATTGCATTGTTCGCACAACTCCCAACTCTCACCGGAATGCTTTCTACTGAAAATGGGCCGGATATGATGTAGGCAAAATCTATTGTTGCAAGCAATATGTGATGGCTGATTATTTGGCCTACCAAAGTATATTTGGAGTCTATTATCTGGAAGATGTGGAAAAGATGAGTGGATTAGTTTTGTTATGACCATAAAAACAGCATAAAACTTTCTACGTATTTCTTACCAATTATCAGAAATTTAAAAGTGTTAATAAGTGTTTAAGGGTATTTCCCTTAAACAAACACAATGCTTTAGACTCAAATAAGTGTAAATAAATGCTTGAGGTTATGAAGTTGAAAAGGAAGTGGCAAAGTCATTATGGTTCTGACTCAGACTATTCTAATTTCACTGCTTCAAATTTTGATGTGGATTTAGAACTTCAGAATACTAATGAGGGAGTACTATATTTAGAGTAATTTTTTATCTTATATATCTACTTACTTTGAATACTTATTATTGAATTGCAATTACAAACTTTTATATTGTTTGATATAGGGTGATGTTGCTTCTTCTAAAGCATCTTGATGAGGGCAGTCCCTATTATTCTTCTATCAAAGGTTTTTCTTCTCTGAATTTTAGTTTTCAGTTTGACTTAAACTAAATTGTTAATTGCATCACTAATATTGAATGACACTTTCTATTGATCTTAACTTGCAATAATGCATACTTCGTACAATTTAGTGAAGGATATATATTAACTTCTTTGTTAAGTATGCTACACTGCGGAAAGGTCATTACTTATCAAAGCATCTCCAAAAAATAAAAGGAATGTAAGAATCAAACTTTTAGTTGGTTTTAATACATAAAAAGTCTTACAAAGAAAAGCAAAATATAACACAAAATAAAGTAATGGAGATCATGTTGCTTATCTACTGCTTTTGCTGTATTGGAACCCTACTTAAAATCTAATTAACACGTGCAATGGAGCATTAGTAAGGAGTTTTTTTAATCTATTGGTAATTATGAGTATTCTAGTTGCTTAGATGTGTTGTTATGTCTTCAAATAGTTTTAGTCATTAATTTTATTTTGTTCTTTTCTTGCAGATTTTGCATTACAAAAGCACCAAAGACAGAAAGATTGGGACCAGTTTAAAAGAATATCAGAAGATGATGGATATCTTGATACAATAGTTTCTTTGTTGTTGTTCTTAAATTAATATTGTATAAACATCACTCGATAATTTTGATTTAGTATGCAAAGCCTTTATTGTTCTTGAATAGTTTGATGATACATTTTAAGAAGCAATTCTCTCTTTTATACTATTATCGTACAGTTTTGAATATTATATAATTTATTATGAAAACAACAGGTGCAATATTAAAACTTACAGAATTTATCATAAAAGGTGCTTGTTAAATGTAATTGAATATTTTGCAACGCTTATTGTGTATCCTTGATAGGTTCATGAAGAGTGCCTCAAATATAACGACACTTTATAGTTGTATATCGACACAAAAGTGCTTGTGACGCTTTTTAGCATCGTTGTAGGCAATTATAAAGCGTCGTGGGAACCCATTTCTCTACTAATGTATATACAATAATTAATGCTGTAATCATATTTACATTATTATTTTGATAATCTAATACATAAAAGCAATACAATTGCTAATGTTCATTCTCCCGCCCCTCACTTGGCATCTCTAGCGTCGATACCCTAATTAACATCTACCACCATCCATTCTTCATCGGATCAATAAATCATCATTTCGCTCTACTATCATCGCACCCTCTGAACCCTCCCCCCTTCTCATCTTTGAGAGTATCAAAATTGCCCCATCTCATGCCTCCCCCAATATTTTGCCATGAGTAATCAGGCATCCCTCATATTTGTCCATAGCCTTTTTACTTCACTTCTTCACCCTCTCGCTTCATCAACATGTTCCCCAGTCCGTCGAACATATAATTTTGGCTGGACGGCCAAGAATGATCACAATCGGTTCACTCAAGAGGATCTCAGTTACTTATAGAGCATGTCACAAGAACCTGATATAGTGTTTTGTAATGAGTCCAAAACATTCCAAGACCAGGTATTCTTATAGTTGTAATGATACAGTGTTTATGGATGTTCCGCTTCAATTCATGGTTTTTATATTAATTGGTTTACTTCCATATCTTCTAAGAAATAAACACCACTTATAACATGCTTTGATTTCTAAATGGTAGCTTTGAAAAAGTTAGTGAACCTAAGTTTCCAAACCAAAGATTTGATTTTTTTAATCTGTAATATTTGGTTGTGAATCGGAGCCTCCGTCCATGTTTCTCTATACATTTTGTGGTCATATGTCAAATAATGTTCATTTTATTGGTCTTATCTTTATATTTTACTAAAGAGTATACCATAATTTGTAATGAATAAGTAGTGATATTTAAATCCCCAATCGAAGGATAATCATTGTGAAGCCATTCAACCTTCTAAATATTCTCATATGTTATTTCATTACATTCTTAATCTAAGAAGAATTTTGGGCCAAGATTCATTCATAGGTCTTAAATCATCTTAATTCAAAGGTTGATGGTATATGATTCGTATATAGTTCTTAAATTTTTCTGTGTAATCAAACTAATGTTCTTAGTTCATTTGTTGGATTACTGGGATAGATGAGCTAAATTTGCTATAACATATGACGAATATAATTAACTCTTGACGGGGATGTAAATGGTATCATAAATTTTAGTTCAAAGAATCTAGCTTGTGTTTATTTATTACCACTAGACTTTATTTAAAAACTTTTATCTAATTAAGTTGGTCCTATCATAGGCTAAAACTTATTCATTCAAAGCAGGTGTTATCATTTATGTGCCTGTAAATGTTTTAAGTTGATTTCTTCTTGTAAAGACCGTCCCCAAACGGCCATTACGGTACTCAACATAAACGAAACTCGATATACAAAACGGAAAATTAAAAATACAAAGTCTCGTTATGAAACTTTATTTCTTATATACATAAGAAAACTTCATAACTAATATGTCCAAAAGACCAACAACGACCACCCGCAAAACAAAGTCATCACACCTGATCAGGATTTTTAAAACAAAATATTAAACAACTCGTAGATGCATCAAAGCATTATATAAAACATAAGAAACAGCCATGTCTTCTCCGTTAACCCATCCAGAGCCTTGTCACCAGCTCCATACATCCTCTCAGGCTTCATTCTTCATTTATTACCTATACATGAGAGAACAAAATTCTCGTAAGCAAAACTTGCTTAGTAAGTCACCATTTCATCCACTAAAATAACGGAGTCTTAGCTAGCCATAAATACATACACAAGCTAGAATACTCAACCACACATAACATATTCACTTACAAAAGATATATCATGTCAAGTAACAACTTCAAGTATTGAAACCTACAAGGTTTCTTCATTCATTATTCTTACTTCTCGTTTTATCCTTGTATTTATGGGCCCGTAGCTCGTGTCCTTGCCCCTCACCGATGACCTCGGGTAGCTAGCCCGTAATCCATCAGAAGTAACCCCGGGACTCCCCGCAAGAGGATGTCCCGCTACGCTAAGCTCAGGTGATTACTTGGGGGCACGGCTACCTTAGAACTTCTCTTGTCATTCATTAGATATCATCATCAACATAACTCCCTTTCATCATTGGTTCTATATGAACCCAATCTAAGATCAAACATACGACATGAATATCATACATTTAGTCATTTATAACTCTACAATCAACACCACATGTCAACACTTACATATCACTTGAACTTCACCTATCATCATGTCACACAAGTTCAAGTATCCAAGCAAACATATCCAATTCGTAATTAGCAATACTTCCATACTTTAGTTTAGAACTATCATGTATAGGTGGTGATGACTTACCTGATTCACGCGGAGTTCTTACCCTTGAGCGTGTGTGTAAAGCGTCCACGGGCAACGGTTCTTCGATGAGCAGCTATACATATATGATTTACACTTTATCAACACAATTTCATGCTTTTACCAAAAACCCTAAGACTTAGGCATAAGAGGAGCTCAACAAAACCAGCCCCGAACATGATACACTTCTAAAACTCCTATATCTCAACCGGTCAAATCCTCGGGTACTTAGGCAACCAACCCCTGATTGAACTTCATACTTAAGAGACCAATAACAACTAACCAATAACCATACTAATCAAGAGTTCTACATATCTATTTAGATTCAGCCTATACATATTAAGAAAATTCTCAAAATTCTTTAATTTCATCAATTTGACAAAACTTTGGGATAGCTAGTTATTCAATAATAGATTTAAAACTTGTTAAACCAAGGATAAACAACCACTCTACAACACTCCTATCATCCATAAAATCCATTAATTTCTTAGAATCAACCCAAAACTCACTCAACCCTAGTTAAATCCCATTACAAGAACTATGGATCAAATATAGAAAAATTCTTCATGTAAAGTGTAAAAATCTTGCCAAGTGATGATCTTTGATGAAAATATGTTTAATTTGGCCTTGAATCACCTTAGGAAGGGCTTTGATATTGTTGTTAGAGAGAGGGACGAGCTCAGGTCGAAATTGGGGTTGAAAGGGGATTTTTTCCGCTAAAAATAGTCCTTTGCACCGACTGAGAAAACTAACTGGACCAGCACCGGTTTGCCCCTGACTGGCGCCGGTTGCCCTGCCATCCCAGCAACCTAAACTTTCTTTTTTAAACCGGCGCCGTTTTGGGCCCAACCGGCGCCGGTCCGGCACCCCCGGGTGCCAAAAACGCCCTTTTTCGCCCTAAACCGACCCTGATTGTTGCCGATCCCATCCTATACCCCGAATGCCCTTTTAAACTATATTTTAAATACCCGAATACTATCTAACATGACAACTAACTTGATACACTGCTCCATTCGAAATAATATATTTATTACAGTATAGTTTCGTTTCTCATCGGATACCGTCACATGTCACGTTCAAACATAATACAAGCATGTAAGTTCAAATATCATTATCACAAAGTTCATAATCACATGATATCCCTATACTTCACATATATAACATTCAAACCATAAGTTAAAACATGATAATAATGAAAGCGATTAGCACATAAAAAGTAGATAAAAAGTACGGGCGTTACAATCCCTCCCACCTAATAAAAGTTTCGTCCCCGAAACTTAGAATAACTCAGGGTAGCGCTTCCTCATGGCTTCCTCGAGTTCCCATGTTGCCTCCCCAGTTTTGTGATTCCTCCACAGTACCTTTACTAACGTTATCTCCTTATTTCTGAGTCTTTTAACCTCACGGTCAAGTACTTCATTGATTTCTCTTCGTAGGTCGTGTTTGGTTGAATTTGTACTTGCGGGGGTACAAGAATATGTTCTGGGCTTTCAAAATATCTTTTGAGCATCGATATGTGGAACACGTTATGTATACCTGTTATTCCTTCTGGTAATGCCAACTCATATGCGACCTTACCCACCTTTTTGGTAATTTCAAATGGTCCCACAAATCGCGGGCTGAGCTTACCCTTCTTACCAAATCGCATCACTCCCTTCATTGGAGTGACTTTCACGAAGACATGTTCCCATTCTTGGAACTCAAGGGGTCGTCTCTTAGCGTCGGCATAAATCTTCTGTCGACATTGAGCTGCCTCAATCCGTTGTCAGATGGTTTTATTGGCCTTAGAGGTCTCCTCGATTATTTCAGTTCTACCCTCGAATTGTTCTTCCATTACTCTCTTTTCCCCACTTTCAAACCACGTGATAGGGGATCTGCACCTTCTTCCGTACAATGCTTCGTAAGGGGCCTTGCAAATAGTAGCCTTGTAACTATTGTTGTAACACCCCGGCCTCGCAGGACCCGAGGTAGTTACTCCTGGCCTCTAGTACTGTCCTCACAAACCGCCACTAGCCTTTTCCGCGCACTTTGTCCTCACTCGTGCGCGCCCTGAGAAACTTCTCAGGGGGTCACCCATCCCAAGACTACTCCCGTGCAAGCACGCTTAACTTTGAAGTTCTTGGTGATGAGCTCCCTTAAAAGGAGATGCACCTTGTTGGTATGAGTAGTACTATTAATCCATTTATATTAAATCTCAAATGTTACAATTGTTGTACGCGAATTCTGTGAGGCATAGATATTTCACCCAATTGCCCTGGAAGTCAATAGTGCATGCCCTTAACATGTCCTAGAGGACTCGATTGACTCTCTCGGTCTGCCCATCTGTCTGCGGGTGAAAGGTTGTGCTGTATTTCAATTTTGTTCCCAACGACCGTTGTACACACTCCCAAAAGTGTGATGTGAATTTGGAGTCTATGTCGTAAATTATAGTTTTGGGGACCCTGTGCAGTCGGACTATCTCACGAACATACAACCAAGCCAACTTCTCTACATTCATCGTTACTGCAATGGGAATGAAATGGGCCGACTTGGTTAGCCGATCTACAATTACTCAAATGCCATCGAATCCACATGTGGTCCTTGATAACCCTACAATGAAATCCATTGAGATATCCTCCCATTTCCACTCTGGAATCTCAATAGGCTTTAATTCTCCTCCTGACCTCTGGTGTTCCACCTTTATTTGTTGACAGGTCAAACATGACTGTACAAATTTTGCCACGTCTTTCTTCATTCCTTTCCACCAAAAGTTCTGTTTGAGGTCTTTGTACATCTTGGTTACACCAGGGTGCATTGCAAAAGGTGTTCCGTGAGCCTCTTTCGAAATCTTTTTCTTAAATTCTTCAACGCTTGGAATACACAATCTTCCTCGGAACTTAAGTACGCCCTTATCATCAACCTGGAAGTCAGAGGACTTACCTTCGTGAATCCCTTTCTTGATTTCTACTAGATCAAGATCTTCTTGCTTGCTCCCCATATCCTCAAAGATTGTTGGTGTTGCCATAATCGTCGACAAGCGTCCATGCACTACCATCTCCAAGTCAAATGCTTCGATCTCCTTTCGTAGCTCAGGACGAATGCTCTTCATCAGGGCTATTGTTACATGAGTCTTCCTACTCAAAGCATCAACAACTTTATTAGCTTTTCCCGGATGATAAAGGATCTCACAGTCGTAGTCCTTAACCAATTCCAGCCACCTCCGTTGTCTCATATTTAGTTCCTTCTGGGTGAAGATACACTTCAGACTCTGATTGTCAGTATAGATCTTGCATTGCACTCCATAAAGGTAATGTCTCCAAATCTTCAGAACATGAACAACTGCCGCCAGTTCGAGATCATGGGTTGGGTAATTCTGCTCATAATCCTTTAGCTGTTGAGAAGCAAATGCGACGACTCTATCCTTCTGCATAAGAACTGCTCCCAACCCCATCTTGGAAGCATCACAGTAGATCACAAACTCTTCTGCTCCTTCAGGTAATGCAAGAATGGGTGCAGAAGTCAAACATTCTTTAATCTTCTGGAAACTTTCTTCACATCTATCGGTCCATTCAAACTTCTTCCCCTTGCGAGTCAAGGTTGTTAATGGAAGAGCAATTTTGGAAAACCCCTCCACAAACTTCCTATAGTAACCCGCAAGACCCAAGAAACTCCGGACTTCGCTAGCATTCTTAGGTCGGACCCAATCTCTAACTGCTGAAATCTTGGATGCATCCACGGCGATACCTTCTTTAGAGATCACATGCCCAAGAAAAGCCACTTGACCCAACCAGAATTCACACTTTGAGAATTTGGCATAAAACTTATGCTCTCAGAGTGTATGCAACACTACCCGTAAATGTTCTTCGTGCTCCTCCTTGGATTTTGAATGCACCAAGATATCATCTATGAAAACTATCATAAATTTGTCCAGATACTCACTGAATACCCTATTCATCAGGTCCATGAAAGCTGCGGGTGCATTAGTCAAGCCGAAAGGCATGACTAAAAATTCGTAATGTCCATACCTGGATTGGAATGCGGTTTTTGGAATATCCTCATTCTTGACGCTCAGCTGATGATACCCCGATCTTAGATCAATCTTTGAGAAAGTAGTGGCACCTCTTTACTAATCAAACAGATCATCGATCCTCGGTAGGGGATACCTGTTCTTGATCGTCACCTTGTTCAACTCCTGGTAGTCTATGCACAACCTCATAGACCCATCTTTCATCTTCACGAACAACACATGAGCTCCCCAAGGAGAAAAACTGGGACAGATGAAACCTTTCTCAAGTAACTCCTGTATTTGTTTATGCAACTCCTTCAACTCTGTTGGTGCCATACAATATGGTGCCTTAGATATCGGGTTTGTTCCTGGTATGAGCTCGATCTCAATTTTTATCTCCCTCGGTGGAGGTAACCCAGGAAGATCCTCCGAAAACACATCTTGAAAATCTTTAACAATGGCTACTGTTTCCAGTTTGGACTCGTTCTCCGCGGGTTTACTCACCACGTGAGCTAAAAATGCTTGACACCCGCTCCGAAGATATTTTCTTGCCTTCAAAGAAGAGGTTACCATCTTCTCTAGTCTTCATGAATCTCCATGGAAATTGAAAGGTTCTGCACCATCTGGTTCAAACCGTACGTTCCTGGATCGAAAACTGATAAAGGCAGAATATTTGCTGAGGAAATCCATTCCCAATATCACATCAAAATCATGCATGTCCAGTACTACCAAATCCGCATTCAGCTCTCTTTCTGCTAGCATTAATGGTGTACATCTCTCAGCCAAAGACTTGACCACATGGTCTCTCCGGATGGAAGGGACACCGAAAAGCTATACCCTGGTTCTTCTTTAGGCCTCTCAATGTTATTTGAAAATGTCTTGGAAATAAAGGAATGTGTTGCCCCGGTATCAAATAACACATTAACATTGATGTTTGGTATGGAAGCCTGACCTGTAACCACATATGGATTCTGGGATGCCTCTTCTTTTGTAAGCGTGTAAACTCTTGCGGTGGTGACCTCAGGTGATGCCTCTAACCTCCCATGCTGAATGGAAGGCCCCTCAATGTACCCCTGCATATGGTGGATAGCCCCAGAACTGACTATACCCTTGCCACCCATTGGTTGTGGTTGCCCCTTCATGGACAAGATCTAGCAAAGTGACCCTCCTGACCGCAGATGTAGCATGTCGTACCTCCATAACGGCATTGCCCAGGATGGTTGCGACCACACTTGTTGCATAGGGGTTGTCGCACAATCTTCTCTTGTCGGGTTGGAGTGAAACTAGATCCCTCCCCACCGGGCTCTGAATAAGGCATCTTCTTGTTCCTTTGCCATCCTTGCGATTGCCCTCCACCTGTGTTCTGAGTTGGCGGCCGCTGAGTTACCGCTGAAGTCATGTTGCTCACCTGTAAGGCTGAAACATAGTATTCCGCTTGAGTAGCAACGTTGAGACACTCCGTCAATGTGTCAGGAGTCGCATTACCCTTCCTGACATGGATAGCTATCTCTGGCCTCAATGCCCTCAGGAATATTCTGGTCTTATCTGCTTCGGTGGGAGCTGCGGTGGGGCACAACTGTAAAAGCTCAGTAAGTCTTGTTGCCAATGCCATCACATCCATCGATCCCTGGGTGAGGCCATGGAGTTCATCCCAATATCTGGTCATCCTGATAGGATTCAAATATTTATCATTGAATTCCCTGGCGAATTGTTCCCACATCATGGTGGCGGTATTCACCCTTTGCTTCACAGTCCCCCACCAGGTCCTTGCACTCATCGTTAAGCTGTAGGATGCACACCTGACCTCCTCGTTATCCTTCAACTCGAGTCCTTCAGCTAGGCCCTCCACTTTCTTCAACCAATCCCGAGCTTTGAGGGGGTCGGTCCCACCATCGAAGTCTTCCGGATATGGCTTCTTCCATGTGATCAATAGTGGTTCTCGGCGGACCACTTCATTCCATCCTGTTTCCTAATGATCATCTCTTCCTCCATCGTCATGATGCTCATTCTCATGTTGATTATTATTGTTATTGTTTCAGCTTCCTGACTCAGCCGTTAGACGCGTAATGAGGATGTTTTGGTCATGAATTTGCCTTCAGAGTTTCTGCTACAACATGAGCCAGCTCCGCATTACTAATTGATGAACCGCCCTCGTTACCTTGACCCTCTTGTGACATTCTGTGCGAGAGAGTTAATTTAACAACTAATATAACAACACACACACATATATAAATAGCCAATATTTGTAATTACTTTACTTATGAAAAGTTGAGGTTATCCTTATATAACCAAAACTACTAACTTACCTGAGAGATGCCGAGCGGTACGTGGCAGTGGATGGAGCTACGGAAGGACCTGGGCTCTGATACAAAACTGTAAAGACCGTCCCTAAACGGCCATTACAATACTCAACATAAACGAAACTCGATATACAAAATGGAAAATTAAAAATACAAAGTCTCGTTATGAAACTTTATTTCTTATATACATAAGAAAACTTTATAACTAATATGTCCAAATGACCAACAACAACAACCCGCAAAACAGAGTCATCACACCTGATCAGGATTTTTAAAACAAAATATTAAACAACCCGTAGATGCATCCAGAGCCTTGTCACCAGCTCCGTACATCCTCTCAGGCTTCATTCTTCATTTATTACCTATACATGAGACATGAGAGAACATAATTCTCATAAGCAAAACTTGCTTAGTAAGTTACCATTTCATCCACTAAAATAACGGAGTCTTAGCTAGCCATAAATACATACACAAGCTAGAATACTCAACCACACATAACATATTCACTTACAAAAGATATATCATGTCAAGTAACAACTTCAAGTATTGAAACCTACAAGGTTTCTTCATTCATTATTCTTACTTCTCGTTTTATCCTTGTATTTATGGGCCCATATCTCGTGTCTTTGCCCCTCACCGATGACCTCGGGTAGCTAGCCCGCAGTCCATCAGAAGTAACCCCGAGACTCCCCGCAGGAGGATGTCCCACTACGCTCAGCTCAGGTGATTACTTGGGGGCACGGTTACCTTAGAACTTCTTTTGTCATTCATTAGATATCATCATCAACATAACTCCCTTTCATCATTGGTTCTATATGAACCCAATCTAAGATCAAACATACGTCATGAATATAATACATTTAGTCATTTCATAACTCTACAATCAACACCACATGTCAACACTTACATATCACTTGAACTTCACCTATCATCATGTCACACAAGTTCAAGTATCCAAGCAAACATATCCAATTCATAATTAGCAATACTTCCATACTTTAATTTAGAACTATCATGTATAGGTGGTGATGACTTACCTCATTCACGCGGAGTTCTTACCCTTGAGCGTGTGTGTAAAGCGTCCACGGGAAACTGTTCTTCGATGAGCACCTATACATATATGATTTACACTTTATCAACACGATTTCATGCTTTTACCAAAAACCCTAAGACTTAGGCATAAGAGGAGCTCAACAAAACCAGCCCCGAACATGATACACTTCTAAAACTCCTATATCTCAACCGGTCAAATCCTCGGGTAATTAGACAACCAACCCCCGATTGAACTTCATACTTAAGAGACCAATAACAACTATCCATTAACCATACTAATCAAGAGTTCTACATATCCATTTAGAATCAGCCTATACATATTAAGAAATTTCTCCAAATTCTTTCATCAATTTGACAAAACTTTGGGATAGCTTGTTATTCAAGAATAGATTTAAAACTTGTTAAACCAAGGATAAACAACCACTCTACAACACTCCTATCATCCATAAAATCCATTAATTTCTTATAATCAAACCAAAACTCACTCAACCCTAGTTAAATCCCAAAACAAGAACTATGGATCAAATATAGAAAAATTCTTCATGTAAAGTGTGAAAATCTTACGAAGTGATGATCTTTGATGAAAATATGTTTAATTTGGCCTTGAATCACCTTAGGAAGGGTTTTGATATTGTTGGTAGAGAGAGGGACGAGCTTAGGTCGAAATTGGGGTTGAAAGGGGATTTTTTCCGCTAAAAATAGCCTTTTGCACTCACTGAGAAAACTGACCGGACCGGCACTGGTTTGCCCCTGAACGACACCGGTTGCCCTGCCATCCCAGCAACCTACACTTTCTGTTTTGAACCGGCGCCGGTCTGGGCACAACCGGCGCCGGTCCGGCACCCCGGGTGCCAAAAACGCCATTTTTTCGCCCTAAACCGACCCCGATTGTTGCCGATCCCATCCTATACCCCGAATGACCTTTTAAACTATATTTTAAACACTCGAATACTATCTAACATGACAACTAACTTGATATACCGCTCCATTCGAAATAAAATAATTATTACAGTATAGTTTTGTTGCTCATCGGATACCATCACCTGTCACGTTCAAACATAATACAAGCATGTAAGTTCAAATATCATTATCACAAAGTTGATAATCACATGATATTCCTATACTTCACATATATAACATTCAAACCATAAGTTAAAACATGATAATAATGAAAGCGATTAGCACATAAGAAGTAGATAAAAGTACGAGCGTTACACTTCTTCTTCTTCTTCTTCTTCTTCATCTTCAAGTTTTTCTTATCTACAAAGTTTTGAGCTCTGGATTTTGATGCATCAACATTGTATGATGAGGAAAACTCAAGAATTGGATTACTTTTATACTACCCGACTCATTGCGTTTAATCCTCCTATCATTTGTAACAAGTTGATTTTAATCCATTTTTGCTTTAGTTTGAAGTATTTGTTATGGTTGAGTGAATTTAAATTCTCAAAGAGATATGAAGATCAAACTATCGGTGCATGTTTCCTATTAATGTGTCTAATAAAATCATTTAGTGTATGCCTTTTATATTGATTGCCTGATTGGATCACTATCTCCTTTTATGTCGAGTTTTTACATTGAAGTATTGAACACACTATCGATCAACATTTTTAAATAGCGTGACAATTAAAACCAACATTTTATTGCACTTTGATGTTTATGATTATTCCCCACCCCCCTATAACATCATATGGTATTCTGTTAAATAGCATGAGCAGTTGTTCAACTCTTTCGATCGAGTGTCCTAATGCAATGAGTTTGTGTAGTTCAGGTTTGGTGGTATTCAATACTTAGAGCCCATTTGGTAATACCCAAAATGACTGTATTGACTGATTCTGCTGAAATTTATGAAGCTTTGGCAGAAGTGATTGGATTGATTGATTTTGCTGATTTATGAAAAATAATATTTCAAATAAATTTTATTAATAAAATATCGGAAAAATTATATCAAAAACAGCTAAAATGATTCTCTATGGTAACTTCAGCCAATACAGTCATAAAAGTTACTTTAACCTTACTTTTTTTATTATTATACTACGTACAATTTAAAACGAGAAATCAAAAGTTACGTGTTTGGTGAAAAAGTTTGCTGGTAAGCCTGATAAGCTGAAAAACAGGGTCACCCAACGGGCTCTTAATGGTTGTTTAAGATACTTTGTACTTTGTTGGTTAATTGTTACATCTTTTGTTATAGTTGTGATTCTTAACTCTTTTTGCTATAACAAATTATGAAAACATTCATGGTTCCAATTATCACTCATATACAATTTTATTTTTTACTGTATGTGTACATTTATTATGCCTCTTAAACATAGAATATTTTTTTACAACCACATCCAAACAAGAAATCATATTTATGTATACACATTTTCTGTGATAGTTTAACATGATGTGCATAACTGATAATGGCTTTTAGGCACTTTTAGGATATGTGTCGATCAGATGGTTGTTAAGAAGCCTATAGGGAAATTACTGAACTAAGGGAAAAACTTGAATGAGTAATTTGACACCCATAGCATAGGAACACAGATAACTCATCAATGGTGATATGTGCGTATTTGTATAATTAATTATTCAATGCATGTGTTTGTCGGTCCTTCGGATTGTTATGACTATATTGTCAATGTGTTAACATGTCTAAACATATATATAAAACTTCACAGAGTTTTATACTCCCTCAAAAAAGATTTATAAAATTGACTTTTACAAATAAGATTGACCAAATTGACTTTTCTTTCATTAAAGTATAAAATTTATAAATTACACACCAATATAATACCTAAAATCATTGTCTAAACTTTAACACAATTGACCAAGAAAGTCATTTTGAACGAAGGGAGTATTACTCAGCTGATGAATTGTCATTTGGTTGTAAGGAATAAGGGTGAGAGGTCAACCAATTGTGATAATTTAGTTTGATTTGAGGGTCCCTTTGGTTTAGGGGAGAAGGACGTCATTGTTTCCATCATTTCAGTTATACCCATCAAGCACAACTTGCCTCTCTGGGAGGAGAGCAAATAGTCACACAATTTTATATTTTGAGTGTTATACAAGTCTCACATCAACTTTAATATGGTAAAACCTGGCTTCAAACCCAAACCATTTTATGTTTCAAAAAACCTCTTTAAATTGAAGTTTTGAACTAATAGCTATTTATCTGTCATGTTTTCT
Source organism: Cuscuta europaea (assembly GCA_945859875.1). Taxonomy (NCBI): domain Eukaryota; kingdom Viridiplantae; phylum Streptophyta; class Magnoliopsida; order Solanales; family Convolvulaceae; genus Cuscuta; species Cuscuta europaea. Next base: position 18,937,409 of record CAMAPE010000013.1, on the reverse strand, counting down.
TTGCTATCCTATTTGACATTAAAATCATGTATTAACACAATGCTAAAATCCAAGCAAGCCAGACAACATAATTAATTTTTAAAAGGTTTAGAACTGCTATTGGGTGTAACTTTTTCACTCAACATATTGTTTCTAATTTATATTTATTCATGTTTCTCTTACATATGAATCTTACATATTTTGAAATGAAAATGTAATTTAGCTCACCGCCTCACCCACACAGTTCTTGCAAGAGATCTACTTCTTGAATTAAAAAAGTGGATTTAGTTTGTTTGTGCTCAATGAACATAAATTTATTAGGCTCTATCTAGATATTAATGGAACATTTTGGTAATTTGTTTTTACTACAATGCAATTAGCGTGCAAAGTTTAAGTAATTTTGCTTCTAATTATTTAATCTATTTATATAAAAGCTATGAAGAATTTTCAGATACCTAACACGTTTATTCATCTAATGGTTAAAAGTAGTATACGTAGAAACCTTTATCATGTTTTTTTTTCAAAGATAGTAATGCATCTTATTGATCGATTTAAATTGTTTCTTATCCATGCTCCAGAAGTCTAGAATTTATTTATATAACTTTCAACCTTTAAATCACTCAAGGTCATTAAAGTGGACCTTTAAGAGGCCTCTAAACATTTCAAGTACCAGAGAGATCTCAGGAAAACCTAAGCTAAAGGACAACCAAATGTGTGAAAATGCTAAATAATAATTGAAATTGGCTTATATGGTGTCTTAATATGCTCAAAGTAAAGATATGGAGTACTCACTACTGGTGGGAAAGAAGTGTCCATAGTGCTGATTGTTGTAAAGGCAATTTTTTGAAGAACATAGATTTTGAGTAACGACTTAACTAGTCCGAATGCCAAATAATAATTAATTAGCCATTGTTTTGAAATATTAGTTTATTTATATGTCACTTTTGTAGGTAGAGTAAAAGATTTATTTTTGATAAACTGTTGTTTCTACTCCTTTAGATTGTCTTAAAACATCATTGATGTGGATAGTGTAAGGTTATGTTTTTTATGTATAAGAATTACGATTAAATGTTCACAATGTTGTTTATTGAATACTTCATTTTCCTCTCATGTATTATGGATATGTCAATTTAGACATTGTCCTTTATGAGTACATATTTGGTCTTGCTTGATATGCTATGAGCATTGGCTTCATAAGTTTGCGAATGAGTATGATAATGTTTGGTCATTATTTAAAAATGAAATTGTGTAATTGCTGTTCATTTTGAAAACAAGAAGTACATTAACAAAATGAGTCTTTTTGTAAGAAAAATATTTTCGGATTAAATGAATAAAAACAAGATAATAATATGATGGAGAAGCATATAGTAATTAATTAATAAATGCCTATTGAATGAAACATTTTATTTAATAGATTACATATTCTACATATTGATGGAGAAGCATTAAATAATTTGTAAAGAACTTATAGTGTCGTTTTTATCATGTCAGAAATACCTAAACTTCAATACACATAAGAACCTTTATTATTATTGAACATTCAAGAGACGATTATTTCATGTGGTAACATTAAGAATGACCGCCTCCTTTGGATTTGCTTAAACTTTGAAAATTATACTTTAATGAAATTTATTGAAAGTAAAAAATGTTGCCATGTAGGTTAATCACTCTAACTCATTTTGTATCACGGGCTTGACTTCCGAGTATGCAGTTAAAAGGAAGTGTGAAATTGATTAACGTACACATCCCGTGCAACGTGTGGGTGAAAAAACTAGTTCACATAGATCTCAATATTTTTTGTTGATGATTATCATGTCACCTTTTTTGCTATTTATTTTTCTAGATCATAGGCTAGCTTTTTTCACGCATAGATTTTTTGGTTTGGTGGCCTATCCTTCATGGGAATAGCCTTAAATTTTTGGTCATATACTATACATGTTATTTTCCTGAATGATAATAAATAATATGTATATTATTATATTTACATTTCATCCATAAAAAATCGGTTAAAAAGCTTTAACCAATAAACAGAAATGAACATGTGAGAATTCTTTGAAATTAAATTGGTCGCAAACAATTGTAGAATGAAAGGATAAACTAAACTCAACTTGGAGGATTGAAGCATCGTTGGCGGAATATAACAAGTCCACATCACTACAACGGCTATCAGTTGCTATACCGTGGGAGCAGCCCACAGTGAGCATGGTGCACCCTGAGGCAAAACACGCGTGTTACTGTTCACGCGTGAACAGTAACTTCGTTTTTTGGTTTTTTGCATTGTTCCAGTGGCAGAAGCATGTAACTTGCATGTAAATATATGTAACTCCCGCTGATAAGAAATGTAATTGCAGGCAAGTCGAAATGTAACTTGTCTAATACGGATTATAAAAAATAAAACATTGATTTCCATGAAAACAAGGAATCTAATTGCTCAATTACTTTACGTAAGTAGTGAATTGTTTTGTTTTATATTAAGGCCATAAATATTGATTTTTCAGTTTTTTTTTGCCAAAAAAAACATTTTTTTGTCGAAAAAATCATTTTGTATTTGCAAAAAGTGATTTTTTTGTTTCAATAGCAAGGGTTTACTTAAATAGTGAATATATTTTGTTTTTCACATTAAAGCCATAAAATCTTTTTTCAAAATCACTTTTTTTGCCATTTTTTTTTTTGCAAAACAATGATTCTTTTGTTTCAATAGTAGGGCTTTATGTGTTTCCAAAAAAAATAGTAGGGCTTTATGTTGTGATGTAATTTGTGTTATGAAAAATGTAACTTTCATTGATGAAAAATCTAACTTATTAGACGTGCAAAATGTAACTTGTTGAGGCAAACCCAAATGTAACTCACACATAGAAAGATGTAACTCACGCACAAGAAGATGTAACTCGTACACAAGAAGATGTAACTTCAAATGTAACTCCATGAATCAAAATAAACAAATTCAATGTCTTCAAAATCCTTAAAAACAAATAAAAGAGAAAAACAATTGTAGAAAAAGTGTATGCATATAAAAATATATTACAAAAAGTGTATGAATATAAAAACTATATTACAAAAAAGTGTATGAATATTATAAAATAAAAGTAATGTATGAATATAAATGCAATATACTTATTTTATTTAGATTTATAAACTTTTTTTTATGTATTGATAGAGAATAAAAGATAGATTCAATTATTATGTGGATTAATAAAATAAACTTTTTATGGGGATTAATAAAATATAAAATGTATTACGATATACTTATTTTATGTGGATCAATAAAATTTTGTAATAATTTGGTAAAGAAAAAAATGGAAATTCATTTATAATTTAAATAGTTAGAGATAAATATAAGTAAAATCACAAATAAATGTTTAGTATTTTGATGTAAAAGATTTTTTTTAAAGAAAATAGAAAAGAAAAATAAAGAGAAAGAAAGTACTTACCTGGAGGTAAAAGAAAGAAGGCTTGAGGAAGCGGTCCAGCCCAGCTGGTCGCCGACTCACTCTCCCTTATGAGAGGTCTCGGGTTCGAAACTCAATAGAGTGAGTTTCTGCCTAGTTTAATCTAGGCTCCCCTAGCCCCCTCCCCCAGATGCCCCCTGGAGTAAGAAAAAAAAAAGAAAGAAAAAAATATGTATAAGAAAAAAATATTGATTTCAATGTAAACAATAAAAAATTGATCCTAATAGCTCAATTACTTTTTTATAAACAGTGAATATGTTTTATTTTTAATATTAGGATGTTATAGCTGAAGTTTATTCCGTGGTGTAACTCACATACATTAAGATGTAACTCGCGTATATTAATATGTAACTCGCGTACATTAAGATGTAACTCATCTACTTTTTCATAAGCTCGAGTCTGCTGCTGCTCTATCCCATCTCATCTTACTCGTTTTCCGCCTCTATAGTTCGACTAAGGAAGAGCGCCTTCAGATCCGACGAAAAAGAATACCGCTGCTCGCTTCCTACTTGTTGGGGCACGATATAATCTTCTGTGGCTAAATGTGGTTGGTCGAATAGAATAAGTCCACATCACCCAGCTTAACGGTATAGCCATTTACACGTGTCCAGACCAGTTTTGTTCTTTCACGAGCCCACATCACTCACGGGCTCACAGCCCATTAATTCTTTCTCGGCGTTGAAAAGCACGTGCGACTGAGCGATCGTGTGACTCCGCCCACCTCATCACCCTGCATATAAGATCACCCCTACCCCACCCCCAACCTTCCTCCCCCTTTCATTTCTCTACCTGAAAAAACTATGGCGTTTCTTTCAGTTCCCCCTTCTAGTCTGTTCACTTCAACAGCTACAGTTATTCATAAGATTTCAAATTCATCTTCTACTAACTCTTCCGCCGCGCTTTGTTGTTCCCTGTCTACGGCGGAGACTGTTTTCGCGAAGCATGGTAGGAGATTCCGCTCCGCCGTCTTCTGCGCAGTAACGGCCAGAGGGAGAGTTATGGCTGAAATACTGAAGGAGAAGAAGCTATCTAGTACTGCCGCAGCTGCGGCTTCCCCTGCCGTTTCTCCTTTCGGAAGCCATAAACGTCTGGACAATTTCCTGGATGCTCTTACGGAAGAAGGTACGCCTGTTTCTGCTTCCAGTACAATGTCGTTTTCGTATAACGTCTTAAATGCTCCATCAATATCATTTACAACTATATTATACGGTGTTATGTACTTTTATTCATGAGTTGACTTATATATGCTTTCATTGTTTCTGCTTCTGTTTTGTTGTTATAGACTTATAGCTTACATTTCTCCAGTTCAACTTTGACAGTAAAAGTATCCATGAACTGTAAAAATTGAATCGACATATTTATTAAGTAAACAAGTGCTCTTTGCTCAGCCAGGCATATATTACAACAACTTCCAAGCCTTAGTCCCAAAAGAGTTTGGGTAGTCCCAAAATCGTTTTATTTAATTTTCTAAATAATGAGAAGACTGGAATTCTTGACGGTTTCTATGCAATCCTTGTATTCATCAAGTTACCTTCACAGGATTTCAAAAGTGTTCTACTTGTTTTAAAGGGTCAACTACATCAATTGATGTGTTAGTGTAATTTTTTTTTATGGATAGCATGTAGCAGTTTGGATAAAAATTGATTATCCTTTAAAGCAAGGAAGAAAATAGTAAGAGAGTGTCAATCATTCAACTAAGTTCTTTATAGTTTGTTTGATTTCTATGTTCCCAATTAGACTAGTTGTCTAGATGTTAAAAAGTTTGGGGAAGTGAAATAATTTCTTGTGTCTTTCTTTGTGGGGAAGAATAGACAATCAGGAATTTGAGTAATCTACAATAGATTCATTGATCATTATTCTGAAGATAAACTTGAATGTTACTAGTAGATAAATGATTCTTTACAGTATCTTTCCTTCTTGACTTTGTTCAGTATATAGGGGTAATTTGAAGGCATAGCATGTATAAAATACATGGTTCCTTGTCAAAATTGAGGCTGATGATGATGATGGGGGTAGTGATAAAGTAAAATTTAGTAGTAGAAAAGTTGCTAGAGAGCCGGCTTTTGGATAGTGGCCATCTCTTAGATGTGAACACCCTTCTTGGTTAGGTGTTGTGACTTGTTAAATGTCTTGCATGTAAACAACGTGTCCATGGAACACGCTCTTGGAACGGTTCATCGGACATTTGGCGTGAAGAACGATGCAGGTCCACATACAATCATAGAAGGATAAGTTTTATCATTCCCAAGATTTGTCCTTAATGAAACAAACTCTGATCATTAAATGTTCTCGTGAACCTCGCGGCATGGCGTTATGATTTATGAATTACATCCAGACCATCAAATAATTTGTATCCATAGCAATTTTAAAAAATGAGAGTGGGAATGCACCATAAAGAACAATGGGTTGTCTGAAAATGGAAATATGATACTCTCATTGTTACCCCAAACTTGCACATGTAATTTATATACCCGAAACTTTATATAAAAACTTATATTAGCACCATGATCTTATACTTTTTCCCAAATATAATTCTATGGTATTAAGTACATGATTTAAAATACACAAAACATTTATGAGGATGCAATTAAAATTAAATTGTACTGGATGTATATTATTTATTTCACAAATGAAATTTTAGAATGTTAAATGCATTCTAACAAATCTTAGAGTATTTTAAATTATGTAATTATTTCAATAAATTTATATTTGTAAAAAACATACAATCATGGCGTGAAAGTAACTTTTTATACTACATATAAAGTTCGGGGTATATATATTGCATATGCAAGTTTGGGGTACTTATTTCACACCCTATTATAGTTTGGGGTGTTTAAATTATTTTCCCCTTTTATTTTCACCTTCTTCCGTTCTCATCATTGACCATATAGTTACAGGCCCGGTCCTGACATTTTTTTGGCCCGGGGCAATACAAACAGAGTAGGCTTTGGGGATACCGTGTAAATATTTACTACGTATATTAATTTTTTGTTATAAAATCTATAGTAAAGTTAAACAATTTTGTCATCCAAATACGAGTATAACACATCAAAGAAATCAATAAAGCAGTTAATTAGAAAAAATTTATTGAATTATTTTATATGTGACATTTGAGGATACAATGTAACTAAACCGACAGAATGAAACTAGTACAAATATTGGTTGCAATAAAGAATTTTGAATTAGGTAAAGACGTGAAAGATATATTGTGCATATACGAAGTAACTTTTTCATATTTTAAAATAAACTGCAAGTTTCTAAATCATGAATACTATAGTTCAATCTTTCACTTAAATAAAAGAATTAGAGAAAATTAGTGAAATACTATCAACGAATCATGAGTATAAATGAGAGAAGTAGACCAAAAGAACATTTATGCGCTAAACCATAATGAATCAAAAGAAATGGTGAAGTACATTCTCAATGAATTCTAATGTGGACGTTTTAAAAATGAATTCAAAGTATAAAAAAAATTATAACTTTGATTTTATTTTTTATTTTTTATAGATTTTTATGTATATATAATATATATATATATATATATCCATATACGCATAATTATGAAATTTATGGGCCCTAGTGGAGCAATGGGCCCTGGGCGCATGCCCCTTTGCCCATGCCCCAGGACCGGCTATGTATAGTTATCTATTACTCCCTCCGCGCATTCAAAGGTTCTCATTTTCCTTATTTGGACGTCCCATTTAAAGGTTCTCACTTTCTATTTTAAGAAACAATTAGTACTCTTAAATAGAAATTAAATCATCAAATATTAAAAATAATACATTTATAACATTACAGTTATCACCAATAGTTCAATATATTATGCACTCATCAAACTTATTTCTCAAAATATATTCGAATTAGCATATTTAATTATTGTCTAAATAATCATGTCATTTTGCCATGGGAACCTTTGAACAGGACGGAGGTAGTACATTAGAGTACAATTTATAACAAAACAATATTTTTAGAATATAAACTACCATGAGTTGATCAAATGTGCTTTCATATTATAAAGTACTACTTCCTTCCCCCTAACATTGGGACAAAGGGAGTGGTGCTGTTGTTAAGAAAAGTGAAAATGTGCATCTTTCGTACAAAGCCTAGTATACCCTTGGTGCTTTGATAGTTTGGTGAGTACATTCTCTGTACTTGTCAGGAAAGGAAAACAAAAACTCTTCTGCCTTAATCTGAAGATCTCACAAAAAGTAGCACTCAAATTGTTTGCTTTATTTTCCTCTCTGGACATGTTTACTTCACATTTAATTTCACTGTTAGATTATTAACCCAATTACCCAGGTGAATTAAACATTTTTTGGATAAATGTCTTCTTACTAAACACTTTTTACGTCTTGAAGTGTTTCTTAGTGTAAGCACCACACCCTCATGTTTTAATAAGCAACATGTTAAACTTTTTCATATTAACAAGTATACCCCTCCTTTGACCCCTACCCCTACACTACCTTGTGAACACCCTACCCCTACCCTAAACCCTACCCTCACTCCTACCCCCTTCCCAACTATCTCCACTGTACCCTAGGAGTAGGATTGGGTTGGGGTAGGGTAGAGGGTGGGTTGTAGGGAGGGTGTTGGTGTAGGCGTTGGATGTTGAGTGGGGGTGTAGGGGTAGGGGTGGTGGTGGTTGGGCCGTTGGGGTAGGGGCTGAGGTAGGGGTGGTGGTGGTTGGGCCATTGGGGTAGGAGTGAGGTAGGGATGGTGGTGGTTGGGGTAGGGGTGGGAGTTGTAGGAGGGGGGAAATCCTTGAAGGTTATAGCTGACATTTTAAAGTTAATACTAGTACATGTTGAATAAATGCATCAATCTCGTGAAGTAAACATACGTTTATTTAGCACCTCTTAGTAAACAGCGGTTTAGTAAAACATGTTTTGGTAAACAGTGGTTACGAGCCCGTGATGTAAACATGTCCTAAGGATTCTGTCTCTTATTCTGATTTTCTGTATAGTGTGTGGTCCACCTTGAAGTTTCAATTCTTGAATCGGAGCATGCTTTTTTATGTGGGATTGCTTGTCTGAACTCTGAATATCATTGTTGGATTCTATGATTTTCCTGTTATGAACAGCATTTATTGTCTTACCAAATTTCAATTGCTTTTAGGGAAAACATGGGATTGATAGAGATCACCAATTGCTACTTTTGTAGTTCTATTAATCACTAAATAAAATGTTTCATTGTGCTGCTATAACCTATTCAATTGCCTGTTTATTGTATGCAATGTCTTATTTTATTTTACTTTATTGCTTCAAGGCACACAAACATATACTCAATTGAAAGTTGTTTCCATTATAATCCACCCATCCCATTATTTTCTTCCCACTTTCCCTTTTTGGGATGTCCCAACACTTCATTACTATTTCCTTTTAAGGAATGGTTTGTATGGTTAGCATTCTTCCCCCTTTTCTACCTCAGTCACAACCATACATTTCACTTTATTAATAAGCGTGCCAATTCGAAGTTGGAAGAAAATATTGGGATGCAGGTAGTATTCACATTTGATTTATATATTTATTTATTTATATATTTATATATTTATTTATTTATTTATTTATGCAGACCTACTTTCTAGTATTCAGAGAGAGACTGATGACGGAAGGCTTCCACAGAATGTTGCTCGGGGAATGGAGGAACTTTATGAAAATTATCGAGATGCAGTAAATTAATTGTCTTCTGCTCATGGTTTCCTGTACATTTCTTGGGTTACTTTCTTTGGTTTCGTATACTGTAGGGTGAATATTAGACATCATACCTCACACTTGTGGAGTTATTATGAATTTATGACATTAATTGACTCTCCTAATTTGGAGATGCTTATATTTTTAGTTAGTAGCATAAAGACCAAAGTAATAGCAAAAATTCAAAATGCCTGATATTTCCTAATAGTTGAGAACAGTATTATTAATTCCCCGTTATAGTTATTTTGGAGCTGTTTGGTAGCACTTTTTTGGGCACAAGTTTTCGAAGTGATTTTTCTTGTTTTGTTTCAAATAAGAACGAAAACCATAAACATCTTGAGTTTCATATTTTTTTTACTATAAAAGAGAGTTTAGCTGCTCATTTTTGAGATTGCACAAGAGTTGGAAAGAGCAGGTGGACCAAAGGAGTTGCATTCACCTGGACAACTGTGGTTAAATAGTAGATTTCGGGTAAAGGGTAAGGCGAAGAGTATGTATGTTAGTCAAAAGAGCCTAGTGGGGTAAGATAGAGTGGCCTCATAGTGAGGTTATGTGATGTAGTAATGAGGTAACTTGGGAAAGAGACTGCAACATATTTGTTTTCCACTGTGTTTTTGAGCTTCAATGGAACTGATTAACTGTTACTCTTTGGGCCTTTCTTTTTTCATATCTTAAATATTTTGATCCTTGTTACTTTCAAGCCTTCTCCCATATTTTGTTGGTATCTGGTGGCAAGTTGTCAGTGGATATGGGACTGGGATTGTAATTTATAAGTTGGCGTGTTGCAATATGTCTTGAAAACTAAAATGAAATCAGAAGCTTGCCTATTTTTTGTATGATAATAGCTAGAGCCATATCCGTTTTTGCAACTGTATTTATAAAATGTAATAAGCATAATCATATATTTTTTTGTTTCTTGGATTTTGAACTAAAAATGAGAGTATATAAATAATATAATGTTACCAACAGGGTGTTTTGCAGTCTCTCCAACCCCAATTACAAAAGTTAATGTACCATATAGTATCAATATGAGACATAAACCATAATATCCCATTATCCCTCACATCGACATTCAAATAATCAAAATCCCAACAAAGACCAAAAGTCGGAACTGTTTTTTTTGTTATTGTACAAAAACATATCAATTTCCAAAATGAGGACTAAAAATGAAAAAAATAACACTTTCAAATGATAAATAGGAACTTTTTCCTTCATAAAATAATGTGGTTACAATTATAAAGTCCAAGAAATGAATATGGTCCCGACTCCCGAGTAACTGAATTATTCATATCATGTTGGGAAAAGTGCCTTGTTGTTTGAGACCTTTCACTTCTATCTGATTATGGAAATGTTACTTTTGTGGATGCTCATTGGCTGATTTATTTGCATGACGTTTGAGGGGAGGATATGATGACTAATTACTTAGTAAGAAAAGTTGGGCAGTTTATATCTCAACCACTTGCACTTTTGTATATTGTTATTAGGTTCTCCAGAGTGGGCATCCCAATGCAGAAGAGATTGTCCTGTCTAACATGGCTATGGTGTTTGACCGCATTTTCGTAGATGTGAAGGTAGCCACACTACTCGTTTTGTTGTGTTATTGCAACTTTAAGTATCACAATGTTATAGCTTGTATGCCATCACTAACGCCCACCATCCATATTTTACAATGCCTTTCAGGATCCATTTGAATTCTCACCTCATCACAGAGCCATTCGAGAACCATTTGACTACTACATGTTTGTTCAAAATTATATCCGCCCATTGATTGATTTCAGGTTTTTTCCCGTTTGTCTCATAATTTGTTCTGCACTCTAATATAAACCATCTGGATCCTCCAACTAAATGGATATGTTGAGATGGCATAAGTTGGCAACTGTATATTTGACACTGCTCTAGCGTTTTGCTGAATTAGATCTAATAATGGCTGCTTAAATGAAGCATCCAGTTGATTGTGTTAATTGTGGTAATTTGTCAGTTGTATGGTTGGAATCAAAATCAATCCCACTCTCTTTGGCCTTCCACATATCTGTAACTTCTTTTAAATACCAGATTCCTTGGATGATTGGTTATTTATGAGAGCTCAGTGAAATTCCACACTTTTTTGTTGAAGTTAAATAGGAACATTGTCCCTTGTAAAATGGTAAAGTTGTGGTTTCTTTCAAAATTCTCCTACAATCTGATTTAAAAAATTTGGGAGGCATTTTTTTAGGAGACTAGTTGTGCACACTATCCTACCTGTGATTTCATTTAGATGCAGCTAAGTTTGGCTTGGGCTTTTATCAATATCGGTATAATTGTATGAAGCTGCTTCTTCATTAGATTATTGTTGTTCTAACCTCTATACTTGACATGCCAGGAGATCATATGTTGGAAATATATCTGTTTTCAACGAAATGGAAGAGAAACTTCAACAGGTGCATCATTCCTGCACCTTTTAATAACAAACATCTTTTTTTTGTTCCCAGGAAAAACTTGATTTTACTCTTCTCTGAACATTTTTCCCCATCAGCAAACTTGCGGTTGTACCAGTGTTGGCTTATACTGTTCTTTACTATGAATTATGGTTGCCAAATGAATATATTCAATTAGGGCAACATCTTATTGGCTAAATATTGAAATAGGTCAATATCGTATTAGCTACTGTCTACATCTATAAAATGCTACCTCATAAGACATTGGATAGTATGTTTGATTCTGATTGGCGGCTGATTTATTTTCTATTATCCTGCTCGAGTTCATATGTAGTCCTTTGTTCTTTCGTTGGAACTACGAACTTTAGTAATATTTTCTTCCATAAAGGAACAATTGTGTAATTACTCTTTATTTTCATGATTTTAGGGTGAGAATGTCATCTTGATTTCTAATCATCAAACGGAAGCCGATCCAGCAGTTATTGCTTTGTTGCTGGAGTCCACACATCCTCATCTTGCTGAGAATATGGTATTCTTTTTTATAAAAAGAGCATACTGCAATAGTAATTAGTAAAGTTCAATGTTGCTTAGTTTACATGTCTCTGTGTATTGTTTGTGCAGATATATGTTGCAGGAGATAGGGTCCTTGTTGACCCCCTTTGCAAACCATTCAGTATGGGGAGGTGCACTTTTTCACCAGCTTTGATGAAGATGTGTTCATTCATGTAAATGCTTTCCATTATCAGGTTATTGATGCTCGTCTTTACTATTTAGGAATCTCCTGTGTGTGTATTCGAAGAAGCATATGTATGATTTTCCTGAACAAGTTGAGATGAAAATGAGAGCTAACACAAGAAGTTTAAAAGAGATGGCAGTGCTTTTAAGGTACAGAAATTCTGACTGTTTTTTATTTGCTCACGTTTTTTTGAAACTCTGATAAATCATTTAATTAAGTCTGTTATTCTAGGTTAGGTCCAAGGTTGTCAAGGCAGCTATGCAAGGTGCGGCGCCAGCAAACTGCCTTGTCGCCTAGATGACTACATCAATTATTAACTCAAAAAAGAGTCTAATAAATATTTCCAATGAATGAAACACAAATATATTAGCAAAAAGTAGTAATGTGATTCATGTGAATATGTTTAAAGAAACGGAAAAAAGATCATAAAGAAAAAAGTTAACCACAATGATAAATAAATGAAAATTTTAACCCTAGGTGTACATATGAATGTCTAGTTGAAGCCTTTTTTTTAACCTGGTAGGTAAACCATCAAAATTGGTGGGGTAAATGCCGGAGAACATTTGCCGATTTTTATTAATAAAAAGAGATTCCAAAAAGAGACGGGGGGCCAAACCAAAACCTCTCGAGAAGAGCCATACCTCTTCAAAATACATGAAGAAAAAGTAAATGAGATAAAATGGGGAGGTTGGACCTGCCCAATTTAAAAGAAAAATTACAAAAATCTAGAGAAGGAAACTCCATTCCTAGTTGACGCCCAAGTGATGTCATTCAATATATGGCTCTCTTCCTGTGACATTGTACTCCTCTGCCGGGATGCCTAAGCGTCGCCTAGATCTGTCCCTGCAGATAGCCAGATACTGTTGTTTTAAATGAGGGTTTGTATTCAACTGCATAGTTTGTTCAACTACTTGTTTCTTCCCCCCACCTCATCTCTTCTTTTGAATCAAGGCACTATAAAATCCCCTTGAAATTTCCCTGATCGTCTCTTAATCATATTTTGACACTCGAGTAACTAGATAGAAGTGTAGGGCGGATGGATATCTTTTTATTTTTTTATAAATATACTACCTCCGTCCCAAAATGAAGTTTTCATTCACTATTCACTTGGTCAACTTAAATCACTCTTACTCTTTTGCTTTATATATCAATTTTTATCAAATTTAAATTTTCTTGATCAAGCTTTGTAAATTTTTTAATGTAGTTTCTGAATATGTAAATTTTATTTACTAAAAATAATCTGAGTGTGAACAAGGATCAATTTGCTTTATTGTTAGTCAAACATCGTAAACCGAAACGGGAACTTCTTTATGGGACGAAGGGAGTAATATTTTTGAAAAACTGCATCGGGTCATCCACTGAAGAGTTTTAATTGTTATAAAAGTCGACACACAAACACATGCTACTGAAGTAGGTGCTGGTTTTATATTTGTGTTTTTGTTTGCTTGTCCATATTTATTAGCACACATTGTGGATTTTTTCATATTCACTAGCATGACAAATATAATAGCAAAAGTTAAGTGTGTGAAGGATGTCGATCAAAGGATACTAATGAACGACGGAGAGATAAAAGAGAGGTGGAGGTCATACTTTGATACACTATTCAACGGGAACAAAACACAAGATATCGGTGATTTGTCCATACCAAATTGTATGGTAAATCGTGATTTTGTGAGAAGGATCCAAACAACGGAAGTTAAAGAAGCTCTGAGGAAGATGGGACGGAAGAAAGCAGTGGGTCCAAATGGCATACCGATAGAGGCTTGGAGAAGTTTGGGAGAGAGAGACGTCGAGCGGTTAACAAGTTTCTTTAACATGATTTGGAGAAACAACAAGATGCTAACGAGTTGGAGGAAAAGTACTCTTATCTCCTTATTTAAGAATAAAGGTGATGTACAAGAATGTGCCAACTATCGAGGGATTAAGCTTATGAGTCACACTATGAAACTTTGGGAGCGAGTGATTGAGCAAAGACTTCAAAGAACTGTGAAGATTTCAGAGAATCAATTCAGTTTTATGCCTGGTCGCTCAACAATTGAGGCCATTCACCTTCTTCGGCAACTTATGGAGAAGTATAAAGACGCTCATAAAGATCTGCATTCGGTGTTCATTGACTTAGAAAAGACATATGATAGGGTACCTCGAGAAGTTCTTTGATGGGCCTTAACTAGAAAAGGCATATCACACAAGTATATCAGCATCATCATGGATATATATGAGGATTGTACTACAAGTGTCCGTACTAGTGTAGGGAGGACTGAAGAGTTCCCAATTACTATCAGAGTGCACCAAGGATCGGCTTTGAGCCCTTTCTTATTTGCCATAGTCATGGATGAACTTACAAAGTCAATTCAAGACGATATACCGTGGTGCATGATGTTTGCCGACGATATTGTATTGATTGATGAGACGCAACCAGGTCTTAAAGCAAAGTTGGAAGTATGGCGACAAACATTAGAGAATAAGGGTTTCAAATTAAGTCAGAGCAAGACAGAGTACATGTAGTGTAAGTTTGGTGGAGGTAGAAGCAGTGGTAATAACAGAATTACTCTGGATGGTAAGGAGATACCAGTCAGCGCTATGTTCCGTTACTTGGGCTCCATAATTTAGAAGGACAGTGAGTTAGATGGAGATGTATCCCATAGAATCAGAACAGGGTGGATGAAGTGGAAGAGTGCGTCAGGATTTCTATGCGATCGAGGTATGCCGACTAGACTGAAGGGTAAATTTTATAGGACAGCAATTAGGTCTGCATTACTGTATGACGTAGAGTGTTGGGTGGTGAAACAATGTCACATTCAAAAGATGAGTGTGGCAGAGATGCGCATGCTGTGTTGGATGTGTGGGCATACTAGGAAGGACCGCGTGAGGAATGAGACAATCAGACAAAGGGTGGGAGTAGCACCTATTGAAGACAAAATGCGGGAGTTGCGCCTACGGTGGTTTGGTCATGTGCGTAGAAGACCGAGTGATGCACCTGTCAGACGAGTTGAGATATGTGGAGAAGAGGCAGGGAAGAGAGGGAGAGGAAGACCCAAACAGACGTGGGTTAGGGAAGTTCGAAGTGATATGCTTCTTCTGGGGTTGGATGAGAGCATGACTTTGGAGAGAGCTAAGTGGAGGGCGGGTATTCATGTGGAGGAGTGATCTCGTATCATCTTTTTTTTCCTTGTTTTTTATCCTTATATATATAAGCATTATTTGTATCCTTTTTATTTTATCTTTTTTATGTATATTCATCTCTTTTTATATTATCTTTTTATAATAGCTTATCTTTTTTATCTTTATTTTCTTTGTTTTCCTTTTGGTGGTGATATCATGTATCGATTCATGTTAGCCGACCCCAATATCTTTTGGGACTAAGGCTTGGATGTTGTTGTTGTTGTTGTTGTACTAGCATGACAAATATGCATGAAATTTGTGTAATTTCGTGAAAATTCTGTGTATGTGTTTGATTTGATCATACTGTGCACCGCATTAGAACTTCCATTTGCATTCATGAAATCCATATGCAACCTTGAATGGAAGAAATACATGATGGTCTATGACTCTATGTATTGAGTTCTTATATATATTCCATTATTACCATGATATATGCGTAAAACATCATAAGCTAAATTTGAAGTGTTTTGGGAACTATTTCTCTCTCTTGCCATGTGCACATGCACATACATCCACACATACAGTACACATGCACAAACACTCATACACATGTGTGTAGTGAAATGATCCTTTCAGTCCTTCCTGATGTAAAAAAGGCACCACAGAAACCGTTGATCGTTCTGAGTTGGTTGATTGGAATAGGACATTTAGCACGATTAACAATTCATCTGATGCCTTCCTGGTTCAAACCGTAGGAAGGATGATCATTTCCAACTTTCCATATATGTGTACAGCCACCAACGTACACATATACATATGTATCCTTTGGGAGTTAGCAAACCAATTGTTTTGCGTGTGCCATGATTCCTCATTAGTCATTACCCGTGCAATTTCGTTAACTAAAGCTTCTTACTTATTCACTTATTTGAGATGGTATTTTTCTTTTCTAGCTATGGTTACAAAGGGATTAAGAATTTGGCTATCTTTTTATTGTTACTAGGGGCGGATCAAAAATAATATGGATTGCAGCAAGTGGTGGAAGAGACAGGCCAGACCGAGTCTCTCAAGAATGGTGCCCTGTAAGATTCATCTTTATGTCTTTCTCATTCACTTTTGTTTTTTTTATGAATCCTGGCTGCAGAAATGCTCATCTTGCTCTTCTGATATCATCTATAATGATACTCTCAGTATTGATTGAGCATATTCACAATTCACTATAAAAATATTTAGCTCATTGATTATAGCAGGTTATCTTTAGAAAATTGCATTTATATCTTGGTTAAATATGCCTTGTGTGGCTCTTGCGCTCTCAGGCAACATTTGATCCTTTGTCAGTGGACAATATGAGAAGGCTTGTAGAACATGCTGTTGTTCCTGGGCATATATATCCGTTAGCAATACTATGTTACAACATTATGCCTCCACCTCTGCAGGTTTGATTTCTTTCTGATATGTGCTGTGATGATTTGATTTTCGTTTCTCAGCAGTACTACTGTTACATACAGTATATGTATATGTATGTCAACAGGTTGAGAAAGATGTTGGGGAGAAACGAGTTATATCTTTTCATGGAGTTGGAATATCTGTGGCCCCCAAAGTTGATTTCCATGTACTTGCTACTGCTACTAAAGACCCAGAGGAGGTTAGTTGCTTCCATATTCAGATTCCAATCATCTATCCAATTTCATGTAGGGCCAGCATGGGACTAATAAATTGCTGGGGAGGGGTGTATGGAGAAAAATGGAGAGGTAATTTGGAGGAAAGAGAATGTGGGGGAACATTCAGAATTGCCTCAAACTCAATCACTCAGTTTAGATGTTCCTCCAAATCAAATTACTTAAATGTATCTATTTTCATGTAAAGGACTATAGACTAAGAATTTGAAATATATGTGAAAGGGAAAACTAACTCAAATACACAAACTTTGGGGATATTTGAAACTATGAATTCAATGCGTCAATCTTCTATGTGTGATTTTGCACCTTCTACATATTTTATTCATCGGCATTGTCAACATTTTATTCTAAGTGATTTTGCACCATATACAGATATTTCTTTCACAAATATATCTTTAGGGTGTTAAATGCTCAATTTAAATGTTCCAAGTATTTGGGAGAGCAATTAGCATCATACTTCCAAAATATGCATTTATGAAATAAAGAATCTGTGCTCATGGGGCTGATCACCTGCAATTTAGATATTGAGTTCTATGTTATAACCTCCCATGCAATTTAGGTATTGTGCTCTAACCTGCAGAGTGTTTGGAGTATTTAAATTTATTTTCTCTATGCGAAATTTTGAAAATCTTCAACCAAATTTGATTTTCTTTTGTATTCTTAGGTAAAAACCCAACATCAAATACCATTTTCTGTAGTATTTATTTTTACCAACCTTTTTCTGTGTTACAAACATAGCCATAAAGAAAGTATTACAAACATGATGCAGTCATGCAATACTAGTTAGGCACATGGAGGAGTTGAAGAAGCTTGAAAATTCAGTCCCCCAACCAGCTGTTTTGAGACTGCATTGGTTATTGGCATTACCAATGACAGGCTAAAAGAGGAACAAACTTGACAAACTGTAATATGTGGTTTTAATTTTTTTCTCTGTGTCAATTTGTAAGGTTATTACTAAATTGGATAATGCCAATTTATAAACTCTGGCAGTGTCAATTTATAAGGTTATTAGAAACAAGTAGTAGCGGTTCTGAATACACTGAGTCTGAAGTACGCTCTAATTTATTCATATACAGGCGAAGATGGCATACTCTGATGCCCTTTATGATTCAGTGAACCAGCAATACAATGTCTTGAAATCGGCCATTCATGGAAAACAAGGGCTGGAAGCATCTACGTGTACTGTGTCATTATCACAACCTTGGCTATGGTAGTATTGCAACCCCAAAGCTTTTTCTTCTACCCTGTCATGGTAATGTTACAGTAGTCTGTGCATCATTTCTTTTGACAAGACTGTACAGTTGGTTCAACTTCAACTTAAACCTATAGATATATAGAAGAAAGGTGTCAACGTCTCCAGGGAGTGCTTTCACCACTTCCAGGCACTTTGTTCTCAGCTCATTTCTTTTTCCTTTAGATGTGCTGCGCCCTTGTACAACTGCTTAGCAAAATAGCAAGTGGAAGTTATGTCAGATGCTCTGTTCAAATTGTGTTGTAGCTGTAAAAAAATATGTTGGTGGCAATTACATTTTATCGGGTTGTTCCTCTTCTAAAGGCGTGCTTGTAGAAATATTAGTCTGCTGAGCAATTGAAGTTTTGTAGTTGTAAAAAGGTCACATCCTGTTGGCAATTACTGCATCATATAGCTGCTTTGTATAATCTCATGCTGCTATGTTTCTCGGTGGTCATGAGAAACTAATCTCAAAATTGGATCTTTTTTCGTCATCTTTTCAATATGCTACATTCTTTGTTGTTGCAGTTAGTTTTTTTAGTAACTGAGATACAGAGTAATATCTGTGATATGTTGGCGGACTCACCAGCTGATCAAACTAAAGTGCAAAGTGTTGAGCTATTCAC
This sequence comes from Cuscuta europaea, assembly GCA_945859875.1. Lineage (NCBI taxonomy): Eukaryota > Viridiplantae > Streptophyta > Magnoliopsida > Solanales > Convolvulaceae > Cuscuta > Cuscuta europaea. The sequence continues at coordinate 18,918,506 of CAMAPE010000013.1, read as the reverse complement.
TGGTGCAAGTTTTAACAGTACAGAACTACAGATGTTTATAGAATTTAAAAAAAATCTAATATTTCGTATCTGATCATACACGTAAGGGTGTGAGCTAGGCATGGACCAGGATATTATGGTATCTAATCATACCCCGTCCTGGTCCCGGTGCCTTTTTTTTCGAAGCCCAAAACTGACCAGGATATTATGGGTCCCGGTCCGATCCTGTCTACCCGGCCGGTTCTGAACTCGGTCCCAGACAAGGGCGGACGGGTTCCTGCTTATTTTTTTTTAAATTATTTAAAATATTATATTAATAGTTTAATACAAACAAGGAAAAATTGATAAGAATAATCTCACCTTTCTCTGGTCTTCTCATAATAATCCCACCTTTAAATAATCCCAAAATAATCTCACCTTTACATCTCATCTTCTTTCATTGGACCTTGACCAAGTTTTTTTATCTTTTTTAAAAATCTTATATAAATAATCTCACATTTACAAGGATATAATTAAAAAGTAAAGGTGAGATTATTTATATAATTTTCAAAGAAAGAGTAAAAAAACATGGTCAGGGTCCAATGAAAGAAGATGAAGTGCAAAGGTGAGATTATTTTGGAATTATTTAAAGGTGAGATTATTATGAGAAGACCACTGAAAGGTGGATTATTCTTGTCAATTTTTCCTACAAACAAAGAACTACACACATTCAAAATGAAATATAAGTTTATTTGAGTGATTAAATTTTGTACAATTATAAAAACACTATTCAATTAAAGTGTTACATAAATTTCAATTATAAAAACTCTCATACTCTTTGGAACTCTTGCTTTCGGGTTTTCGGCGTCGATTGTCGTTTTCCTTCATAAATTTGCGGGGTGTGCTATGTTTAGTTCTTGAGTTCGTTAGTGGGCTTTCAACCAATTGTGGAAACACATGAGCGTCTCAAAAGATTGTGCGTTCAACCTCGTTTTATAATATAACTAATATATAAATGTAACAAATATTAAAATGTGAGTTATATTAAATGTAATTATATTAAAAATGTGGCTAATATTAAAATGTAACTAATATAATAATGTTACTAGTATGGAAAAGTGGTTAATATTAAAATTTAACTAATATAATAGGCTTAATTATCAAAATAGGACTAAAAGTCACTCACTTTGCACAAATAGGACCAAAAAATAAACTATGATTTCATAGGATTAATTATGTGTGTCTTGGACAAATATACCCTTATAGCTATTGAAATGTTTTAATTCATAATAAAATAATAAAAAATAATAAAAAAATTCAAAAAAACAATACTAAAAAAAAATATTTCGATAATAATAATTTATTTATTTATTTTCAAAAAATAAAAAAAAATAATTTTTTTTTAAAAAAATAAAAAACTCAAAAAAATAAAATAAAATTCACCGCCGCCTCTGCACCACCACTTCCAGTCACCAGGGGAAAAAAATGCCAAATTCATTACGAATGCCATATTTATGGCAGAAAACAATGAAAATGTTGGCATTCTCAAAGAGAAATATGCCATGTTTTTGGCATTTTCAGAAAAAAATGGAAGTTTTTAGGAAAAATGGCATTTTTCATCACCCGGAGATGGTGGTTCAGGGAGGTAGTACAGGCAGTGGGAAAAGTAATTTTTTTTTAATTTTTTATGGAGTTTTACTATTTTTTATTAATTTTTTTAAAAAATAAAAAAAATTAAAAAATATTTTTTTAATTTTTTATTTTATAAATATTTTATAAATTTTTTAATTATTTTTCTACTAATTTTTGATTTTTTTCGAATTTATTATGAATTAAACATTTAATTAACTCATATTTAAAGGAAGGGTATGAATGGAAGGAAAAAATAGGTATGTTTTCAATCGGACTAATTTGGTCTTATTTTGAAAAGAAAAACATAGTAAGTCCTATTTTGGGTTTTTGACATAGTTTTAGTCCTATTTTAAGTAATTTCTAAATATAATAATGTTACAAATTCACTCTATTGAGTTTCAAACTCTTATATGTGCCTAGCGGGTTTCGAACTTAAACCTCTCACTAGACACGGTAACCACACAACCAGCTGGGCTGGAATGTTTGATTAACAAAGAAATTGCATTTTTATCTATATTTTTGCATAAATATGATAAGTAATCAGGGGCGGAGGGAGGGATGGGCCTGGCAGGGCCATGGCCCAGGGTAATTTTTTTTTGTAATTATATATATATAGTTTAAATTTATTTTTATAAATTGGCCCAGTGTAAAAAGAAAACTGGCCCAGGTTAAAAATTTATGGTCCAACCAAAAAACAGTCCAGCTCCAACTCATCACTGCATCAATTGTAATCACGCATCTGCAGGCCTGCGCATCTGTAATCCAATTTCCAAACCAGCGGGCATCACTGCATCTCGCCGCAGCATTCACACATTCACGGACCGAACGGAGCAACGGCCATCAGTAATCGCCGGACGCACGTCGCACCCTAAGCTGCTCGCTGACTCGCCAGAGGCCCGAAGACGCACCCTAAGCTGCTCCGCGCTCGCTATGGCTTGAGTACAGTGTGCATACTGCAGAGTGTGTAGGTATCTTCCACCTTTCTTGGAAGTTGCCAAGAGACACCTTAACATGGAGACACCTTCTTGGAAAGAGCTCTCCAACAAATAGGTGTGGGAGAAGATATGGAGATAACTAGGAAGCTTGGATGCAACTTCCTCATGTCTCCAAACCAGCCCTATAAATAGAGTGATCCATTGTTGTTCATAGTATCAGTTTAGAAAGTGAGAAAAGTGTGTGAAGAGTGAAATACACTTAGTGTAGAAGTGTATTGGTGAGGATTGGTTTTTTGTAATAGTTGAGTGTGAGAGTTTGCTCCTCCTATTGTAATTATGTTCTTGATATTGAATAGAAGAATTTTCCAATCCCAACAAGTGGTATCAGAACGAGGTTGAGTTTCCATACACTGTTTTCTCATTTTCAGATAAATTTCTACAAGTTAGAAAATCGTGATTTTTCAAGTTGCTCGGAATCAGGATCTGATCATACCGTTAGATTCGTCTCGGCGAGATGAGAAATCTGGTATTTTTGGGGATTTTTTTGGCCACCGGAAGAGGCCGTACGCGCCGCCAGAAAACTGCATGCATCATCACTGCGTCATCATGCAGTCTAGAGGAAGAAGACGATCCACGTCAGCTGCCACGTCATCGCCACGTTGGACCATGTCAGCGACACGTGGTGCCGAGTCATCTGCCACGTCATCCACCCGAGCCGTCCGCTGTGAGCCACGACAGACGCCACGTGGCTACACGTCATCGCCACGTCAGCGAGGGAGCAGAGCCACGTCATTCGCCTGCTGGGCTGCAGGTTGGGCTGCTGCCTGAACCGGACCGAACCGGTTCGTGCTTTTGGAGGCCGGTTCACCCGTTTCCAGAACAGTTTTGGACGAGGTCAGACCGGTTCTTACCATTTTCGGCCATTCCGGATCCAACGGTGAGCTCCGTTTGTCCAAATTCGGCTTCGAAAATAAGGTACGAGATATATAGAGCGTTTTATTATGGATAAATCATCGTCGGACACCATGATTGCGCTCACATCCACAAACTACAATATGTGGAAGCCTCGGATGGAGGATTTGCTAAATTTGAGGGATTTAGCGGATCCTCTTGATAATAATGGTGTGAAACCGGATAAAAAGACGGATGAAGAATGGACAAAAATGAATCGAAAAACTATCGCACAAATTCGACAATGGATAGATCATAGTGTGTTCCACCATGTTGCTCAAGAACAAAGTGCTTACAGACTATGGGAGAAGCTTGGTAGCATGTATCAAGCAAAAACCGCCCGAAATAAGACGTTACTAATGAGGAGATTAGTAAACCACAAATTACGTGGGGGTATTTCGGTGTCAGAACACACCAGTCAATTCCAGGATCTTGTGAATCAGTTGAGCACCACCGGATGGGTTCTCAAAGATGAAGAGCAGGCGATACTACTCTTGAGCTCTCTACCTGACAGCTGGGAGACTCTTGTTGTCACTCTCAGTAATTCTGCTCCAAATGGGAAAGTGACTATGCAGATGGTCACAGATGCCCTGATGAATGAAGAAGCCCGAAGGAAGGAAGCCGGGACAGAACAATCATATGTCCTCATATCAGAAACTAACAGACGAGGGGGAGGCAGAAATGGAGGAAGAAGTCGAGGTCGAGGTAGAGGTCAAGGTCAAAGTAGAGGAAATTCTCAAGTTCGCGGAAGATCACAAGAGAGAGGTATGTCCTTTGAAAACAATACTTGGTTCGAAGGATATTGCAATTACTGTAGTAATTATGGACATAGGAAAAGAGATTGTAGAAATTTTCTACGAGAGAAGCCACAGACGAGTCAAAATACTAGCCAAGAAGATGGTGAGACCATGGTTAGTTTGTCATCAGACGTGTGTCTTGTTAGACATGGTGAACAAGAATGTTTACACGTAGGCACTCATGATGTTGAGTGGGTGATTGATACAGCCGCATCATTTCACGCCACTCCACACCAGAACTTATTCACAACTTATAAGTCCGGAGACTTTGGAGCTGTGAAGATGGGAAACACCAGTTTCTCGAAGATTGTTGGCATTGGTGATGTGCACATAATAACCAATGTCGGATGCGCACTTGTGTTGAAAGATGTTCGACACGTTCCGGATCTTAGATTGAATCTTATCTCCGGTACAGCTCTGGATCAACAAGGATATCTTAACCGATTCAAAGAAGGTACGTGGAAGCTATCTAAAGGTTCCTTGGTTGTTGCAAGAGGCCATATTTGTGGCACTCTTTATAAAACTCATGCAAAGTTGTGTCATCTGAGTCTCAATGCTATTGAAGAAGAGATATCACCAAACTTGTGGCACCGGAGGTTAGGTCACTTGAGCGTGAAGGGATTGACAACTCTTGCAAAGAAGGAAGTCATTTCCATGGCAAAGGTGTTGCCCTAGATTCATGCGAGCACTGTCTATTTGGGAAACAACACAAGGTTTCCTTCAGTTCTACCAAGAAGAACCATACAGAGTTACTCAGTCTTGTCCACTCTGATGTATGTGGACCCATTGAAGAGGAGTCACTTGGAGGAAGCAGATACTTCGTGACATTCATTGATGATGCATCACGAAAGGTATGGGCCTACTGTTTAAATCGTAAGGATCAAGTGTTTGATCGATTCAAATCATTTCATGCCATGGTAGAAAGAGAAACAGGGAAGAAGCTGAAGTGTCTGCGTTCAGACAATGGAGGAGAGTACACTTCCCGAGAATTCTCAGCATATTGTGCCGCATATGGAATCAGACATGAGAAGACGGTTCCACGAACTCCGCAACACAATGGTGTAGCCGAAAGAATGAATCGGACCATTATGGAGAAAGTTCGTTGCATGTTGAGTCTGGCTAAGCTACCTAAGCCATTTTGGGGTGAAGCTGTGCTGACAGCTTGTTATCTTATAAACAGGTCACCTTCTGTTCCTTTAAACTTTGAAGTGCCAGAGAAGAAATGGTCAGGAAGAGATGTTTCTTACTCTCACTTGAAAGTGTTCGGGTGCAAGGCATTTGCACATGTGTCCAAGGAGTTGAGACAGAAGCTTGATCTCAAGTCAAACCCATGTATCTTCATCGGCTATGGAGATGAAGAATTCAGATACCGGTTGTGGGATCCCGAAGTGAAGAAAGTTATTCGAAGCAGAGATGTTGTATTTCATGAAAACGAGTTTCATGGGTGTGCTCCAATAATCCGCCAACAACATACTCCAGAAGACGAAGTGCCTGTATCATCAAACATTCCTCTCAGCGACGAGGAGATGCATGATTCTACTGAACACGAGAGTGATGGTTCAGCAGGTGATGATGATACTCACAGTGATGATATTCCTCAGCAGGGGGAGCCTTCATCTGAAGACGAATCTGAAGGTATTCATGTTCGACGTTCTATGCGAGGCATAGTTCCACAAAGAAAATACTCCACATCCGAATGGATACTTGTTGCCGGCGAGGGGGAGCCAGCGAGCACCGCAGGAATGAGAGAAATAAAGAAAAAGGTGGAGGGGGAGATTTGTAGGTATCTTCCACCTTCTTTCTTGGAAGTTGCCAAGAGACACCTTAACATGGAGGCACCTTCTTGGAAAGAGCTCTCCAACAAATAGGTGTGGGAGAAGATATGAAGATAACTAGGAAGCTTGGATGCAACTTCCTCATGTCTCCAAACTAGCCCTATAAATAGAGTGCTCCATTGTTGTTCATAGTATCAGTTTAGAAAGTGTGTGAAGAGTGAAATACACTTAGTGTAGAAGTGTATTGGTGAGGATTGGTTTTTTGTAATAGTTGAGTGTGAGAGTTTGCTCCTCCTATTGTAATTCTGTTCTTGATATTGAATAGAAGAATTTTCCAATCCCAACAGAGTGCTTGACTGGCGGGGCGGCGACGGCGGTCTTCTTCTCTCTTGGACTCCAGAAGCCGGCACCTTCTTCTTTTCCTCTCTTCAAGGTCGCTGCTTCAACTCCTTCAACTCTTCAAGCAGAGCCAGCAGCCGCAGAAGCCAGAGGGTAAGGTTTTTTATATTTGTTTTTACAATTTTTAGATGAATTAAGTATTTTATTTGTTAAATTAGCTTTTGTTAGTGATTAGTGTGTCACAATTAATTTGTGTAATTTTGTGCTTTGAATTGTGAAATAGAAAATTAGGAATGTCAAATGTTATTTTTGAATTTTTTAAAATATTAATATGAATTAAAATAAAGTATTGATTAGTTTTTTATTTTTGGAAAAATTGATTCTAATAACCCCAACTATTGACGGTCCGCTTATAATAATCCCAACTATTGATTATCTCAACTATTGACCTTCCGCCAAGTCCGACATGACTGGTTATAAATAAATTCTTATAGTTTCTAAAGTGGATGAGAAGAGATATAACAAGTAATCCTCATAAATAATTAAACTTCTATTTTTACGCTTTATTTATATTTAAAATTCACTTGTTATAGCAGATCATATCTGGTCATGAATCATTATTGGCGGAATGTCACTAAAGTTGGGATTATTCTGAGATAATCGATAGTTGAGATTATTATAAGTGGACCGCCAATAGTTGGGACTTGGGATTATTACAATCAATTTTTCCTTTATTTTTCGGTGGTTTTAGTAGGTATGTATGGCTGGCTACTCAATCTACTTCCAAAAAGGCAAAAATCACTTTGCGTTCGTTTCATAAACCTAGTACAAGCAGACAAAGTAGACAAGAGTTAAATGTCTCAATTGAAACTCCTTATATCTCATCCGCTCAAGAGGAAGTAATTTCTAATGCACTTGAAATTGAGCAGGATCCGGAAAAATGCAAAACGATAAGTGATTGTCTGTTAGAGAAAAGAGATGAAATATAGGCGATATTATTTGATGCTTGGACCCCTTATCATCTTTTATGACTTTACCTGTTTCGACTGCAACAACAGAAAGATCATTTTCTGCAATGAAACACGTGAAGAATGAAATTCGTAACAAGATGAAAGATGAATTTCTTGCTGATCGTTTGACCATCTTTATTGAAAAGGAATTTGTCAACAAAATCAACGTCGAGTTTGTCATGGATTAGTTTGCTAAGGTCAAAGAGAGTCGTGTTCGGTTAACGTTTTACTTTCAAACAATGTATGTATTGTTTAAAAATGTTACTATATATGAATTTTAATGGATTTTAATCGTTATGTTCACACTATTGTCGCTTTTAATTTTTTTATATAATGTCTTTAGTGCATAATCGGCCCAGGGTAAACATCGGTCCTGGCTACGCCCCTGTAAGTAATATTGTATTTTTGTATGTATAAAATACATATATACATATACATTAACAAACATGAATGATAGAATTATCACATTTAATCATATGTCGTATATGATAACGAATCACTTAACTTCATTATGTTATAAATATAAATAATGATGAAATTTAGGTATATATATAAACATATATAGTTTTATCTTAATTTACAACTTCATTTCTTTATATCCGTGACTAAAGCTAAAGTACATATATCGCTTAGAAAATTAATATTAAAAAGTAAAGTAATGTTCGACGAATGTAGACGGCTTAGACGGCAGATTAGGCGCTCTAGGCGGGCAACTAGGCGCCATAGGCGGCCGACTAATTCACCTAGACGGTAAACCAATTAATCGGAGCGCCTATACGAAAATCGGGGTGCCCGGTCACCGCCTAGCGCCTAGGCGAGGACTAGTCGGATGTCTAGAATGATTTTTAGAACAGAGCTCCTTACTATATTTATCATTTAAGGTCCACTTGTATATGTAGGGTCCCTAGTCTTTACACATGGTAGCTATATATGAGTGCATGCATTTCATTTTACGTATGCATTTCATTTTACTTTTCTATTTTTCGTCTATTGTACACTCCCTCCGTCCCAAATTGTTTTGCAAATTCAACATTTTTTGGTCAACCAATAATAAAAGTCAATCCTTTCTATCGATAATTAATTCAATTTTTAATAGTTTAAATTTACATATTCAGAAACTACATTAAAATCTTTTCAAAGTTGCGAACTTCAAATTTTAAAATAATTTAAAAAAAATGTTCAAGTCTCGTGAACGGTCGATAAATGTATATTTACTATTATTATAATTTAGTCTAGTCAGATCTGATCTTATTTGTTTAAATCTATCTGGATCGAAATCAGTTCAAGTAAAAACATCCTAAATATCATTCACATAATAAATCTAGTCATGTAACATATATGACCGTAATGCGGTATCAACATATATGGCTGAGGTCGGATATGAAATTCGACTCTCAGATTGTCGAGATCTATGTTGCATGGATACGGATACGCCAATACGACGATACACGAATACGCGAACGGCGATACTGCAATTTCAAAAATTATAGGATACGGGTATGGGGGTATATTTATAAATAATAATAATATAAAGTATAATTTGCAAATGAATATAATTCAGAGGTTCATAAATAAAATAATAATAGTACCAAAAATTAACATTATAATAAAATTTCAAAGATCAGGCTAAAAAAATAAAGGAAAAATTGAAAATAATAATCCCAATTATTGCCGGTCCGCTAACAATAATCCCAACTATTAATAATTTTTGTATAATCCCAACTATATGGACCGTTCGCCAATAATGGTCCATGACCGCATATTACCTACTCTAACAAGTGAATTTTTAATAGAAATTAAGCATAAAAATCAAAATTTGGGATTATTTATAGGGATTACCTATTATATCTCTTTAGAAACTATAGGAATTTGTTTATAGTCGGTCACGTCGGACCATTATTGGCGGAAGGTCCCTAAAGTTGGGATTATTCTCAAATAATCGATAGTTGGGATTATTATGAGTGGACCGCCAATAGTTGAGATTATTACAATCAATTTTTCAAAAAATAAGTACTGATATTTCAATTTAAATTCAAATTATATTTTTGGTTTCAATTAAAACTCATCAAGCGACAAAATGACAAATTATAGAATTTCAATATTTTGCATCTCCCGAAATCATCTTTATCAACGTTCCACATCTTGTGGTTGCTTGGGCGGCTACTAAATTTTCATCATGTCGTGTATGAAATGACGGTTATAGGATCAGTTACGTGTATCGGTTCACGGATACGGACATCAGAAGTATCTGTATTTTTAAAAATAAGCACAATACTTTTATTAAATTACGGATACAGATTAATGCGTACATGACGTGTATCGGTGAGTATCAGTATCGGATACGTATCGGATACGTGGATACAACATCAAGGTGAAGTATCGGTACACCATAGGTCGAGATGAGTCCAAAACTGCGTCTGAGGCTGATGTCATGTCTCGTTGAGGTCAACATAAAATCCAGCGTCATAACCGAGCTTAGAGTCAACTGGCGCTTGCGAAGTCAACAGAGCAGAGAAAGCATCGTTACTTCACATATAATGAAATGAGGTCATCTTCCCCCAAGCTCGACTTCACTTGCTAAGCTTGGAACCTCATGAGAAGATTGTGGACTCGGTCATTTCAGAACTCAAATTTACATATAGCTGTGGCTACGTCACCCGTTAAAATATTTTAATATATTTTTAATTGATAAAAAGTACGGGGCAGTTTATAAAAAATGTAATGTTTTTTTACATTCGAAAGACATGTAACTTAAGTTTATAATTGCATTTCATCAGTCATAAATACATCATAAAAGTATAAAAAAGGAACAATCTAAATGTTATTTTTCGAGTTTCAAATGAAAACCTAACACTGCATGATAGCTATAATTGATTTCAAAATTTCTAGTCATTCGGATATATTTAAATCTTGTTTGACTTGATCTAGTTTAATAGTCATTTGGATTTGGTCTAATCTGAAAGTTGAAATATCTGTACATCATATGACTTTGACCATAATCAAAATAGTGTTTAGGGCTATTTATTTATAATATTTGAAAACAATAAATAAATAAATAAAAATGAATAATATAACATTCTAAAATATAAAATAATTGGGCAAAACTAAAAACATATTATTAGGGGTATTATTTACTCAATATTTAGGGATGCACTATTAGTGCTGCACCAAGCAAATAGAAAAATAGAAACATAAAAATACGGATTATATTACTCCCTCCGTCCCATTTAAACGTTCACACACGGTTTACGACGTTTGACTGACCATAAAGTTAATGGATCCATGTCATTAGTAGAATTCTTTTTAGTAAATAAAATTTACATATTCAGAAACTACATTAAAACGGCTACAAGGTCTGATAAAGAAAATTTAAATTTGATAAAAGTTAGATATATAAAGTACGGAGTAAAAGATTAAGAACAATGCACGTTGACCGAAGAATAATGGACGAGAACCTTTAAATGAGACGGAGGGAGTATATTAATTCGGAGTAGTAAATAGCTCCCCTCCAGGCTTCGTACGTGACAATTAGAGCCCATCTGGTTGAAGTGGATGCATTGACTGATTCTGCTGATTTAAGAAGAAATATTTTTAAAATATATTTTATTAATTAAATAAAGAAAAAATTATATGTAAAATAGCTAAAATGGTCATTTACAGTAACTTCAGCTAATATAGCCAGAAATGTAACTTCAACATTACATTTTTTAATTATTACACAATTCAGCGCGTGAAAGCAAAAATCAGGTGTTCGGTCAAAAAGTTTGCTCATTATTCTAAACATTCTTCTTCCTCTAAAGCGCGCAACTAAAAACTAAAGCGGGACAAAATTGTCCAACTATGATAACGTTGGGGTGCGCCGAGAAGACCCGAATATTTTTTTCAGTTCGACGAAGTACTATTGACCTGGAATCACCCGCCCTAATGCCCTAGTTCCTAGCCCTCGGCTGCGTTCGTGTTCAGCTTATACCGACCAACCTCAAGATTCCTCTCTCCTGTACCCGTCGCCAGCTTAGCAGCAAGAAGCGCCCCAACACTTCCGCCTGGTAACAGTTAACCTCCGGTCTGCCACAGTCCCCAACAACACTACTCTTTACACATTCAAGAAACAATCTCCACAAAAGTAAAAAGACAAGAACTTTATTTGAGAAACAAATTATGGATAAAAATGCAATTTTCCCATAAATCTTGTACCTCATCTCCTCTCACTTTTTTTGTGTTTTGGGTTTTGGAGAGGACTAGGGGAGAAAATGCCATCACGGAATATGGAAATCAGAACCCTGTGTGAGTGTGCCCTCGTCACTCTCATCCGCAAGAGAGCTCTTCTGTCCACATTTATATCCTCAAGTAAGTTTTTTTTTTGCGCTACTGATTGATTCTTTTTTGTACTCAATCTTGATTTTAAGTTCTTTATTTTTGGCTAGACATGTAGTTAAGTGTAAAAAAACTCATTTGTGATTGTATTAGTTTGGTCACAATTACAAATCATCTATCGCATGTTTTGACTTCGTCCTACATCTCTCCTATACCTTTTTTTTTGCTTTGATGCTTCTAAAGGAGAACATTCGAACCCCAAAATGAACCACTTTTCACAGATATGGATCACTTTTTTGGCTAAATCAGAGTTGTTTTGTTTTTAGCTTCGAACAACCAAAGCTGGTTTTGCCATTTTGTAACTAAGAATGGATGAAGTGCATATATTTGCTGTTTCAGTTTTTACATTTTACTAGGAGCTTATAGTACTTTGATTTTTGCATCCGCTCCCCTCCAATATTGAACCAAATAAAGGATCATGAAATCCCTCTCCTTTAACAAAAACCAAACAAGGTAACACAAATGCCTAACACCCCCCCCCCCCCCCCCCCCCTCCTGCTGTCCCGTTGAACCAAACAGGCCTTAACCCTCCCATCACCAGTAGCATTATATAATACATGACCAAGAAGTTGGATGACTTGGATTGGTTCAGTTAAAATCCAACCAACAGTCCATCACCAAGCAGAAATAGCACCCTGCCACATCGTACTAGACCCCATTCTTTAAAGAAACCTTTACTAACAAAAACCCTAAAAAGTTTCAATACAAGTGTTCTTTCATTCTGCATTTATAAGTTCCCTTGAATCTAAAAAGGATTGGTGTTAAGAATCCTGGTAAATCATATTTGTATCATTTTATTATAATTACTTCATGAATGCCCTGTCTTCGTTCTTACTACATTTAACAGCTATACTCAACTGAACAGTATATGATGAAGGAAGAGCTCTTTGCATTTGATGGATATGCACTCAGGACTTATAATCCTGGCGACTTGGAAATTTGAGATGAGAATAGGACCGGCTGGGTAACAGGCATTACAGCAATGATGTGTCTCTGTAAAAGTAAAGGTGTTTATAGCTGTTCGAATCCTTTTTTTTTGCTTCCCCTTTTCTGAAGAGGTTTTCTATTGTTGGAAGCATTTTCTCCGTCTATCGATGTATCCCCACAGAAAGCTTTAATCACTTCTAATTTATTTTATATAAAACCTTCTGTTGTTGGCTGTTCGATGTAGTAAATTTTGACCTTCCTGGATTTATATAGGCTTAAAGAGGGATCCCAAGCGATTGTTAGTATTTCAGTTCAAAAATTCCCAAATCTCAAGGTTTCTTCAGTATGAACCAATATTTCTGACCTTTTATCTACTTGTAGGGGTATAAGCAAGGCTGTCTAGTAGGGCATGCAAAGAGAACTGCACCATTAGGACTCGTCATAGAAGACCTAATGTTTTTGAAAATATAGTATGTATAGTAGATTTGTTTGATTTCCTGGACTATTTCTGTTAATGTGAGTGCCTCTGATGTACATCATTAATGTTGGTTGGATTAATGTGAGTGCCTCTGATGTAATGTTAAGATTAATGTGTCTGCATCAGAGGCGCAGACAACCAACAGTGCATATAAGCTTATGACTTTATGTTAATGTGAGTGCCTCTGATGTACATCATTAATGTTCATTGGAAACTTCTTTGTTCTGGAATTGTTTGATTTCCTGGACTATTGTTCCTAGTGTCTTTACTCTAAAATTTAACATTAACTGCTTGCTATTCTTTACTCCCTGATGCAGGCTTACTGTCACTTTTTCACTCAAAACATGCTTTCAAATTTGCATCTGTTAAAAGGCTCTTGTCTACAAGCACAGGCAAGCCTGACCTGCAGGGGAGGAGAATAGATTTTTTAAGTAATTTCGAAGAGTTACGGAAAGGAGCAGATACTGGGCAGTGGAAGAACCAAGAATACCTAAGCAAATTGGAAAGTGTTAGTGAAGTAGTAAATAGCATTTGCAAGGTATTGGAGAGTGTTCCATTGGGACCCTCCTTGGAAAACGCTTTATCTGATAATGGCGAAAAGCATGATATTCAAGTTGTAATTGGAGTCTTACGGAAGCTAAATGATGCAAAAATTGCAATGGATTATTTTCGTTGGGTGGAGAAGAAAAATGACCAAAATCATTGCCCAGAAGCATACAATTCACTTCTCATGGTAATGGCAAGGAACAAAAATTTTGAGTATATAGAGCAGATTTTTCAAGAAATGAGTGTTGCTGGCTTTGGTCCCTCGAGTAGAACATGTATTGAATTGGTTACAGGATGTGTCAAGATGCGAAGATTAAAAGAAGCGTTTGATCTAATTCAAACCATGAGGAAATTTAAGTTTCACCCAGCATTTTCAGCATATACAACATTAATAGGTTCATTGTCTGAAGCCCATGAACCCGATCTCATGCTGTACCTTTTTCATCAAATGCAGGAATTAGGGTACGAAGTAAATGTCCATTTGTTCACCACAGTGATTCGAGCATTCGCGAGAGAGGGCCGAGTCGATGCCGCTCTTTCCTTGCTGGACGAGATGAAAAGCAACTCTTACAGTGGAGATATTGTCCTCTACAATGTTTGCATCGATTGCTTTGGTAAGTCAGGTAAGGTCGATATGGCTTGGAAGTTCTTCAATGAATTAAAGGCCCTTGGTATTACACCTGACGAAGTGACCTACACTAGCATGATTGGTGTTCTCTGTAAAGCTAACAGACTACCTGAAGCTGTTGAGCTATTTGAGCAGATGGAGCTGAATAGGGCAGTTCCTTGTGCATATGCATACAACACAATGATCATGGGTTATGGATCTGCTGGAAAGTTTGATGAAGCATACAATTTACTCGAGAGGCAAAAGGCAAAGGGTTCAATACCCAGTGTGATTGCGTATAATGGTCTCCTTACTTGCCTTGGGCGGAAGAGAAGGATAGATGAGGCTTTACAGATTTTTCACCAGATGAAAAAAGATGCAGCCCCAAATCTGTCAACGTACAATATTCTCATAGACATGCTATGCAAGGCAGGGAAGCTTGAGATTGCTTCACAAATTCGTGATGACATGCAAGCGGCTGGATTGTTTCCTAATGTATTGACTGTGAACATAATGATTGATCGTCTGTGCAAGGGTAACAAACTTGATGAAGCTTGCTCAATATTTGAAGGGATGGATCACAAAGTTTGTATGCCAGATGAAGTTACATTTTGTTCCCTAATTGAGGGGTTGGGCAGGCATGGAAGGGTAGATGATGCATATCGCCTCTTCGAAAAAATGTTAGATTCTGGCCGAACATCACCTAGTGGTGGTGCTATTGTTTGTACATCTCTAATCAAGAACTTTTTCAAATGTGGGCGAAAGGACGATGGTCATAAAGTCTACAAAGAAATGGTTCGTAGAGGGATTTCTCCTGACCTCTCCCTCCTTAATACCTACATGGATTGTGTTTTCAAGGCAGGTGAAACAGATAGAGGGAAATCAATTTTTGATGGAATCAAGAGTTGGGGATTCACACCTGATGTGCAGAGCTATTCTATATTAATCCATGGCCTCACTAAAGCAGGCTTTGCTCATGAGACTTATGAGCTGTTCTATGCGATGAAGGAACATGGATATGTTTTAGACACACAGGCTTATAATATTGTCATAGATGGATTTTGTAAATCTGGGAAAGTTAATAAAGCTTACCAGCTGCTGGAGGAAATGAAGGCAAAAGGTATTGAGCCTACTGTAATAACATATGGTTCAGTCATTGATGGGCTTGCCAAGATTGATAGGCTTGATGAGGCTTACATGCTTTTTGAAGAAGCCAAATCCAAACATGTTGATTTGAACGTGGTGGTGTATAGTAGTCTAGTGGATGGATTTGGGAAAGTTGGTAGGATAGATGAGGCGTATCTAATCATGGAGGAGTTGATGCAAAAAGGCTTGACACCAAATGTACAGACATGGAATTGCTTGCTTGATGCCCTTGTGAAGGCAGAAGAAGTAGATGAGGCTCTCGTTTGTTTCAAGTCAATGAAGGACTTGAACTGCCCTCCTAACTTCGTCACATATAGCATTCTCATAAATGGCCTTTGTAGGATTAGGAAGTTCAATAAAGCCTTTGTCTTTTGGCAAGAGATGCAGAAAGTAGGGCTAAAGCCAAATACGATCACCTATACCACCATGATATCTGGGCTTGCAAAGGCAGGAAATGTGTCAGAAGCTGAAAAGCTCTTTCAGAAATTTAAGGCCAATGGCGGTGTACCAGATGCCGGTTGTTACAACACAATGATAGAAGGGCTGAGTGTTGCAAATAGGGCAGCAGAAGCATACCAGCTGTTTGAGGAAACTCGACTAAGAGGTTGTGTTATATATACCAAAACTTGTGTTATTCTTCTAGATGCACTGCACAAAGCCGAGTGTCTTGAGCAGGCTGCTATAGTGGGCGCTGTGCTGAGGGAGAGAGCGAAATCACAACATGCTTCAAGATCATTGTGATTCTGTCAATCAATGTATACTCTTCATTTAGCAAAGAAGAAAAGGTCTTTATTTTGGCTTACAAACCTCATCAGAAACACCATTACTGATTTCAATAATTATTGCATTGCGGGTTTGACCACAAAACCGATAAATACCAAATGAAAAAATATAACATGTATTAAGTACATATTTTTGGTCCATTATCAATAGGCCACGAGGACTGGTGATAAGCCTAGTTTTTATTGAGCGATGAATTTTATGCAAGAATGTATGATTCTTTTATGGAGTTAGATGTTGTGGCTTCACTATCATCATTTATTTTAAGAGTATATGGTGACCCAATTATGCAATCGAGTCTATGTTAGTCAAAACCGAACTTGAAGGTCAACATTGAGGGTGTGTTTTGGAGTTTGAGGGTGAGGGAAGGGGAAGGCTTTGAAGTAGGGGTGGATTCGGTTCGGGCCACCCGGCCCGTGACGCTGCCCGGCCTGGTACTGTGTGGGCCCGGGACTGGCCCGGTCGGGCGGTCCGGGACCGGGTGTGGACCCG
Source organism: Cuscuta europaea (assembly GCA_945859875.1). NCBI lineage: Eukaryota > Viridiplantae > Streptophyta > Magnoliopsida > Solanales > Convolvulaceae > Cuscuta > Cuscuta europaea. Next base: position 18,901,759 of record CAMAPE010000013.1, on the reverse strand, counting down.
AACCGGTGGGAATGGGCGGGGCGGGAACGGTTCCGGATAAATGTGACCCGGCCCGGCCGGGTCGGGCCCGGGTCCGGTCTGATTTTAATTTTTTTTTTAAATTGGGCTACTAGCCGTTGGGGGTGGGTGGGGTGCAGGGGGGGTCCGAGGGGGTTGGGTGGTGTGGGGGGTGGGGGTAAAAAAACCTATAAATACTCCTAATCTTAAACATTTTTTCATCTCTTCTCCAATTCTTCCTAAATCCTATTCTTAACTCTCTACTCTCTAATTCTCTTATTCTCCAATATATTATATTTATTATTTATATATCTACTTTATAGTTTATACTTAAGAAGTTAAGATGGAAAATCAAGATGCCATTATACGGTATAATTTTGATAAGCAGAAGAACCCGAAGACCGGGATGTGGTACGCAATTTGAAAATGGTGCGAGAAAAAATGTAGCATGGGGGTTTCAGGCAGATACGGGATGACAATCAAGCATATGAAGTCATGTGACAAAGCCAAAGGATCGGGAGGTGCGGGAAGTTCTGATTGATTACAATTTTCAAAATGTTTCTCTTAAAGTTTGTTTTAATTTTCAAATGTAGTTCCTATTTCATTTCAAATAAATGCACTTGAAGTTTGTTTTTAATACTCGTATAAAACTATAAACTATAAAATATAAATTATAAAAAAAATTAACCGGCCCGGCCCGAACCGGACCCGACCCGTGACCCGGGCGGGTGGCCCGGCCCGAACCGGACCCGTCCAACCCTCGAGCCGGTCCCGGGCCCATGTCATACAAACCGGCGGCCCGACCAGGCCCGACCCGGCCCGAGTCCATCACTACTTTGAAGGGGAGCAGAGAGAAGGGAAGGGGAGGGAGATGGGAAGGGATTCCCTCTTCTTGTTTGGGAGTTGCAAATTTCAAAAGAGAAGGGTTTGGGGACTTGGGGGGTTTCAACGGCGGAGAAATGAAGCGAGTAGTAGCTCATAAAGATTTTATGCGGAAGTGGTTTTAGTTTGAGAAGATAAGGATCTGTTTACTAATAGAGATATTTTCCAATTTTCTATTTCTATTTTCTGTTCTCCAATTTTTTGTTTTCATTTTCAAGTTTTTCAATCTCCAATTTTTTGTTTTTTTTTAGTTTTCTATTTTCAAAATCTCGAAAATGTTCATCAAAATTTTTCACCTGATTTGTGACCGACCAGAAGATCATAAGTACGGTCCCATTCCGAAATCAAACCTAGTACATGGACCGTCGGATCGTGGACCGAACAAGGGATGTGATGTAGTGGACCGGACTGAACGGGGTATCGCGGGGTCGTGGAACGGACAGGGATCATCGGGTCATCGAGCGGATCGGACCAGGATTGCTCGGCCGTCGACCGAGTCGGACAGGGACCGCCGGGTCCATGACCAGACCGGACTGTGGGGTCGTTGACCAAACCAGGTGGGGACCACCAGATTGATGACCAAACCAGGCGGGGACTGCCGATTCGTTGACCATACTGGGTCAGACCGGGACTGCCCGCCCGTCGACCGGACTGAACAGGTACTGTGTGGTCGTGGATCGGACCGCATAGGGATTGTCGGGTCATCGATCGGACCAAACAGGGATCGTCAGGTCATTGATCGGATTGCATAAGGACCACCGGGTCGTAGAACGGACCGGATAGTCCGGTTATGGAACGGACTGGATAAGGACCATCGGGTCGTGGACCGGACCAAATAGGGACCTCCGGCTCATCGATCGGGTTGGATCGGGACCGTCGTATCGTCGGCCGGACCGAACCGGGATTGCTCGGCCGTCGACAGGACCAAACAGGGACTGTCGGGTAGGGATGGATTCGGTTCGGGCCACCCGGCCCGTGACCCGGCCCGGCCCGGTACTGTGCGGGCCCGGGACCGACCCGGTCTGGCGGTCTGGGACCGAGTATGGATCCGAACCGGTTGGGGAAGCGGGGGCGGGCTCAGTTCCTGCAAAATGTGACCCGGCCCGGGTCACAACGGCTATTTTTAAATTTTTTTGGGCCAAAGATGACCGTTGGGGTGGGCTGGGGACAACCCAAACGGCTATATAGCCGTTGGGTGGGCTGCTGGGGGGGGGGGTTGGGGGTGGGAGTTTGGGGGGTGGGAGTGGGGTAAAAAAAACCTATAAATACTCCTAATCTTAAACATTTTTCCATATCTCTTCTCCAATTCTTCCTAAATCCTACTCTTAATTCTCTACTCTCTAATTCTCTTATTCTTCAATATATTATATTTATACATCTACTTTATATTAATTATCTACTTATAATTTATAAATACATACATTATATTACTTATATTTCTTATCTAATTATATATTACTTATACATTTATTATATCTATTAATATAGTTGGAATTATATCTAATTAATTTGAAGTCATTCTATTATTTCCATTCGAAAGACCGAAAGTCCATAAAGGTTTTCCTTGCTTCATCGCTTCTCTATCGGTTTTCCCAGCTCCTCTGGCAGCATTTCACGCTGCCGATGATGCTGAATACATCACATTGTTGCTCTATCATCTCCATTACCCATGATTGCATGATCTCGACTAAGACCTTCATTCCACCTTACCCTATCTAGGTATAGTGGCTTCTCTTTCGAACTGAATATTTAACTATTTTATCACTGCAGTTTGATTTTTGTATATTTTCCTCCATGGTTTGTTTATTTACCTTTAACTTGGGATAAAGCATGAAGAAGTTCTACTTCTATGTTCTTAGTTTTTAATGCCTATTAACTGTTTGTAAAAAAGCCTCAGTCAAATTTTCAAATGAAATATTTAAATATGTTGTTTAGTTACCTTTAATCTATCAAAGCAGAGACATTATACAGTATACTATTTCCCCTTCCTTTTTTTTGTTTTTAATTAGGGTCCAACCATATGCTTAATAGTAGTGTTTGTTTGCTATTGATTATTCATTATTGTTACTCTTGTTCATTTTGAGTACTTTAGTTGAAAAGATATCCAGTTTTGTTTTATTTTTCAGGAAAATTAAAATAAAAAATAGGGACTAAAGCCACACTTAACAGTACTCCTAAATGACTTTCAATTTCGAAGCAATAGAAAATGGCATGTGAATTAGTGAATTGGTCTTTACAATAGGAGAAAACCTATTACATTTGAAATTATATGCTCACACTGTCTTGAACATCTTTTTATACAAATGATAAAATATAACATTTTTTCACTTTATTATTGTTGTCATTTGAGCCTTTGAGGGGAAAATTCTTTTTGATCCATTAATGTTTAATACTTCTACGAATGAGGTAATAAAATGGCACCCAAAGAAAACATAGAACACTCTTTTAGAAGGGAATGAAGAGAAATAATCAAAAAGATATAAAGAAGTCATTATTAAACAAATCACTTTTGTGTTTACACCAAAACAACAAATTTTACCTATTTTTCATTAATTGTAATAATTGAGATCTCATGAAATATACTATAAGTGTCAAAGTGAAATCTATATTATGCTTATCTTTATGCGTATTTATTTTTTTGCTTCATATTTTGAACTACACACAACATCATGTATTCTCATTCCTTTCCCTGAATGTTATTAAAAGACAATAAGAAAAATCACGTGCATCCCACGAGTACTATACTACTTTGTTCTATCTGTACATCATTGAATAATATTACATTTCCCTTTTCAGGTTGAGATTTTTTTCACCTTGTAGGTGTAAAGGTACTTCAAAACATGTTCACCGGGATTGCTTATAGCATTGGCGTGCTGTGAATTAAGGTTATCCTTGAATTCATCTCTTGCTCCGTAATAGCATCAATAATTGTGTTTCTTCTAATTCCTACATCCAGTTCTTCTATATGAGAGTTCAATTATCTCTTTGATGTGCTGAATGAAGGAAAAATGTAGTTCATAGTGTTTTTCTGTTGATTATATGTAAGAGAATGTTCACATGTTGAGATCAGAGTGAATAAATACTAATTATGAATATAATATAAAATGTTCTGATTTTTTGTTTTTTTGTAGGATGGATTTGCATTTACACATTGCCCAACGTGCAAGGATCCTTACCATTTGAGGGTCCATGGTATTGCTATAGGAGATGGAGGACTCTAAAGGTGTGGCTCTTTTTTACTCGAGATATTCTATCTATTGATTCAGTCTCCATCTCTCATCACTATCTAATTATAGGTGATTAATATTTCGGCCAACCTGATATATCTGACTGACGTGTATCCAAAGCCTTGGCTTTTCCTCGTTTGGGGATTTGACAGTGAGCTAAGTTTCTACTACATATGTGGTAAATGTTAACATACTGCATACTATTTTTGTCTTTCTTCACCTAGTTAAGTCCTCAAGAAATAGTTTAATTATTAGTTCATGCTTTACTGCGATTGTTACTATCATAGTTGTTTTATTTCACACTAGCACACAAGGTATATCTATAAGAAATAATGGTTTCGTTTTTTCCATTTTATATTTTTATATTTTTATGAGAATAGGAAATGGTATTTGTTGAATTGTCAACCTATCAAATCTTTTTCTCGCATACTGACATGCTCTACTCTCATTGAACTACAGTCCTTCATGTCATAGTACTCTAGAACATGGAGTTATGGAGTTAATGTGGGTTAAATACTTTGTGTTTTCTGTTCCAGGAGCTATTGTATGGAATGCTACGAACTTCTTGATATTAGTATGCAGCCAGCTAAAGATTCCTTCTTTTGGTAGACACATGAATTTGAATAACCTAACCAAAACAACATATCCAGCATGTCCTACTGAACCACTTGGTAGAAGGGCCTGGGGAGGCTTATATGTTCTAGATTACTCGGATTTCAGTTGAGGAATCTAGTATGTTTTAAAAGACACTATATATAAAGACATGTGGAATTTATGAAATTGTATGAGCATTCAAGAGGTTATATCACTATAAAGACACCATTTTCAAATACTTTCAGTTTCTTTCTTTTGTTCTATATCATTTCTTTTTTATTTTTAGGGTTCAGTATAGTCTATGTTAATCCTAGATAGTATCAAGTTTAACTGCAGAGATATGTTAATCTTGCTTCTTAGGTTGATGAATTTACATTCAGTTTGACTGCATTTTTTTTTAAATTTCACTGTTGTGTTATTTACACCAATTGATTGAGAATTCAGGCCACATAAATAACGCAGGTACAAAGGTGGATCCCGCTACAATCAGAGAATCTTTAACTGAGGAAACCCATCACAAAATATTACTCGATGTAGCTGGTTTGAACAAGTTGTCATATTTACTATTGAAATACTCAGTAAATACATGTGTATATGTATACTCAACAATAGGAATGACAGAATGTGTTAGGGCTCACAGATAAAGTGTGAGATATTTTGAGCGGGAGTTTTGTTCCTCACACCTAGCTTTTCCTGTTGGATATTAACATATTTTGCTGAGTATAAAATTTGAAATTGTAGTATACTAGTAGTGCTAGTTTAAACCATTTAGATTATAAATTTTATTATGAATTCCAATTCTTTTGATCTATAATAAATTAGATCAATAAGTAGTCGTGAAGTAAGTAGATATTAATTAGATTACTGCATTGTTACGAGAGTACATCATTGTTTTTCAAATCTAAATATGTATTTACATTTTCCAAATATATTTATTATAATATGACTGTCATGAGAGTTGTTAACTCCAATACATTCCATTTCAGGTCAAGTGTGATTCTCTTGATTCCATCGGGCTACTAATCTCCGCTATGGTTGCTAGTAAACTTTATTCCAAGATTGAAGACATTCAAAAGCTTTCTCATCTGCCTTGGAAGGGTATCACCTAAGTGAAGTGTTCAGTCTTTAGCCAAGACCAATTCTGAAATTAGTGACTTTAGTATTTATTTTAATATTTCTAGATTACCCTCAAATGTGAGAGGTGTTTTAATTTTAGATTTTTTGGGGTACCCCACATGTATAGTTCTTAATTTTTTAGAGGTAAGGTATATGCCCCCTATTTTTATTGTATCATGTCTTATATTGAATAAAAACTTGGTATATGACATTCAATATTTATCTTACTTATTTCACTTGTTTACCATCTAGTTAAATAAATAAATAAACAAATACATAATTGTGTGTGTATTTGTATTACAAACTGTTACATTAGAGAAAGTAACGAAATCTAGAGCAAAGGCATCACTACTACGCAATTTAGAACCGTTACATTTGTGCTCAATCTGTTGTAACATTTGTGGTATGTTATGTGAAGACCATTACAATTGGTTGTAAATTTCATTACAAGCCGTTACGTTAGAGCAAATGCAACGCGAGCGGATGTAACGATGGAAAACTGTTACAATAAGTCAAATGTAACGGTTTTTTGGATCAAAGGTCACGAATTCTGCTGTTACAAAAGACCCGAAAATGTAGTAGTGTAAAGTATTATTTAATTACTAGTAATTTGATTAAAGTAAACTTTAAAATAGTAATTTGCTATAACTCGAATTAATAGTTAGAATTTTATTTGATTAAAGTAAACTTTTTAGATTGAAGTACTATTTGAAATAGTTTTAATTACTCTTATTAATATATTTGTTGCAATTTAATATTTGTTACATTTTTTAGATTAATCGTCCTAGATATTCGGTTGATATGGGTAACCTCGAGCGCAACCGAACGAAAGAGCTTGCGAGGAAGAGATCCCGCAAAGGTAAATCACATATCGGCTCTTCATCTCAAATTCGAGATGATTTTGATACGGGTTACGCAATGAGGGATGGGGATGCGATGACCGACGAACAACTAGAACAAGAATTGCACCGACATAATAACCGCTTTTTTTAAGACCAACCGAGGACCATTGACGAAGAAGAACTCGAGGACGACGATGTGGAGGAAGTAATTCCGGAGAGCCACGACGACGATGAGGAGGGTGGCGGCAGCCACGACGCCGACGAGCCTGCCTCATCCCAAACCGGTACGAAAAAAAGTAAATCTGAACTAACGACTAATAATTTTTCTAAGTGGAAGGAACTATATAGCCGTTGGGCACTTTAGTAGTTTGGTTGTTTGAAATTTGAATCAATTGAGGCATAGAGCCGTTGGGGGTGGGGGTGGGGTACAAAAAATTCTATAAATACTCTTATTTTCTAACATTTTTATACACATCTTCTCCAACATCCAATCTCTAATCTCCATTCTCCATCTTCATCTCCATCTATTGTAGAATTATTATATCTACCATTTTTAAGATGGAAAGTCAATATGCCGTTATACGATATAATTTTGATAAACAGAAGGACCTAAGGACCGGGATGTGGTACGCAACTTGCAAATGGTGCGGGAGAAAGTGTAGCATGGGGGTTTCAGGCGAATACGGGATGACAATGAAGCATATTAAGTCATGTGACAAAGCCAAAGGATCGGGAGGTGCGGGAAGTTCCGATTGATTACAATTTACAAAATGTATTTCATATTGTATGTTTCTCTTAATTGTCAAATGTAGTTCCTATTTCATTTAAAATAAATGCACTTGAAGTTTATTTTTGATACTTGTATAAAACTATAAAGTATAAATTATATAAAAAATTGGTTTTAACCGGCAAGGCCCGGCCCGGCGGGTGGCCCGTCCCGAACCGGATCCGTCCAAATCTCGGGCCGGTCCCGGGTCCATGAGTTACAAACCGGCGGCCGGACTAGGCCTAGGCCCGGCCCGAGTCCATGTCTACCGTCGGGTCAATGATCGAACCGGACCACCGGATCGTTGACCGAACAAGATAGAGACCGTAGGGTCGTTGACCGGACTAGAACTGACACCGAAGCGGAACCGAATACATCACTAGGTGTAAATATGTAAATTTCTTGTAGCGGCACTGCACCATCCGCGTTTTCCAAATTTGGAAAACTAGTAAAAGTCACTTCTCCAATTCATTGAGGAAAAAAGAGACATCTCATTTTTTTCATTTTGGAAAACGATTTGGTAAACATGATTTTCTGTTTTCCTTTCTCCAGTTTTCCAGCAATTTTCTTTTGTAAACACATTTTCTGTTTTTCTCTTTCGAGTTTTCCAGATTTCTGAAAAATCGGAAAATATCTCTATTTGTAAACAGGTCCTAAATCTCTCATTGCGTAGCTAGATCTTATAAAACTCTCAAATCGGGGAATTAGAAAACCAGGTTTTGGAGGGTTTAGTTCCTTATTAAATCTTGTGTCAAAGACTATTAATTCCTATTAATTCCTTATTAAATCTTGTGTCAAAGACTATAGTCCCATCTATTAGAGAACGGAGGGAGTATTAGTTTGATCATTAGTTAATAATTAACAATAAATGTTCTAAGGAATTTATAATACAAATAATAACATAAGGGGAGTGTTGGGTTAGTAGCTGACCATTTTTTGGCTGTTTTTATTGTTGTTTGGTTTTATCAGATCAATTAGCTTATAGGGGTGTTTGGTTAACTGTTTTTAATTTAGTTTTTTATTTCAAATAGCCAAAAATAAAAATGCCGATGAACATGGCGTTTAAGTATTGGTCATTTGCGTGTCTACCGCACATTCCTATTCTACTCATAGTCCCTCCTTTCTCTCTTCCTACTCTTGACATCTTCTTGGCAAAAGAAGGATGACATCCCATCCCTGAGGGCCCCCCAACCCCGACCGAACGATACGTTGGGAGGATGTAAATTGGACTATAATCACAATCTGATAGATAGAGAGTGATGCTCTGTCCCCGATACTTGCAGAGGTCCTATGCATTTTTAGCATAGTAACCCCTCATCGTATGATGTTGTATAAAAAGAAGTTATAGTAATTTGAAGTAATTCGTATGATGGTTTATATTTACCTTCGAGCGTTACGTTTTTAATTTTCTATAAAGTACTATATCATCTTATTTTATTTAATGTTTTTGGTTAATTGATTCACTATCGAGTATTTATTACTACCTCTGTCCCAATTAATTTTGCAAAATGAATATTTTTTGGTCAATCAATGCTAAAGTTAAATCTTTGTTATTTAGTTAATTCAATTTTAATAATTAAAATTTACATAAATTGAAACTACATCAAAATCTCTATAAAGTTACAAAATCCAAATTAAAATTTAAGTAAGAACTCTTATTTTAACTAAGTGAATAAAATGAATCTATTTAACCCCAAAAAATCAAATTGCTAATAGGTCAAAAAATCAAATTGTACATTATCACTGTTTTTAATAGGTCATACTATACTGTTAATCTGTTATATCCTATTTTTTCGTATACAAATTAAACCCATAAGTCCGAATAATTCGACAAAATAGTCAATAGCACTCAATGTTAATATGGGTGGATAACGTCTGGAAATGACCATACAGTAATGAAGATAAGTCATCATCTTTTTTTAATATTATTTAGAAGTAAACCTTATACGTATTACAATAATGAGGACTGCTATCAGGTGTCAAAGTTGTCTTTCCAATTATATTCACGTTCTGCTTTTTAATATAGAAATTTAGAAGCTTTTTATTGTTCTTTCTTTGTTGGAACGGATCAGAACACTTTCCTTTTTGTTTCCCAAAAACCAAACCCAAACCTGCTTGGTATATTGGCCGGCGTGTAAACGTGCTCAAATCGTGATCACACATAAATTTGGTCAGGTTTCAAGATAAATCTATATGTGAGGTTTTAAATCCTCTGATCTAACTTTCCGGAATTCCGGTAGGTGTTGAGTGCCTTAAGGGATGAGGTGTCGCCTTTTTTTTATATAAATCTATTATACAAGTAAAAAAGTTATTTGTAATATCAATATCACAGACAATTTAACTCGGAATCAAACCAAATTGTTTATTATACCGATCATTTGGGCTTGTACACATACGTATACTCCAATAAGCATGTACAAAAATAGTTTTTCAATCAAATCTATCTTAAATTATAGATTTAAATGAACACTAATTTGCAGTAAAAAATAAGTAATTAAAATGCATCAATTAGGCTTTATTATTTGTATTAATACATCGGAAATTGCTCTAAATAGGACTAAATGAGATTTGAAATTCCAAAATAGGACTATTATGTTTTTCTTCCCGAAATAGGAATTGTTACTACCATGAATGAAATATATTGTCATGATTGAAAAAATATCGTCATTAATTATAATAAAATATCTCATGCTAAATGCACTGTACTCCAACTCATTGGCAGTCACGCCTACAAGATGATAGTAAATACTGTCATGTGAGTCCTATTTCGAGAATAAAAACATATGATGGATAGTGTACCCGAGGGGTAGCTTATCCGAGGGGTTATTGCGGAGAATAACTAGAGAGAAGTCAGAGCAAATAAGTAAGAGAGAGAGTGTATATTCGATATGTATTAAGCGTGGTTTACAATGGGGGAAAGGGGTGCTATTTATAGTGGTAATAAATGCTAGATAAGGACACGTGTCAGTTTTCTGGTGGTCGAGGGGTCACCTCGACCGGGGTGGCACTGGCACTCGCATGTGGCCGCATTAAATGCGGTGGTTGGATGTGACGTTTGTACTTGGTACGGTGATCAAGGCGCATGTGAAGAGGATATTCTGTCGAGGTGGATGCCTTCGGCTGAAGGGTGCTGGGCCGAAGGCTCTTCTAACCGAGGGCTCCTACCTGCCGAGGGCTACAGGTGCTGAAGGCTTGGTTTTCAAGCCTTGTTCTCCTGTGATGTTTCTGAGCTCGATTCCGTCACTGGTAGCCTTCGGCCATAGGGCCGAAGGCATCCCTTTGCGTATTGTGGGCTGCTCAGAGCTCCATTTTGCTGGGCTTGGCCCGTTTGGGCCTGTTGGGCCTGTTGGGCCTGATTGTAGTAGAGGAAGTATGTGGACCGGGGGTCCCTGGGCCATATACTCCATCAGGAGTCCCCCACTCCTTTTGCCGAAAGGTACTTGAGGGAAAAGGAGTAGCTGTGGTGATTTCCCCGAAGGCTTCCCTGTCCTGTTGGGTGCCTCATTTTCTCAATTCCCCCATATGTCGAGGGCTGAGAGCTTCCTGAAGGGAGTGTAAGTGTGTTGCTCGTATGTGTTTCTTTGTTGTAGTTTGTACAGTAATGAGAGATCTGCATTTGTGTGCTTTGCCGAGGGCATTTGTTGACTGAAGGCTTTGTGTGGCTGAAGGCATCATGTGGCCGAAGGCATCATGTGGCCGAAGGCATCATGTGGCCGAAGGCATCATGTGGCCGAAGGCATCATGTGGCCGAAGGCATTGTGTGGCCGGAGGCATCATGTGGCCGAAGGCATTGTGTGGCCGGAGGCATTCTGTAAGCCGAAAGCATCATGTCGATGGGAGTAGATTGCCATAGTGATCTTGCCTCAGCCTGCTGTAGCTGAGAAATAGAAAATTTTTAACATTTGCGTGTTTTGCCGAGGGGAGTCCCCCAGTCCCCCACTCCTTTTGCCGAGAGTTTCTCGAGGGAAACAGGAGTAGAGTGATGCATGCCTTCAGCAGGAGCCGCCGAGGGGTGACGCCTTTTGCTCCACAATGGGGAGATGCCTCGTTAAAAACCTCATTAGGAAAAAACCCTGTGGGAAAAAATCCTAATGAGGGAAAAAGAGTACACCGGATGCCCTCAGAATGAAGCAAAAGGAGTGCACCCTTCGGCCTTGATTGTTGAGCGGCGGTTGTGTCCGTCTGCTGAGGGGACATCCAAGATCAGCCTTAGATCCTGCATGAAAAAGCTAAGGAGCTTGTAAGGACCCCCCCCCCCCCCCCCCCCCCGTTATCAAATAAAGGTGACGGAGGGGTGCAAGGCCAGGTGGGCTTGTGTTAGAGCCCCTGGCATCAAATACAGATGCTAGAGGGATGGAGACCGAGGGGTCTTCATGATGGCCCCCGTCATCAAATAAAGATGTCGGAGGGATGAAGGCCGAGGGGCCTGTATGATAGCTCCCGACATCAAATAAAGATGGCGGAGGGCTGAAGGCCGATGGCCTGTGTGATGGCCCTCGACATCAAATAAAGATGTCAGAGGGATGAAGGCCGATGGGCCTGTATGATAGCCTCTGGCATCAAATAAAGATGCCGGAGGGATGAAGGCCGAGGGACCTGTGTGATTGCCCCCAACATCAAATAAAGATGCCGGGGGGATGAAGGCCGATGGGCCTGTATGATAGCCCCTGACATCAAATAAAGATGTCGGAGGGATGTGATTTTGAGGCCGAGGGCCGTTGGTGATGTGAGATCACGCTAAGGCCAAGACCGTTATGACATAGAGTCATGTTGAGGCCGAGGGCCGTCTGATGTTGAGGCCGAGGGCCATTGTGATGTCCTCAAGCTGAGGCCGAGGGCCGTTGTTGATGTTGAGACCGAGGGCCGTTCTGATGCTGAGGTCGAGGGACGTTGTTGATGTTGAGGCCGAGGGCCGTCTGATGTTGAGGCCGAGGGCCATTGTGATGTGGAATCATGCTGAGGCCGAGGGCCGTTGGTGATGTTGAGGCGGAGGGTCGTCCTGATGTTGAGGCGGAGGGCCGTTGTGATGTGGGATCACGCTGAGGCCGAGGGCCGTTGGTGATGTGAGATCACGCTAAGGCCAAAACCGTTATGACATAGAGTCATGTTGAGGCCGAGGGCCGTCTGATGTTAAGGCCGAGGGCCATTGTGATGTCCTCACGCTGAGGCCGAGGGCCGTTGTTGATGTTGAGGCCGAGGGCCGTTGTTGATGTTGAGACCGAGGGCCGTTCTGATGTTGAGGTCGAGGGCCGTTGTTGATGTTGAGGCCGAGGGCCGTTCTGATGCTGAGGCCGAGGGCCGTTGTGATGTGGGATCACGCTGAGGCCGAGGGCCGTTGTTGATGTTGAATCACGTTGAGGCCGAGGGCCGTCCTAATGTTGAGGCCGAGGGCCGTTGTTGATTTTGCGACCGAGGGCCGTTCTGATGTTGAGGCCGAGGGCCGTTGTTGATGTTGAGGCCGAGGGCCGTCTGATGTTGAGGCCGAGGGCCATTGTGATGTGGAATCATGCTGAGGTCGAGGGCCGTCCTGATGTTGAGGCCGAGGGCCGATGTTGATTTTGAGACCGAGGGCCGTCTGATGTTGAGGCTGAGGGCCGTTGTGATGTGGGATCACGCTGAGGCCGAGGGCCGTTGGTGACGTGGAATCATGCCAAGGCCGAGGGCCATTGGTGACGTGGAATCGAATTGAGGCTGAGGGCCTTTCCTTGATAGTTCCAGGAGTCCTCTGGGTGTATGTTCCTTCTTTCAGGCATCGACCGAGGGGTTGATTTCCCGCCTCGGCCGAAAGGAGGTCCAAGTGATCCGTCCGGGGGTTCGTCTGTTAGTCCCCCGGCGCTGGGCCGTCCCTTGATTGTGCCAGGAGGTCGTATGTTAGTCCTCCTGATGTGTGTTCCTTCTTCTAGGCTTCGGCCGAGGGGTTGATTCCCCGCCTCGGCCGAAAGGAGGTCCAAGTGATCCGTCCGGGGGTTCGTCTGTTAGTCCCCCGGCGCTGGGCCGTCCCTTGATTGTGCCAGGAGGTCGTATGTTAGTCCTCCTGATGTGTGTTCCTTCTTCTAGGCTTCGGCCGAGGGGGTTGCTTCCCCGCCTCGGCCGGAAGAGGGTCCATGTGATCCGTCCGGGGGTTCGTCTGTTAGTCCCCCGGCGTTGAACCGTCCCTTGACCTTGGGGGGTCCCGTCGTCTATTTACGGCGCGGGCTAGGCTTGGTCGGTTTCCGACGACTGCCGTTTCACCCCCAAGTTTGGGGATTTCGTCACCTCAGCCATTCTTTCAGGCCTGTCGCCGTGCGTTGCGCGCCGGCGACGCGGCGAGCGTCCCGCTCCAAAAACGCGGGCCTTTTGCAGGCCCCTCGTCTTTAGAAACCATCGGCCATACCTGGGCATTTGGCCTCGAAGGGGCCGATAAGATGTCTGGATTGTGTTGTAGTTTACTTAAATTCATAGAAATAAGCGGAATACAAGGGGTGCGTTGTTTGAAAACGGCTTTGTTAAGATTCACCGCTCAAGGCCGAGGGCTCTAGGCCGAGGGGATGGTAATGTGCCTCGAGGTCGAGGGCCCAAGGCTGAGACTAACGCTGAAGGTGAGGAACATGATTAGCGGAGGTGGCGCTTCTTCGACTGGGGCTCCTCGAACTCCTCTCCGTCACTGAGCCTCCCGATTTCATGTTTCTTTGTTGCGATGTCCCCTTCTTCTTTATCGGTGTTCTCCCCGGTGTTTTTCCTTGGGGCATTTTTGATGAATTGGTGGAGCTCACCCCGTTGAATTAAGAGTTCAATAGCCTTCTTTAACGAGACACAATCGTCTGTATTGTGGGAGGTGCTTTTGTGGTAACGACAATAAGTGCCGCCTTGGTGGATGGCGTAGATCTCCCTCGCCGACCGAGGGTCCTTGGGGAAAAGGTCCTGCTCTTCCGCATAGTTGAGGATAGTGCTCACCGGGTGCGTGAGGGGAGTCCTCGGCATGTCCAGCCGAGGGCGCCATTGGCGTTCGTTACGGCCCTGCTGGGTGTGGCTTCCATGGTCTCGGCCTCCGGCCGAGGGCACATTTGGGGCCGGCGTGTTGTTTATCTTCTTTAAGGGCTGGCCCTCGTTCTTCTTGAAGGAGTGGAGGTCGTCGGCGTCGGCGTATAGGCTCCCCCGCTGGAGTGCTCTGAGGTATGATCTTGGGGGGTCGGTGATGAGGCTCCGTGCGTAGGGGCTGCTGCGGAGAACCCCCTGGAAGAGGACGAGGAGGGTACGCTCGTCGGCGCCCTCGACCTCGTCTGTCTCCTTCATCCACCGGTCAATGAAGGACCGAAGTGTTTCGTCAGGCTGTTGCTTGACGGAGAGGAGCTGGGAGAAGTGCTTTCTCGCGCGCTTCCTTCCGGCAAAATGGGTGAGGAAGCGTTGGGCTAGATCTTGCCAAGAGTCAATGCTGCCCTCGGGCAATCGATTGAACCATTCGTATGCTGGTCCCTCCAAGGTGGAAAGGAACCAACGACATAAGTATTCATCTGATGCCCCCATCATCATCATGTTGTTTTGATACCTGTTGTAGTGCTCCTGGGGGTCAGTTTTTCCTTCATAGGGCTTGATGAGTTGCCCTCGGTACTTTTCCGGGATTTAGGCCGCCAATACCCTTGGGGTGAATGGCGTCCGGGTCCGGAGCTGGATGATGGGTTCCCCGGAGCCCTTGGCCACCTTCTTCTGTAATTCCTCCATTTTGGCCATCATGGCCTCGTATTTGAGGTCTGAATGAGGGGTGGAGGTGGTGGCGTGAGCTTTTTCGGCCTCCATTTCATCAAGTCGGTGTTGGAGGGCCGCAATAATTTCGTCCCGGGGGTCCTTCGGGAGGGTCTCCGCCCCCTGCGAACGAACCCGGGCCGAGTGGGCCTGGTTGATCTGGTGGCGAGCATCGTCGGCATGAAGGGGTGCCTTGCCTTTGTCCCGAGGGGGACGCTCCTCGTCTGCCCTCGAGACAGACCCTCCGCTTTCTTGGGGCCCTCGGCGGTCTTGCCCCCCTCCGAGCCGGTTGAGGGCGGAAGTGCGGGGCCATTCTCTGTTGTCATTGTGGCGGTCCCGGGACTGAACTTCCTGGGAGGCCGTGTCTTGGGCCACTACCCCTTCGTCATTCCTAACCCGAGGGATGGGGTTTCCGAAGGGGTGTGGCAGAGGGGGAAGTACGATGTTCTCCCCAACCTGGGGTTGAGCCGGAGCCAGGGTGCCGAAGGCACCCGGGTTCTGAGTTAGCGTCTGGATGAAGGCGGAGAGTGCCGAATGAACGTCGATGGTGAGGACCGGAGGGCTGACTTGGTCATCGCTCCGGTTTTTCTTCTTGGCCTCGATGCCGAGGCGGGCATCGGGGGCATTCTGCTGGATCTGAAGGCGTAGGTCGACAGCCGCCTGTTCCAGCCCAGCGATGACACCGCCCTCGGGAGCCTTGTGAGAGGCTTCGGGGGCGTTGACGTCGCCGAGGGCCAGGTTCTTGTCTTCTACGTTTTTGGAGTTGGCACGTGTTGTTCTCACCATTTTGGTAGAGGGCTAGTGTTTGGCGAAGGGGGAGGGTTCCTTACTTGATCGTTCGACCTCTCAACGAGAGCACCAAATGATGGATAGTGTACCCGAGGGGTAGCTTATCCGAGGGGTTATTGCGGAGAATAACTAGAGAGAAGTCAGAGCAAATAAGTAAGAGAGAGAGTGTATATTCGATATGTATTAAGCGTGGTTTACAATGGGGGAAAGGGGTGCTATTTATAGTGGTAATAAATGCTAGATAAGGACACGTGTCAGTTTTCTGGTGGTCGAGGGGTCACCTCGACCGGGGTGGCACTGGCACTCGCATGTGGCCGCATTAAATGCGGTGGTTGGATGTGACGTTTGTACTTGGTACGGTGATCAAGGCGCATGTGAAGAGGATATTCTGTCGAGGTGGATGCCTTCGGCTGAAGGGTGCTGGGCCGAAGGCTCTTCTAACCGAGGGCTCCTACCTGCCGAGGGCTACAGGTGCTGAAGGCTTGGTTTTCAAGCCTTGTTCTCCTGTGATGTTTCTGAGCTCGATTCCGTCACTGGTAGCCTTCGGCCATAGGGCCGAAGGCATCCCTTTGCGTATTGTGGGCTGCTCAGAGCTCCATTTTGCTGGGCTTGGCCCGTTTGGGCCTGTTGGGCCTGATTGTAGTAGAGGAAGTATGTGGACCGGGGGTCCCTGGGCCATATACTCCATCAACATAGTAGTCCTATTTTGAAATTCCAAACTCCATTACTCATATTTTGGGAAATCTCCCTAATATATTTTGGTATTACCTATTATCAAATGATATTATTTGTATTGATATATTTTGGTATATATACCTATTATCAAATGAATCAGATAGATACGATCATATACACGAACAAGTTCAAGTTAATATTTATCTTACCTAAAATTTCTGGATTTAATATAATATAGGGATAAGGGTGAGATGGGGTCTTGAACTTACAAAAAAAATGTCAAATAAGGTGATAGATCTTATATAAGCTGATTTGTCCGACCGACGCCATTTGGGGCGGTTCCCGATGGAATTTTTTGAAGAATTTTTTTTTAAGAATCTTATTCATTAAGTCTAGTTTAGTCATACCAACTTTGAACTAAAAATTCAATCGAGAATGCATTCAAATAAATTCTTGAAGATAACTGCGTTTTTAACTGCGATACATTCCATGGCTCCATGCAAATTGAGATATATGAACACAGAACATTGAATTTGTCTTTTTTCTTTTCTCTGCCTTCCCTATTTTAGAGCCCGTTTGGTAGCACGAAAATCGGCTGTTTTGGCTGATTCTGCTGAAATTTATGAAGTTCTGGTTGAGATGGCTACATTGGCTAATTTTGCTGATTTTAGAAAAAATTAATTTTAAAATATATTTTATTAATAAAATAGAGAAAATTTATATGTAAAAATAGCTAAAATGGTCACCTACAGTAACTTCAGCTAATACAACTAGAAAAGTAACTCTAACCTTACTTTTTCTGCTTATTACACAATTCAACGCGCGAAAGTAAAAGTTACGTGTTTGGTGAAAAAGTTGGCTGATAAACCTGATGAGCCGAAAAATAGTCTTGCCAAACGGCCTCTTAGTTTTTTAGCAACGATATCAATTGTAAGGATATGTTTGACACAATTAACTGAAAAAATAGTCTTGTAAGCTTTTTAGTGACTCAAAAAATCTTAAAAAGAAAAGGTGGTAGTTGTTTGGTAAAAAACTGATTGTTTGATTTAGTTCTGTTTGGTATACAAGCTGTTAGGACTAATTAATACGGAAAGTCACAGATTCTTCTCAGATGCTAGTCCACGTAGCATCTCAAAAAAGATATTTTAATTTTTGAAAACCTCTTAAAAATTGACATGTCAAACATATAACTACAAGCTTTTAGAGACTTTTTAAAAGTACAAAAGCTAATCTACCTTATGTCCGTCAAACATGCCCTAAGTACTTTTAGATCATGGAAAAAGAGTTGTCAAAAATTGAGATCATTTATATAAAGAAAAAGGTATTATTACATCGAAGATGCTTGAAATTAACATTATTTAGGTAAATTTAATATTCCCATCGATTCTACCATTTGAGATGCTGTCATAACTCATAAATACTTTGTCTACAAAGTCTAAAGGTTTTTGTCAGTTATAAATTCACATAATCAATATCATCAAGCTGAAACACGGTCAACTAGTTCAACTGGGAATCGGATACGAACTTACTACGAAGTTAATCTCTGGATTACAACATATTGTAATTGTAATTGTAATTGCACTCATAAAAACTGAGACATCAAGGCAGTCAACTAAGTTGCCAAATTTACTGATCGAATTGCCAAATATAGAGTTTGGATTTACTTCTTAATTGATTTTACTTATCGAAAAATAGAAAACAGATATTATATAAGAGTGTTTAGATAAAAATATAAAAGTACTTTTAAGTATTCCAAATCAATCCTAGAAGAACTATTTATAGGTATAATGATCCATCTTCTGTTTTTAAAAAGAAGTAGAAGTGGAATCTGTGAGAATATTTGGGAAAGGTACTCCAATAGGAGTTCTGGCAGGTATATTTATAATGAAAGAGTTATAAACATACAAGGAAACAAATATTCCTAATAATATTCTATTACACCCCCTCAAACTGTGCGTGAGATACAACGCGCAGGTTGTCCTTTAAAAAATGAAATTGCTGACTAGAAAGACTTTTAGTAAAAATATCAGCTAATTGTAATTGTGTAGGAATATATTTCACGACTAAGTCTCCATGCGCCACACGTTCCCTGACAAAGTGGTAGTCTATCAGGATATGCTTGCTACGAGCATGCTGAACAGGATTGGCAGTCAAGTAAGAAGCAGAAATGTTATCACAAAATAACTGAACCGGAACCATAACGGGGAAACCAAGCTCAAATAGGACTGAACGATCACGCTGGCCTGCACATCATCCACGAAACTCTCACAGGCGAAAACTTTGGTGCTTGGAAGATGTCCGTTTCTATGGCTATGGCGGTGAAGAACAACATGAGCTTCCTCAACGGATCTGTCAAACAACCAAACGCAGACGATGCTCTCTACTCTACTTGGTATCGTATCAATGCTCTTCTATTGTCTTGGTTACTCTATTCTATTTCTCCTACTATTCACAATACTTTTGTGTTAGTTTACCAATGCTAAGGAACTTTAAGATGAAGTTCAACTTAGGTATGGTAAAAGTGATGGACCTAGACTTTTTCAACTCAAAAAAATCTCTAGGTAATCTTTCTCAAGGTTCTCAGAATATTACTGATTATTATAACTCCTTCAAAGAACTTTGGGATGAATATTCTGAAATCAGAGTTATTTCTTCTTGTACTTGTGGTCATTGCACTTGCAATATTTCTGAAACTTATCAAAAGTTACTCCAAAAAGAGTCTATTCTCAAATTTCTTGTTGGTCTGAATGATTCTTATGCTCATTTGCGTAGTCAAATTCTTCTTGATACTGAAAAAGTCACTCTATCAAATATCTACTCTATCTTCTTACAAGAAGAATCTCAAAGATGTCTCCAATCTTCTGTTAATCCTTTTTCTGAGTCTTCTAATTCTGACAAAACCAATAATGATGTTGCTGCCTTTCTTGTTAAAAATTTCAAGAAGAAGAGTTCTGTTACTTGTTCTCACTGTGGTTACCAAGGTCATTCCTCTGAAAAATGTTTTCAAATCATTGGCTATCCTGATAACTGGAAAGGTCCAAAAGAACAGAGAGTTGCCCCTGGTTTCAAACCTCAATTTAACTCAAACAAAATCCTCAAGCTCATATGGTGACTAACTACACTGAATCAACACCTACCTCAGCCAATCATGCTTCTGCTACCACTGACTTCCTTGATCCAACTTTATATGACAAGTTCCTCCAATTCATGCAAACTCAACACACAAAGACTGTTTCTGCTAATATTGTTAATGTTGCTCCTAATGCTTCCTCTCCTGCTTCTCCAAATGATAATCAGTTTATAGGTAATCATTTTGCTTTCAATACCTTTAAAAATTCTAATTGGATACTAGATACTGGAGCATCTGATCATATGGTTTATGATGCTTCATTATACACTACTCCAACAATTTTTTTTTTATTAACATACAACTACCTACTGGTAATTTTACTTCTGCAACTAAAATTGGTGACATTAAATTGAATTCTTATCTTACTCTACATAATGTTTTATATGTTCCCAATTTCTCTTATAATCTTATGTCTATATCTAGCTTAACTTCTAATGATAATATTTCTGTTTCCTTCACTTCTAAACATGCTATATTGCAGGACCACCTTACTCACAAAATGATTGGCTATGCTGATTTACATAAAGGCTTATATCATTTTAATTCTGCTTCATCCATTACACATACTCTTACTGTGCATTCTGCAAACAGTCAACATTCTCAACAGGATGTTTCTGCAACTACTCTTTGGCACTTCAGATTATGACATTTACCTATTAATAAACTCTCTTTCTTATCTGATTGTAATATCTCTAATAATGAAAAACATTCCTTTCCTTGTGATATATGTCATTTTGCTAAACAAAAAAGACTTCCTTTTCATATTAGTACTTATCATGCTTCTACTGCTTTTGATTTAATTCATATGAATGTTTGGGGTCCTTATAAAGTTACTTCTTATACTGGTTTTAGATATTTCCTAACTGTTGTTGATGATTATACTAGATGTACTTGGGTTTTCTTACTTAAGACAAAATCTGAAGTTAAATTTCATATGATAAATTTTTATAAGTTCATTGAAACTCAATTTCAAAAGAAAATCAAAATCATTAGAACTGATAATGGTACTGAATTTTTATTTCCTGAATTCTATAATTCAAATGGTATTCTTCATCAATTATCTTGTGTTGAAACTCCTCAACAAAATGGTAGGGTTGAAAGAAAACATCAACATATTTTACAGATTGCTAGAGCTCTTTTATTTCAATCATGTTTACCTATATCTTTTTGGTCTGACTGTATTCTTACTGATGTTCATATTATTAACATATTACCTACTTCAGTTCTTCAAAATAAATCTCCTTATGAATTATTATATAATCACCCTCCTGATTATACTCATTTAAAGACTTTTGGTTGTTTAGCTTTTGCTTCCACTATTTGTTCTAACAGAACAAAATTTGATTCTAGGGCTCATAAATGTGTTTTCATTGGTTATTCTTTAGGATCTAAAGGATACAAATTATATGATTTAAACACTCATAAAACTTTCATTTCTAGAAATGTAAAGTTCTATGAGATGATTTTTCCATATAAAACCAAGAATAATGATAATAAGACTGATTCTGATTTCTTATATTCTCCAAATAATAACTTTACTATTGACTACTTAAATACATTTTCTCAAACTTATTCTCAAAATTACATGAATAATGAAATGAATGATGAAATAAATCTCTTTCAATCTAGTAATACAGATACTGTTACTAATGATTCTTCCAGTAATATGCAGACAGCTAATGATCAGACTGATCACAGCACTACTGAAAACAGTTCTCCAAAGAAATCTACCAGAGTAAGATCTATTCCTACTCATTTAAAGGACTTTGAATATAATTTGCCTACTTCTATCATTCCTAATACTTCTGAATCTTCATGTAATTTTGTTAGATATCCTATACAAAATTATATTTCTTACAACAAACTAAGTTCTTCACACCATTGTTTTACTGCTTCTCTTTCAAAAATTGTTGAACCCAAAACTTATAAACATGCAATTAAATCTTCTGATTGGAAAATGCTATGAATACTGAAATTAAAGCTCTTGAAGATAATAAAACTTGGATTCTTGTTGATCTGCCTAAAGATTAGCATATTATTGGTTGTAAGTGGGTTTTTAAAACTAAACTTAAATCTGATGGTTCTCTTGATAGGTATAAAGCCAGATTAGTAGCTAAAGGCTATACTCAAGAAGAGGGCCTTGCTTATTTTGATACTTTTTCCCTAGTTGTCAAATTAACTACTGTCAGAATCCTTTTAGCTGTTGCTAGTTCAAAAAATTGGTATTTACATCAATTAGATGTAAATAATGCTTTTTTACATGGAGATTTAAATGAAAACATCTATATGCAACCCCCTCCTGGTTACTTAGCTGATAATGATCATAGAGTTTGTAAACTTCTTAAAAGCCTTTATGGTTTAAAACAAGCTTCTAGGCAATGGTATTTTAAACTTTCTGAATCTCTAATTTTTTTTGGTTATAAACAGTCTCAAGCTGATTTTCCTCTTTTTACTAAAGCTACTAATAATTCCTTTACTGTGATCTTGCTTTATGTTGATGATCTTATCCTTGCGGGAAATGATATGAATGAAATCAATTCTGTCAAATCCTACTTAAATCACAAATTCACCATTAAAGATCTTGGTGAGCTAAAATACATCTTAGGAATAGAGATTGCTAGATCTGAAACTGGACTGGTTTTAAATCAAAGAAAATACACCCTTGATATTCTATCTGACTTTGGTTATCTTACTTCTAAACATTTTTCTACTCGTATGGATTCTAAACAAAAAATTTCAAAAAATGATGGTGCTCTTTTAAGTGATCCTAAAACTTATAGAACATTGATAGGAAGATTACTTTATCTTACTCTAACCAGACCTGATATTGCTTATTCTGTACAAACTCTTAGCCAGTTTCTTTCTTGTCCTACTAATGTTCATATGACTGCTGCACATAGGGTGTTAAGATATCTCAAAAGTTCTCCAGGAAAAGGTCTGTTTTATCCATCTAAATCTTCCTTTCATATTGAGGCTTACACTGATTCTGATTGGGCCTCCTGTATTGATACTAGAAGAAGTGTTTCTGGCTATTGTTTTTACTTGGGTGAATCATTGATTTCTTGGAAATCCAAGAAACAATCTGTTATCAGTAGATCTTCTACTGAAGCAGAATATAGGGATGCTGCAAATGCAGTTTGTGAAGCCCAATGGCTTACTTATATTTTTCAGGATTTAAAAATTCCTATATCTTTACCTATTACTCTTTATACAGATAATAAGTCTACTTATTATCTTGCTCATAATCCTATTCAACATCAAAGAACTAAACATATTGAATTAGATTGTCATTTAGTTAGAGAAAAAATTAATTCATGACTTATTACTCTTAAACACATTCCTAATAGTTGTCAACTTGCAGATATATACACAAAGCCACTTGGGAATCCACTCTTCAATCAATTTGTAGACAAGATGAACCTGTTGGACATCCATGCTCATCTTGAGGAGGCGTCTAAAGAATATTAATCTGCTTATTTTAATTGTTTGTGGGGCCTTTGTGTATTAGCCCATCTTATATCTTCTATTAGATTAGTTTTTAGCCCTTTAGTATAAATACTATTGTAAAACCCTATTCTGGATAATTTTGATTCATTCTGATCTTCTTCATCCTCTCTGCTCTCGATTACAGCTTCCGCATTCTTCATTTTGCTGAACACAAAATTCACAGTTTGTTTTGGGAAATTGACGCCTATTCTCCGGTTATCTTCATCTCTACAACCCACCGCTTGCGTCCAATTCCCACAAATTGAGCCGACACCTTCGTTTTAAGTGTAACCGTCTAGGCGCAACTCTGTACTTTCCTTCCATTCTTTGACTCGATTATTTCCCTAATAAGTTTTTTGTCCATCTAACTATTTGTAGTAATATATATGTAAAAACCTCTAAATAAAGTTCTCACTTTTTTTGATAAATATCTAATATAGGGATATCACTATTGTTATTAAAGGGGAGAGAAATCGTATTATGGATTTTTGAACCATTACATCTGTCTAAGAGGCCGCTATTTATACTGGTTATAAATGCTAAGTACATTAAATGCACATACACGTATAACCTCGTTTATGGCAGAGAGCACTAAGGATGTTTTTACTTGGACTGTAATTTGCTGGTCTGGTCTGGTCTGATCTGGTCTGGTCTGGTCTGAACTGGTCTGGTCTGGTCTGAACTGGTCTGGTCTGGTCTGGTCTGGTCTAGTCTGGTCTGGTTTCTTTGTATTTTTATAACTATCCAAGTCTGGTCTGGTCTGAACTGGTCTGGTCTGGTCTGATCTGGTCTGGTCTGGTCTGGTCTGGGACGAATTACAGTCCAAGTAAAAACATCCTAATGTGGCATCAATGTGGGCACGTGGTGAAGCATTAAATGCGGTGGCTGAGTGTTGTGAAGCGCCCATCCGAAAGTGCTCTAAGTCAAGGCTAGGGACTTCACTCTCAAAACCGAGGGCTTAATAACGAGGGCTCACCCTGAGGCGGGAATGTCATAGTCCGCATGCATTGGGATGGTCTTTCTGTGAGAGGATGTCTTTTCGATGCCGTCGGGCTTGGGCCCGAGGGGTGTACAGTTGCTACTTTGGGGCACTTGGAGTAATTGGGCTTGTTGAGGTGCCAAGAGTATGTGCACCGGGGGGTCCTGCAGGGACATCATTTATTATGACAAGTTTTTCTATATATAAATTTACCCTTATATACTCTTACTTTATTTACCTACTTTTCACTCACTTTCTCTTTTCCACTGCACGTAATCTACTATTGTAAGGGTATGATGGGAGTCAAAGGTCAAATTTCAACTTTCTTAAAAAAACGTAAAGTCAAAATATGAACTTTATTTAGGATCATAGTGGGTGTTAAAATAAAATTTGTGGACATAATGTGACTAAGGCGATTAGGAAAATCTTTGTTATTGCTATTACATGTATAATTTGAACATAGTTATATTTAGAAATAGTTATTAAAATCACGCTTTTATTTACTATCTGTACTTCAATTAAGTTCAATTTTGCTGAAGGTACATTATATAAACCAATGAAATTTACCATTTTCTTACCCCTATGTCCGTCTTCTTTGGTCCATACGATTTTGATCTCCTACAATCTTCCATCTTCCATCTTGTTTTCCTCTTTTTCTTTAATCATCATCTTCCATGTTTGTTATCTCTCATCTTCACCATTTTCATCTTATTCATCTTGATTCTTCATCATATTTCATCTTCATCACCTTCCATCTTTACATCATCTTCCATTTTACCTACTTCATCATCGCCAAAGTTAGAGAGTCCCCTAGAAATATCACCGGAAAAAATAAATGAAGTTTGAGAGTTGCTGGAAAATCATCGAAAACCCATTGATGAACATCCGCCAGAATACATTTTGTATTATATATAAAATGTTATCTGGGTCATACTAAATATTGATATAATCAATCTGTAAGGAAATATGGAACTAAAAAACTAGTAACATTTTCTAAAATATAATTGTGCCATATGAAAATAATGTTTGTATACACTCTCTAGTTTTGCATGTCATGTCAATCACATCGATTTGGTGGATGCACACAGACATAAGTTGTTTGTATACAAAAACAAAAATGTTACACACAGACAAAAAATGTGCAAGCACAAACTTTTTTGTCTGGACACAAATAACTAATGTTTATATACAAACATTGTTTTGCATGTAAATCACATTGATTTGTATTCTATTTTTTTGCAGAAACGTCAAACTTAATTTCTCTCTATACACAAACAAAAATGTTACACGCAGATACAAAATGTATGAGTACAAATATTTTTTGTCTTGTCTGACAATACAGACAACTAATATTCGTATACATACATTAATTTGAGCATAAGTCACATTGCGCATAAGTTAGAGTTGGGTTGCATGGAAACCACTTTTTGTATATAGATAAAAATGTGTATGTATATATACACCTTTTGTGTGTGCACACAAATATTGGTTTCGTGCAACCTAACTGATAGAGTATAGTCTCTTTTTTGAAATGAGAGCTGAGAGAGTATTTATTGAGAAAATGTGAGTTGAGTTTCTAGGTCTTGTGCCTGGGAGACTCGATTACAATGATCGGTCGTTAATAGGCTGTTTACATGTGTTTATTCCTCTAAGTACAAAGTAAAGCCAAATGACGATGGTCCTAACTGAGGTGGCCAGGCCAAGAGAACTTAGGCGAGGGGGACATGCCAAGGGGTCTAGGCCGAGGTGACATGTTCTTGATGAATTCAGACCTGTGTATGGAGTTCTTCATCTGGAGAGCTCTCTGTGTATGTGGGTGGGCCTCCTCTGGCTGTGGGGGTCCAACAGAGGAGTACTTCAATGTTGTAGTCTATTTTGTGTATTCCTGAGTATGTGGGTCGTGGAAAAAAACTAGTGTATATAAATACACTAGCCTTGACTTGTCTTGACTTATCTACAATTTTTTTGTATATAGATAGTGAAAGAAAACTAGTGTATATAAACAAACATTTTTTTTGTGGCCAAATTTTACAAAATGTTAAAAGTTTTCAAATTTATTTTTCCCTACATACACATTATATCATCATTTAACATGACACATATAATATTTTATATACCACACGCAAAAATTTCGGCTTGCATTCAAATTCAAATGTAATTTTTCCGCGACTCGATTTTTCAAGTGACTCTCAATTCTTTTTTCTTTGGTGCAAAGATATAACTAAAAATGAAGATAATGGTGAATATGAAGTATCAACATAAGGTAAAAAGCAAGAAAATGAAGGAAGTAAGAAAAAAGAAGAACAAGAAAGGAAAAAAAGGATGGTTCCTACGATTGAGACTTGAGAGAGGGTGAGAAAGAGTAAAAAGATTGGAGATGGTGTACCTCTGACAAAATTAGTTTTGGTTATACTCCCTCTGTTCTTTAATTATTTGGATACTGTCTCGTATTCCTTTTTGGGACGTTTTCAATTATTTGTGTTTCTTTCCCTTTTTGGTAAGTTTTTTCAATCAAAACTACTTTTATATCCCACTTTTATTATCATTACCCCTTTCTCTTTCCTACTTTTTCATTTACCCACAACTCACTACACCTTTTACATCACACATATTATTTTCCTCTTAAAACCCGTGTCAAAGCTTAAGAGGACATATAATAAAGAACGGAGGGAGTATATTATTTATTAATTAGTTTTTTTGTAAATAAAAAATACTCTAAGACAGCTAATAACAAAAAAAGTTTAGCACAATTTAAATGCATCGAGGGAACAGTACACTTGTAACTGCCCATATTTTGGTATGCATTGTATATTTGTCATCCCAAACTCCCCCTATCAGATACACTTGTGAACACCAGAGTCCACACTAAACAGACACACACTCTCTCTCGTACGCATCCATACACAGGGATGATCTCACAGGCTTTCACTGATTTAGCCAAACACAATTAGTCCTCTCTCTCTATCTTCCCCCCTCTCTGTAAACACACCAAGCCCAACGCCCCAACCCCAACCCCCTCTTCTATTCACCATTTCCCAACCAACCCGTCCAACCACTTCCTCTCATGCATTCATGATTTGGGTCTCCGGAGCCCATTCATCTCTGGGGGCGGCGCCGGCGGGTAAAAGATTCAATCTTGCTTCCAATTCAGACAAGTTCAGCTCAAATTGCAGTAATGGGTTGCTTGGTTTCTCAGCTGGCGTCGAAGTTCGCCTTCTTTCCGCCCTCTCCGGCGACCTACCAGGTCAAGAAGCGCGGAGATGGGCACCTCGTCGCCGTCTCCACCGCGTCTTCCATACCCATCGCCGGCGACGCCGACGACCCCTCTATTGATGTCCTCCGGCTCCAAACGAAAAGAGGAAACAAGATTGTAGCTTTTTACCTCAAGAACCCGTACGCTAGGCTCACTCTGTTGTACTCTCACGGCAATGCGGCTGATCTCGGCCAGCTTTATGACTTGTTTCTTCAGCTTAAAGCTAACCTCAGAGTCAACCTCATGGGGTATGTTTTCCCTTGGCCATCTTTCTTGAGCTCGGATAGAAACAAAAGGGAAAAAATCAAATCTTTTTCCTTTTTTATTCCTTACTGGGCCAGTGTATGTTTATTAGCTGTATTTAGAAATGGTCTTTGCGCAGCTATTCATCTTTTCCCTTGTTTAATTGTTTGGAGTAAATTTATTTACTCCCTATTAATTTGGTGAAGTGTTTGCTTGGATATGGTGAATTTCTTCTCCTTCCTCTATTTATTTACTTTTATTACATGTTTAAATAGATTTCTCTAATTCTTGCGGCAAATAGTCTTCTGTCTTTAGAGTTTAGCATTCCCCACTTGCCCCTTTCCCATGGGCAAAGTTGAGGAATAAAATTTTTCTTTATAAGTAATTATATACTTTACTTATTCACTGTAAAACTACCTTTTTTATGGATCTTGGATCTGGAATATTTAGCTTGATCTGATCTTTTATAATGGGTTTCCTGCAATGGGGATTGTTTTTTTTTAGAAATTCCCGTGGGTTTCGTGTGATAGAGTTATTCCTATGGTTTTTACAGTCTTTTTCAACAATTTTCACGTTTTCCAATTTATTTGTCTTGTAATGGTAAATTGGTATTCACTGGGTGACAGACACCTACAGAACCGATGGTGAAACACGAAACATGATTGTGTGGTGCGTTTGGATCGAGACATTTCTCAATTTTCTCTGTTTGACCAATGCACTAATTCCCACTGATTAATTGAAACCACACTTTTAGCCGCTAATTTTTTTAATTAACAAATAGAAATAAAATCTGAACCATCCATCTTTGGATCTGACACTGTTCCTGGGCTGAACTTAATGCTTTGAAGTATGAATTGATTGTGCCGCTTTATGCAGCATGGGCTGGCTGAGTGCACTATTCAATTTATTTGGAATTTACCAAAATTATGTCAATCAAGAAATCCATTCAATCTCTCTTAAGAAATTGTCCAGTTTTGGATTCCGTTCTTTAGTTTATTTGTGCATTATTTTTGCCCTGATAGGCTAACTCAAATGCAAATATTTTCTGAATATAAATATTTACTGCTCTAGTTTCAATTAATATATGCAGATATGACTATTCTGGCTATGGAGCTTCCTCAGGGAAGGTATATACTGCGGAGTAATAACTTAGGGAATATTGTTCTTTGTGTCCCTTGATTGTTCTTAATCATTGAGTGTAGTCTCTCATTGTGTGCATTATTTCAATTGAAATGTGAGGTCTGCACCTAGTACTTACAAGAGAGCTCCTTGCCGAGCAAGGTTGCCCCGAACCCTGAACATAAATGTCAGCATTTGAACCCGGGTTTACACTTTTTTTCACACCAGATTGACCAGTTTAACTATATCAACCAGCATTGTTATCGAGAGGATGAAACAAAAGGACACTCTTCTCCAAATATGAAAAAAGGAAAAAAGACAGTCATGCTACTGTTACCATTAGGGTGTGAGTTTAAATGACTACTTTATAAATAATAAGTTAAGTTGTTGACAACGAGGAGACTACATTTCAAAATCAGGAACCATTGAGGGACTGAAACAACGATTTTCCTAAAATGAATGTTTTTTATGTTTCTGTATAATCTGTAAGTGGAAATTCTCATAATGCTTTTTGTATGACTCAGCCAACTGAGTTTGATACATATGCTGATATTGAGGCAGTATATGAGTGTCTTGAAACTCAGTATGGAGTTAGCCAGGAAGATTTGATTTTGTACGGACAGTCCGTTGGAAGCGGGCCCACATTGCACTTGGCTGCTCGATTGCCGAGGTTGAGAGGTGTTGTTCTGCATAGTGGCATTCTCTCTGGTCTTCGTGTGCTTTGTCATGTGAAGTTCACATTTTGTTTTGACATTTATAAGGTAAGTTTGATTGGGCCTAGATTTAAACATTTAAGGTGTTTTGTTTGTTGTTTCATGCCTTTTAAATAGGTATAGTAATGTTGAGAATTTCCAGAAATTGTGTATTTTGAGGGGAAAAACACATTTATGTGCTTATTGCTGCAAGTATGGAACACTAACTGACAGTCATATGGACATGCAGAATGTAAACAAGATTCAAAAGGTCAAATCTCCGGTGCTTGTAATACATGTAAGTTCTTCTTAACATCTTCCCATTTGAACTTGAAAATTTCCAACCAAATGCAGTTGAAATCTAAAGTCTCATTTCTTAGTTCACCTCATCAAGGGATTGCAGATAGACTATCTTCTTCATGTACTAGGACAGTAGAGATTTTTGAAGTACTATTTGGAAAGTTAGAGCAGGATTTTGCCCACTATTTATCCAGTTGTCTGTTTCGAAGTTCTACTCCGGGTGCCCTCGAGTTTCTGTTACAAAATCCAGACCCAGTGGCCTGTGGCCCATTTAACTCGATTTCCTGTCGGGCCCAATAAACCCTGATTTTTCCCCACCTAGGTGTAGAGGTTTTTAATCGCCCGCTTAAGCCTTGAGTGATCTCAATTAAACCCGTGTAGACCCATCGATCACCTAGTGAGCGCTTGGCACTTTTTTACATCATCACTATCATGTGGAATATACAGGGAGAACTATCAAATAAGCTCTCGAACTTTCATAAAAAGTGCAAATAAGCACTTTTTCAGGAGGCTTTGTTCGGCTATCCCCATACCAAATTTCAGCTAAAATTTCAATAAAGAAGGCAGTCAGATGATTTTCTGAAATATACTGCGCTGTCTAATTGCGCACTTATATTCAAAAATTCATTTGAATGCTTTCCGGATTGAATTTTTAGCTGAAATTTGGTATGAGTAAACTAGACTTAATGAAGAAAATGCTCAAAAAATGTCATCAAACAATTCTACCGGAAACCGCTCCAAATGGCGACAGCCGGGCAAAGCCTCTTGAAAAAGGGCTCATTTGCACTTTTTATGAAAGTTCGAGGGCTTATTTGATAGTTCTCCCGAATATATATTTCAACAGTTGGTACAATTTTTTTCTTGAGTTAACAGTGTTTTGATTCGTCGTGAAAAAAAAAAATGGTTCAGGGAACAGAAGATGAGGTTGTGAACTGGCTGCATGGGGACATTCTATGGAAAATGGCAAGGGACCCGTACGAGCCGTTGTGGATAAAAGGCGGAGGGCATTGCAACTTAGAGCTTTACCCTGACTACATTAGACACCTTTGCCACTTTGTCCAAGCAATGGAGAACATGGACACAAAGGCTCAACTCCAAAAGATTCGGCCCACACTCCTCCCTCCGCCGAAGAAGAGATCAAACACTCTCCCTCCTTGCTGCTGCTTTGAACGGCGCAAGCCCAAATGCCTGAAATGCTCTTGTTGGCCCACATGTGGGGAATGCCACCAGAAATGCTCTTGCTGGCCTAAGTCGATGGAATGCGCAAAAGGTTCTTGTTGCCCGAAATTATCAAAATGCTCTTGTTGGCCCATATGCGTCGCAAAAGGCTCGTGCTTCCCGGAATCATCAAAATGCTCTTGTGGGTCCAAATGCATGGACCACACAAAATGCTCTTGCTGCCCGAGATGGAAACCGAATTGCCCGAAGAGCGAGTGTTTCGAACCGGGATGCATGAGATGCTGGTGTTGGTGCTCACAATTCTCGTGCAGGCGCCCGAAATGTTGGTGTTGGTGATAGGGGATGGAGGAGGGTCTTATAGAGACTTACAAAGTTGTATAGCAGAGTGTAGCCAGTATCCCTTTAATGTATGCAATAATCTTAGATTCTTAGCCCTCAGATGAAATTATTGTTAGGTAATTCCCTTAGGCGACTGCCTTCCAGCTTCTTCATATATATAATGATAAAATATAATTGTGATTTAGATCATCTAAACACTTGACAAAGTACTTGACTTTGTAGTCGCGTCTGTAATTAAACTAATTGTGAGTTCATTGGTTGATTCATTTAACGCCTGAAACCGCAGCCCAATTGCTACGACTAAGTGAGAGCTGCCAAAATAGTGAAAAAGGAGAAAAATTAATGCTCTCGTTGAGAGTCGAACTCAAGACCTCCCGCTTACTAAACGGGTGCTCTAACCAACTGAGCTACGAGAGCTTGTTGTCCTCTAAATGTTAAGAACGACTTTATTCTTCCATCTTTAGCACAACATTTGGAATCCTGGATTCCTGGTACGACACGAAAAGTTACGAGGTAGGGTTATTAAAAACGCTAGTTACAACTCAATATTTATATTTTCATCCAATTAAAGTGGTAGACATATTTGGAAATTCCAAACATTAGTAATACTCCATCCGTTCTTCAATAGATGGCTCTATAGCATTTGGCACAAGTATTAAGATAAAATTAATAGTGGTAAGATAAAATGTGTAGTTAGTTGTGTTTAAGTGAAAAAGTAGGAAATGGAATGAAAAGTAGGATAGAGAATGAGAGTATATAGGTTATGTATTGAAAAAACTTTCTAAAAATGGAAAGGGGAACAAATATTGGAGAACAGAGTATAATACAAGTTGTTTTTCTATTTAATACTCCGTATGCCTATTTTGGTTTACAATGTTTGACTCTAATAAAATTCAACATTTTATTGAGTCCCGATAACATTTAAATTAAATTAAATACTTAAATCATAAATATTTAAAAATCACATAAAATTGTTTAATTGCAAAAAGTATGGATATGATGCGAGCTTTGACACACTAGGGGGTTTGGAACAGATTCTGCTTCTGTTTTTTTTTAAAAGTAGCCGATCTAAACACTAGAATAAGAATCAGTTTTCAGAAGCTGGTCTCCCCTAGCTTCTAAAACACTGATTCTAAGAGAAAATTAGAGCATCAGAAGTACTTCTGCACTTTCATCCAAACACTCCAAATTCTGTTTTATCTGTTCCCTGAAGGAGCAGAACTAGTTTCAAGCAACAGATCCAAATACCCCTAAAATTAGTTATGAAAAATTAGCCCTAATGTGAGTAGCTAGATCCTAGTTACCATGAACCTAAACAACCAAGAGTTATTAGTCTCGTATAAATGCAAGCGATATAGTCCCCCAATTTATGATTCTATTTGTCGTATGATTGAATATCACTTCTTTTCTACTCTTTTAAGATGTTTTACTTGGACTGAAATTTGATGATTTGGTTTGATCTGTTTAAATCTGTTCTGGTCTGAATTAGTCTGGTGTGGTAAATCTTTGTTCCATGCGTTTTCTATAATTACAGAAGTTTGATCTGATCTTGTCTGGTTTTGTCTGTTTAAGGCTGGTCTAATCTGGTCTGGGACTGAAAATAGTCCAAGTAAAAACATCCTTATTTCATTTAATTCCAACCTCTTCAAATAAAGTGATCACTTTTTTATTTGGATTGAAATTTTCTGGTCTGGTCTTAGATGTTTGATCTTTGTCTATTTTGTAACTTTTGAGGTCTGATCTGGTATGGTCAGCCAGATAAACAAGTCTAACTAAAAATATCCTATAATATTGATAATTACTGAATTTGAAACTCTACTACCTTTGAAAACTGTTTACTCCGCAGTAAACATTCTTTAATTAGGAATGAGCATATATGAAAATAGGTACAGGAACATATATCGGAATGTAAATTATAGTTTGCCATAATGCAATTGTGTACTTACGAATTATTATTATATATACACATCTTATCGACAGCAAGTTTACCGACATAATGGTACCATCGACTTATATATAATAATAATATAGTGATTACGGAGTGACAAAAATTGAAAATGTTGTGTATGCAAATATATATAGACACACGCATGCGAATAAGTATGCCCATGTGAAAGAGTATATATGTTTGTGTGCTACAAGACAATTATATACAAAGACAAAGAATTTGCCTTAAAGTATCCATAAATACATTTCCAATTTCAAAATAAATGGAAGTATCACATTTTTTGTTTGACTTCACACATATTAAGAAAATAAATTTGACTTTACTGTGGTGTGCACTGTTTTGCACTGCTCAAACACTGTTTGGACACTGTTTGACATTGTTTTGCACTATTTGACACTGTTTTGATGTGGATAATTTGCTAAATAAGGAAAGTAAGGTAGTGTGAACTTAATTTAGGAACCGTCCAAAAAGAAAAGTGATAACTTAATTGCGAGACGGAGGGAGTACTATATTGGATTGAATTTATGATCGATCTAATGACTCTAAATATGCCAACAACGCAACAAATTTGATAAAAACATGGTGGCACACTAGCAATTAGTTAAGTAGAGAATATCCCATATTTCAAAAAGTGCATCGATTGTGCGCAATAGTCCGTGGCGGCTCTGGGGGAAGTTACCCTAGGCAACATTCCTAGGGCCACCTCTAAATGAAATGCTCTCATTATTTGTATTTTTATATATATAAATATTAAGTAAATAAATAAATAGTTAATTAAAAATAGATAAATAAATAAATAAATAAATAGTAATGAAATTAATAATGAAATAAATGAATATTAATATGTACTATAGTTTTTTTGGAGGAATTTGGCTTAAATTGAAATCTCAACATTTAGATGATGGGTAATCCGACAAATAAAATTCTGACAACTGATGTCTCGCGAACCAGACTCAGAGTTAATCACCTCAACAGAAGCAATATAACTCGTCGATCCATT
This sequence comes from Cuscuta europaea, assembly GCA_945859875.1. Classification (NCBI taxonomy): domain Eukaryota; kingdom Viridiplantae; phylum Streptophyta; class Magnoliopsida; order Solanales; family Convolvulaceae; genus Cuscuta; species Cuscuta europaea. The sequence continues at coordinate 18,867,484 of CAMAPE010000013.1, read as the reverse complement.
AATGGGCACAAATGAGCCAAAAATGGTTACCCCAATTCCGATGTCACTCACATCCAAATCCAATGTCTTACAAACAGGAAAAACAACAGCTAAACAAAATAAAAAACAATCGGAAAAATTTGAGCAGTAATAAAAGCTAAAATAAAAAATAATATGTTGCCTCCCGATCTGCTTGCTCTGCACCCTCATCAAGATTCCTTGCTTCTCATTCTGAATTCTCTTAGGCGGGTCTAGTGCTCGAAGTCCGCATCCTCCCCGTTTTTTGTCCCATCTAGTGCCATATTATCCCTCCCTTGCAGTTCATCTCCCTGCGTCTCTCATAGCCTCATGCGCTTCTGTTCTCCTATTGCTTCTTCCTTATTCTCACCTCCTGCGCCATTTGTTATACTCTGTTCTGACTATGCCCCCGATTCTTTTCTCCCGTCTCTCATCCTATCCTCTGATTTAGCCCCCTCCTCGTACCTATGGTCCCTGCCAGAGCTGGATGAACCCTCCAGTAACCATTGGTTTCCTCCTGTAGGACTCATCTTCCCTCCACTACCTGCTCTAAGATGAACTGCAAACTCTTTTATGGATAGTGTACCTGGGGGGTTGCTTATCCGAGAGGTTATTTCGGGGAATAACTAGAGAGAAGTCAAAGCAATAAGCAAGAGAGAGTAAGTATTCAATATATGAATTGTTGTGTCTTACAATGGAAAAATAGGCTGCTATTTATAGTAGTGATAAATGCTAGGCAGGGACATGTGTCGAACATCTGACGGCCGAGGGTCACCTCAATCGGGGTGGCACCGGCATTCGCATGTGGCCGCATTAAATGCGGTGGTTGGATGTGACGTTTGTACTTGGCACGGTGATCCAACGCATGTGGAGAGGAGATTCTGTCGAGGAAGACGCCTTCGGCTGTACCTACGGTGTCAAAGGCTCCATGGGCCGGGGGCCTCTATGTGCCGAGGGCTGTAGGTGCCGAAGGCTTGGTTTTCAGCCTTGTTCTCCTGTGATGTTCCTGGGTTCGATTCTGTCAACGATAGCCTTCGGTCATGGGGCCGAAGGCACCCCCTTGCGTGTTGTGGGCTGCTTAGAGCTTGATTTTGCTAGGCTTGGCCCGCTTTGGGTCTGTTGGGCCTGATTGCAGTAGTGGGAGTACGTGGGGCGGGGGTCCCCGGACCATATATTCCATCACTTTTTCTCTAAAACTAGATCTTCTTCGTAGTTCAAGTGACAGAATTTGTCTGAGTGTCCAATTAATCCACCAAAAAAAACAGAAGTTTGGCAACTTCTCATATTTAAAATCTACCTAGTAACTTTTGCCATCTTTCTTCATATTGTACCTCTTTTCAGTACTTTCTCCACATTCATACAAACTCGTATTCTCATATAGGCCTCCCACTTATCACTATTATGATTATCATCGTATTTTATAAACTTTCCTATAAGATTTCTAACTCTCCGGGTCGTAGCTAAATTAACCAGACTATAAGGCACATTATGAACCTGAACCCAGAAGTCTGCCTCATTTAGGACAATTTTGTGAGGGATATCATCAGGTTTAACCTCTTTTAATAGCAATAAATTTCTCTCAAATTGCCATGGTCCTCCATCCAGAACACGATTCATATGTAAACGGTGATAAAAAGTAAAGAGATACCTTTTCTCCCCTACTTCTTTAACTAATAGGCCTTTATCCGGTCTCCATAGCGACGCTAACATTTCCTTGATCGTTGGGAATCGGACCTTTCGGTCCGTCAGCAGAACCCCGACCACTGGGAAGCCCGACCTACTCTCCTCCTTCGGCTCCTCGCCCGCCTCCGTATCGTCGACGTCCAGGTCTTCCTCCTCATCTGCCAAAACATCGTGTCTGTACTTGTTCACCACGCTTTCCATGCAGGCGACCCTTCTCCCTCTTTCTCTCGGTAAAATCGTTGGCCGATTTTACTCCCAATGCGATGCAGTCCAACGAACCTACCCTTCCTGACTAACTGACTTCCAAAGCTTTGCTCGCAATAACCGTCCAAACCGACTCGAAGGATGTAACATAAATCCCAAAAAAGTAGAGCAACGACGCTTCGAGAAACGAAGCTCGTAAATGAAATCTCGCTTCACACGGCATCCCGGCGCAAGCCTAGTGAGAAGCCGGCGGCGGCTGTATGACCTAGGCGTTACCGGTGGTAACCCTAGAGAGAGATTCTTTTGGTTTCTCCAATTCTTAGGACAATATGTACTACAGCTTTGAACCACTCGAGTTTGTTAACTTTATTTTTTATTTAGTTCAAAAATAATTGAATAACCTTTTTATTGTAAAGGTTTTGTAATGTTAATTTTATAGACATGTGAAAAAGTCCTAGTGATTAATTTATATTTTTATATTATTAAATTAATTCCTAAGAAAATCTACATTTTTAGAGATATTTTTTAATATGTTTTGTCATTAAATAATAGAGGTTTTTCCTAAAGTACTACTAATAAAAAGTATATGAACAAAAATGTTACAATGTATAAGTTTTATAGTCACTATTATTTAACATCTGAATAGAATTATACGTAGTACTCACTAAAGTTATAAGAATCACATTTTTTTCATTGCTTTTATTTTGGCTATATATTTGGAATTACTATTAAATAATAATACATTGATCATAATGTACTAAATCAATTTTAAGTGATTATACAAAGTTTTTCATTTCAAAAAAACACATTTATTTTATCTTTAAAGTAGAAAGTGATGTATTATTTGCTCTTATTGATATGCTGATTTTTTTAAAATGCATTTTATTTAGAGCACATACAAATTGATAATGTTTTTTATTACGAAAGAGATTAATTTCATTACATATAAAACTACTATCTTCATCCCACAAAATTTGGTAATTGTAGTTATTATATTTGTGTGAAGTTTATAAATTTTATACTATTATGAAGTAATTTTAACAAATGTGATTTTCCATGTAACTTTCATATTTTAAGTAGTTTCATACTATACGGAGTATTAAAAAATATAATGAGTCAAACTTGACTATCATGGGACATGATCATTGTGAGCCCGTTTTATAATAAGTGTATAACGACATTATCTTATTTGTGTATTTTGTTACTTTTTATTTGTATTTTCCTATCTCAAAGAAACAAACGGCATTTGTCAAAAAAAAAACGGTATATTACCTGTATATATCCAATAATGCAATGTACTTTGGTCTATCGACTGCAAATTTAACGACATAGTCACATAGGAGTACCCTTCAAATTATATTTAGAATATATATACGAAGTACATATAATATATAATATATAAAAACGCAACTGCTATGTGTGTTCTGTGTGTGTACATTCACTATATAGACACACACATGCAAACAAGTACGTGTATGTGAACAGGTATATATGATTGTGTACTACATGACAAATTATATCCATTTTGTTCAATTCTTTAAACGAGATTTCTATGGTACCTCTTCAAATTTGGAGTGTACCATACATTTGTTTTCCCCAGCCAATAGCATTTCAAGTCAATTCATTAATGGCACTATTTCATGTGTCACTATTTCCATGCGTCACTTTTTCATTTGCCCACACAATGAGATGCATCATACTTTTCAAATTTTCAAAGGCACCATAGCATGACCCTTCTTTAAAACATATTTGACGAAAGTAAAACATAGTTTTTCAAAAATATCTAGAACATTGTTAGTTTTTTTTTTGAACAAGGCGACTTAAATTGATATCAAAGCATTCAGCAAGGGAACATGAAGATAAAAGGACCACTTCCAACCATCGAGTCTCGAACCAGCTTTAGAGTCAATCACCATGGAAAAAGCAATATGACTCGTTGATCCTATAATGAGTCTAAATGAGCCTAACGTGGTTAGAGTTAACCACTCATCACCCTAACCTAATGCAAGAGTCTGACTGATGAAATAAAAGTAGTAGAGGACAACAACGACACTGCTCATGCCTAAAAAACTCAAAAAGAGTAAAACAAAATTTAATACAAGGGAGTCTCCCCAATCGAAACCAGTAGCACAAGCCAGGAGACCATAACCTGAGCAAAACAGCTCGATCCAAATATGCTTCTGCCTGCTTACCATCCAAAACGCCCGAGCCGATGCCCTGCTGCGTTCGAAACCTCCCAAACTCGTATATCAACAACGTGCGGCACAGCAGTCCACCAAAGCCTGTGATTCCTTCTCAAATCCCGCAAGTCCAAAGCCGAAAAACCTGCACAATGATAGAAAAACAAGGGATACCAACGACTATAACAAAGGAATCCGCCGAGGCAGAATCCGATTTGCCAAAGAAACCGGCGAAAACTCAAAAGTTGCGCATTCCAACCCTAATTGCTAGGGAGACGACCGCCTACTGAGAACATTGTTAGTATTTAAGATTGACATGTTTAATAAATACACCATTTTTTTATTGAATTGCATTTTCCAAAAACTGATTTTGGATATTATATAATTTGATACTCAATATTTGAAAATAGAACTGAATTATATTTAAAAAATTTAGATTTAACTCTGTAATATATTTGAATTTAAAACCATTATACACAGTATATAATTTAATTAACTCGAAATTCATATACTAAGAACATTCAGACTATATCATTATTCTATCAAATATTTAATATTCATTCGGAGTGAATTTCGGGTTTACTCTCATCAAGCAAGCAAAAGTGAGAAGATCTTAAATTCTCACGATTAAACTAAAATAGAGCGTGTTTAATAATTTGTCTATGAAAACTTCTAAGAATTTTTTTATTGAATGGTTCCATGAATATATATAATAATATTCAATTGAAGAAATTAGACAAAAGAGTATCACAAGTAAAATTATTTTGACCCATATTTGAAAATGGTACCATTATGGAACAATTAAATGTATTTAAGGTACCAATTTGCTTTATTCAATAGTTGAGGTACCATAGTACGTAAATACAACTACCTCTGTACCGGTTTAGGATTTCAATTAAAAAATGACACATTTTTTTGGACATCAATTAAATGAGCTAAAGTAGTTTGAGTATATTTCGAGAAGTAGTTGGGAAGAGTATAAAATATAATGAGATGATTGATATAATTGTGTTGTTAATTATATTATCGATCTTTAATATTTTATGATTAAGCGTCATTTACAAATGTTAATTATTTCCTAAAACAAAAATGAAATCTTTTAGATGAGATATTCAAAAGAGACAATTATCGAAAACCTTTAGTTAAGACTAACTTCTCCTTTTTAGTTTTTGCCAGTAATAACAGCCCTTGTATAGTTCTATTTTCAATGTGAGATCCACTACCATATGAATTTAGGGCTCGGTATTAAATTTTAAATTTATAATAGAGACCTTCAATTGACTAAACAAAGAATGGCCAGTGGTCAGTACCACAATCATCTACCCTACGTTAAGATCTTTCCCCTTCTCGTATGGGACCATACACGATTCATCTCCTTAGCTAGCTTCACACATTAATTGTACAACCAAAATAGATACACACTTTTTGGTGTACACGTTCTTATACATTGTCTGTGCAGGTAATTTTTTTGTCTGTATGGACAAAACTTGTTTTGATGAAAATACGTTTTGTATATACAGACAAAAAATGTCTGCACAGATAGTGTGTAAAAGTGTGTACCCCAAAAAGTGTGTACCCCAAGTCCAACTCGATACTCATCGTACAATACAACCATCAATTTAAAAAGAAAATATAAAACCTTCATAAGCAGAAATGCATTTCAAAAACATGATTGGTAGGCCATCAGTGAATGATATGTTTTAGTACTCAAATTAATTTGTTCATGTTGGCAAGATATGATGGTTAGTTTAGAGGTATTATAATATATATGCCTTATGAAAATGGTAGTATCTAACCCTAAACGCAGGTTGACCTCAAATAAAGAATAGACATGTTGGGTTGGTGGGTGTAGTCCAATGGATGACTATCCACCCCAAGTCTTTCCTTTATGAGAGGTCTTGGATTCGATTCCCACCAAGGGGAGATGAGGAAGGTCTTGCTCCCAATGGTTTTTCCTACCTTCACGGAGTTGCTCAACGGCCGAGCTAGAAGGGAGAGGATAGTAATGAAGACAGCAGATTTGTATGGTGGGATGAGCAACCTGGATAACATGTGATGTAAGTTCTGATGGATTCGTCCTTTGGAGCCAGTACCAATGAAGCTGATTGTGATTAGATTCGAATTTAACTGTCTAGGGGCTTTGGAGGGTAGTTCATAGACTCCGGGATTATGGAGCGTAAGCCCCGACACCTGGATTATAAAAAAAAGACATGTTAACTTTTATACTTTCTTGATTCTATGGCATGTTGAGAAATGGATGTAGAAAATTATTTGGTTTACCAAATACTCCATCCTTCCTTGACAATTGTCCCATTTTTCTGTTGAAGTGGTTTCAAAATAATTGGAGTTTTTTCGAATTAATGCTAATTAATTAATTAATTACGAAAATAATGTTTGGTTAAAAGTATTTACCGATATATTGCTGGGACTAACCATGGTCGGGGTAAGTCGTCAAACGGTTGGGCGACTTATAAGTCGCCATCCGGCTTGGCGACTTATAAGCCGCCCAACCGTTTGGCGACTTACCCCTTACTATAAACAAGGTCTCATTCCTCCTATTTAGGGGTTACGAACCAGATACAACACATTACAATAACCCAATATTCATAACACAATAGTCATCTAATATTCATAATCGAACACATCAACACATCATAAAAGAGTTTAGAGGTGGAAATACGTAAAATAAAGTCAATTCTTCCTACAACATCTAGTGTACAAGAAGAAGTCCAATACAAAAAACAAACTACAAGTTCTCATGGTCTTCTTGATCGTCTTAGTCATGGAGATGTTGTTGTTGCTGTTGCTCCCTACAATGTTGGTCACTCGGCCGAGGATCCGCTGACACCTCCATGCCTTTAAAAAATAAAAGGATATTAGTTAATTTTTAATTTTGTATTATTTTATTTTATTGTAATTAATATTTTACTAATTATTTTTTCATGCACCATTACTATCAAATGCGGAATATTATAATTTGGACTTTACCTAGTGGACCCCCACCCCCCTCCATCTCTTGATGATCTCTTTGCACTTGTGGCCCTATTATGGCCGGTTTGTTTACATATTCCACATCTAACCGTTCCTCGGGGACCTTCATCCATCTCATTCTTAATACGTGTGGACTTAGGTCTTTCCTTAGCCCGAACCATGGATGGATCATGCACAATTTCAGGTCCATAGTAAGTCGGCCAATAATCACGGTCAGGAATTGGTTTAGAGACTCTTTGATATGTGGCGGCGTATTGTACAGATGAGAAAAATGGATCCTCAAATGGATGAGAAGACAAACTACAGTGTCTGCACACGGCTAATACATGAGAGCATGGAATCTTATATATTTTCATCTTTTTACAGGTGCAAGTACGCCGCCGCAGATGGACAATTTGTTTTCCCCCACCCTTTCCCAACGCTCGGCCACCACATCCTGTTTCCACCTGGTATATCTCTCGGCCTATATCTTATGGAGTAACACTATGATGCTTCACCTTCTCTCTATTCTTTTCAATCAAATCCGTTATGTGTGGAGAGTAGTCATGGCCTTCGGTCACTCTTGCTATACTGCTCTCACGCCTATTAACAAAATAAGCATTAACGCGGAAAAAGGAAACCTGGACCAAAGCGGTGATTTGCAAATATCTCGCATTTTTCATCACGCTGTTGAAAACCTCAGCCAGATTAGAAGTGATTGTACTGTATCTGTATCTGCCATAGTGGTGTAATGACCACATTTCCAAGGGAATGTTCCCCAAAAACTGTCGCGCCTCAACCCGCATTTCCCCTATCTTTTTGAACCCACCATCAAACTTCTTTTTCTGATGTTGCCATGCGGTCTAGACAAACATATTTTTTAGGTGTATGTCTTTGAAATGAGTATGCACATTCGATGCAAGATGACAGATACATAGCATAAGGTGCGCATAAGGCTCATCCCAAGTACTGCCCACCTCATTCATAGCCTTGACTATACCTGCATGTCGATCAGAAATGACACACAACTCCCTATCAGTGACAAACTCCCTAATGCATGTCATAAACCATGGCCAACTCTCCCCATTCTCAGATTCAACAACAGCAAAGGCCACATAAAATATTTGGTTGTTCACATCTCTACCATAGCCACAAGCAATGTACCCTTGTACTTCCCATACAAGTGTGTGCGATAAATAGTAAGTACGGGTCGACAATGCTTAAAACCATGTATTGAAGGCTTGAATGCCCAAAATACTCTTTGAAACTGCATATATCCTGTTGGAGTAATAAGGGATGGGTACCAGTGAACAACACTTCTAGGATTGGAATGTTGGAGCGCTATCATGAAATGTGGCAATTCAGAATATGACTTCTCCCAATCGCCAAAAATTTCTGCAATGGCCTTCTGTTCGCCAAAAATTTCTGCAATGGCTTTTTACCGTATACCCATACTTTTCCTTCAACAGCTCAATGATAGTATGCACTATAAGGGAAGGATCAGTGTGAAGAATTTCAATCACATCTTTAGCAATGAAATCAGAATTCATCGCCATGTGATCAGTACTGCCCGTGTTGCCAACACAACCAGCAGAATGAGGTCCAGGATAACGCACAATTGTGAAGCTGTCGAGATTGCCTTTGTTTTTTGTGGCACATATTCTCCTTCTCCATGGGCAATCACGTTCCTTCTTCCTCTTGCACTCTGCAACCCATTTGTGTTTATCGGACTCCACCACCCGATAAAATTGGTTCCTTTTAATAGAATACAAGCTCACCATATTGATGACTTGTTCTTTGTTGTCAAACTGTTGACCAACCTCAAACTCACCTTCGGGTGTAAACCTTTTCATACTTGCTCTACTCATCCACACATCGGTAAAGCCTTCAGGAAGATCATATATTCTAGTAAAGTGGCTAGACGGGGCAGTTGCCGTGACAGTATCACCATCATCTTCATCAGATTCTGTCATGTTATCATCGATGATGTTATCGTCAGCATCATCATCACTTCCCTGTCCATCCACAAATGAAGCACCATTATGCACATACCTACCTTCTTCCTCTATAACCATGTCCAGTACAGCAACATTTGAGGAGTTCCCTGCATTGACATCATGCCTAGGTACAACAACAATTGATGTTGATGGAGTAGCAGAATAGTCAGATATGGATTCCTCAATGTATATCTCCAGCGTGGACATACTCTCCATCTGAATTATCAACCACATATTTGATACAGCTAGCTCATCAAGAAGTGGCATAAGCATGTAATTTCCCTCGTTCATGGGAAATTTCATTTTCAATCGCAAACCACGGCTCAGAGGAATCATTGTAGCTGCATGGATTTTTTGCAGCATTTCGACCAAACATGCACCACGAGAAACAATGACAAAGCTTCTTCTACCACCTTCATGGCATATTTGGCCACCTTCCTCAAATACGTTCTCTCCCCAATGACACACGATTGGGAAGTTTGAGAAATCCATATTCTAATAACAATACATGTCCAACTTTCATGAGTACACATTAATATACACAATTCATACACCCAAATTAATCATTTCATAGACATCACAACATATTAACCAAATCCTATATGATATATATACACTTAAAAATGGAAAAATATAACATTTAAACAAATAATACATTCTAATTTTTGAGTTTTTTAGCATTAATAAAGTTCAAAAATTTAACAAAGTTCAATTCATACCTCCAAATCTACATTACATAACAAAGTTCAAAAAAAAATTATATAACAATGAATTCAACATCAACATTCAACACTTCATACATACTCACATTACACAACAAATCAATTCACAAATGAATTCCTAATTTACAAATCCAATTTTCTATATTCTAAACCCTAAAATGAGATAAATTGGAGATATTTGTTTACCTAGAGTGTTGAAGAAGATGGAAGTGAAGTAGTCTTGACAAGATGGGGAGGCCTCGCCTGAGTTTCACCGGACTTGGAACCTGTTTTCGACGCTCGCCGCTCGTCCTCACTCGTCCTCGTTGCGCTGCTTTTGGGAAGGGGGGTTTTGTTGTTCTGTCTGTGGCGTAGCTTGACCCGGCGTTTTAATTTTAGGGTAAGTCACCAAACGGTTGGGCGACTTATAAGTCGCCAAACCGAATGACGACTTACTCCGACCATGGTTAATCCCAGCAGTATATCGGTAAATACTTTTAACCCAGCATTATTTTCATAATTAATTAATTAGCATTAATTCGAAAAAAACTTAAATAATTGTATCATTTCATTTACAAAAAGAATCTTAATTAGTTGCACATTAATAAAGAGCGTGTAGTATATATTGTTATGAAAAATTCAATTGGTATACAAAATGTGCACACATTTCGCACACTCTTCTGTGTACACAAGCATCTCGTTTAGGTAAAAGAAGAAACTGTACACAGGCGAGTGTAAAATGTATACAAAATGTTTAAACATATCGCTTATTTGGAAAAAGACAACAATTACGTGTTTATTTACAAAATGGTTGTATTGCTATAGTAGGTATCAAAAGCTCTCGTTTTCTCAAACTCTTACACACATTTGCTTAAACTTGAAAAAAGAAATTAAAATGACCCAGCCGCTCTGGGAGATATTGTTGAGATAATGAAGACGCGAAATTTCATCTTTTCCATCCAAACTTATTTTAGTACTTGGATTCTTTATTTCCAATGACATTTTACCAGTTGGTATATCGTGGGAGCAGCCACGTCTATACCAACACAAAAAAACGTGTTACTGTTCACACGCGTGCGTGAACAGTAACGTCTTTTTTGTTTTTCCATTGTCCCCGATGTAAAAAGCCTTAATGTAAAAAACCTTTTTTGTACTAGTGTTACTTTGTATACTTTTTATATTTATTATACACTTTTTTTGTAAAATATTTTTTATATTCATATACTTGTTTCATTGTCCGCTACTGGGGCAATGAAAAAACAAAAAAGACATTACTGTTCATGCGCGTAAGAAATAGTGTATGAATATGAAATACAATATACTTATTTTATGTGGATTAATAAAATTTTGTATTAAATTGGTAAAGGAAAAAATTAATTCAGTTCTTTCAAAAAAAATAATTCAGTTATAATTTAATTAGTTCAAGATAAATATAAGTAAAAAATCACATGTAATTAGATATAACTCACACATAATTACATGTAACTCGCGCATAAAAATATGTAACTCGCGTATAAGAAGATGTAACTCACACATAACAAGATGTAACTCACGCATAATAACTTGTAACTGGAGTATGAGATGATGTAACTTCGTATATTATCAAATGTAACTCCAAGCTAGAATCAAAATAAACAAACTCAATGTCTTAAAAACCTCTAAAAATAATTAAAAGTGATAAAAAAATATTATAGAAAAAGTGTGTGCATAAAAAAAATATTACAAAAAAGTGCATGAATATAAAAAGTATATTACAAAAAAAAGTATATGAATACAAAAATATTACAGAAACAAAAATACTGTATAAATATGAAATGCAATATACTTAGTTTATTTAGATTGATAAACTTTTTGATACTAATATTGACACTTTCAGAATTTAATTTTACTAACTTATTCCTTTAAGGAGAAAGAAAAAAGAAAAAAAATTCTTTATATGATAAATCATACTACGTAATTTATATGGTAATAAGAAAAAGAAAAGGTCAAAAGGAGATCAAAGTAACTAGTGGTTGGAATATTCAGGAAGAAGTTGAATTAAAAATAAACAAAAAAATTGGCTGGGAAGTGAGAATGAACGTGAAAGCAACGAAAAAGAAATCAAAGCCTAAAAGTGGGATCGGCACACCATGCGGAAGGTGGGCCGTGGGCCGATCCTACGGTATAATTTGCGACATTTTACATAATTTAGTGGCATAGATTTTTAATAATTTAGACAAAGAAAATAGATATAGGATTAGATTAATTTAGAGCAAAGGTCACCCCATATTTACACAGGCACTTGAAAATATATGTACATAAAAACTTTAACTCTTTAATTGAATTGGGGCTGTTCAAAACTTTAAGTGATCAGATGTACCATGGCGCTGTTGTATGGCATCTACCCAGCTTCGTTAATTGAATTGGGGCTTAAATGAGATGGGCTGGTCTACCTCATAATTCATAAGCCGACGTCATAACTCTTAAAGTGATCAGATGTGCCATGGCATAATTTATAAGCCCACCGGAAAAGGTACAAATATATCTGTGTGAGAACAAATATATTTTTATTCTATTTTTTGAGATAAATATATTCCTAAAGTTTATGTAAAAGTATATATATACCCCTAATCTTTTAAAAAGTGTAAAAATATCCATCATTTTCCTATAATGGAGCAAATTTATCCTTATTGACTTTAAATAGCTAGATCAAATAAATTTCATAAAACACCAAAAATAAATTTTAAATTTTAAATAGAAAAAAAAATCTACTTGTTTCCAATTCTCGCTTTTATTAACATTTATGAATTTAAAGTGCTTCATTTACAACGGAAAAATAAAAAAAATCAATTTAAAATTAAAGAGTTAATATTTTAACATAAAAATAGTTCTTTATTTTTAACTCTTTAATTTTTTTATTTCTCAATTTTCAAATTTATAATTTATTGTTAGTGTTTTTTCAAAATTTATTTTAATTATTTAAAGTCGTAAATTTGCTCCTTTATAGAAACATGAGAGGTATTTTTACTTCTTTTAAAAGTTCAGGAGTATATATGCACCTCCACATAAACTTCAAGGGTAATATATGTTCCAAAAAATAGAACAATGATATATTTGTCCCACACACATAGTAGACATGTATAATTGTACCTTTTTCTCTATATAAATCTTTACACCATTTTCAATTTATCAAGTAAGTTATGGTATTTACTACTCCATATTTAGAAAACACTAATCAGCCCCAAGTTCCTTTAAATATCTGGAAGAACTCAATTAGCTTTTTTAGTATTTAGAATCCAAGAGAATTTGATGTCTTCGATTAAGAATAAAAAACCATGAATGTTTTGTTGTTCATAATTAGATGGTCTAGTCTAGTCTAAATTGATCTAATCTGGTGCTAAAACTACTTATACTTTTAACATGCACGTAGTGTTTTTAGCCAACTCGGGGATGTATTTTTAGCCAACTGTGGAAAGATCGCTTTGATTAATAAAGGCCTTTCACACTCAAAATATATACTTAAGAGTTATCTTCATTTTTTGAATTTTAGATGTTCTACAAGTGTAACATGCGGGGCATGCCCCGGTGTTGTTAATTTGATATGGGTTCAGGTGAGAAATATCAATAAACATTGTGAAATATTCATATAATATAATCAAAAGTTTGGCTATAATTGATTTTTTTACGAACTAACCACTACCATGGCAAACGAGCAAGGAATCACCATCTTTTGGACTATGAATTTGTGATTGTATTGTTGTTTATATACTAATTGTTGTAATAATTCTGGAGTATTAATTATTTACAGGGCTGATTATATGATGAGTGATGATAATAAGAAGTGTTGAATTAGAATTGGGAGTATGTGGAGTTTACATTTAGACCTGTCAATGGGTCGGGTCCGGGTCAGAACGTAGTGTTCCAGACCTGGACCCGCTAAGTTAATAATGGACCCGGACCCGACCCGTTTGCTCGGCGGGTTTGAAAATTTGGATCCGGACCCAAACCCAACGAGTCTAAGAATCGGGTCGGGTAGACCCGTCCGCCAAGTATGATACGCATACTATTATAAATTTGTGAAAATAACAAGACATGTATGTGAAATATAAAGCAAAGTGTACAAATTTAAAAGTAAAATATATCTTAGCTTCACTTTTCAAAAAAATCAAGGTCTCTCATAGAAAATCAATACTTTTATCTAATAAAGTATCAGTTCTTGTACAAGCATATAGCTCCACACTCTGTGTCGCTTTCCCTCACACAAAAAGCTCGTAGAATAAACTAGAAACTAAGTTATAAAAGATCTCTTGGACTACAAAGAGTATAAATCATATGTAGTATATATTATATATGATAATGATATAATAATATTAATATACATATTGTGTTTTTCCTACCGAGCCCAATACACACTTTATTAGTATGTATTTACGGCCAAAATGGGCATTAGTTTTAGGATATCTTACTATCGCGATGAGTATCACTTATATACTCCCTACGTCCCAGAATTTACTTCCATAATACAAATGGCACACGGATTAAGAAAATGAGAATTGTGTGGTGGAGAGTTATGCAAAGGAGAGAGAAATGTGTAAGAATGTGTAAGAATGGTTGTGAACCACAAATTCTTTGCCAAAAAGGAAAAGGGGAGTTCTTTTTTGGACAGACGAAAAGGGAAAGTTGGAAGTAAATTATGGGACGGAGGGAGTAGTAGTTATGTATTAATGTGTATATACTTATCGAAGAATCACAACTAATAACTTTATGTATTATTATGTATATTAGTTTCTATTTTATTTAAAGTGTTATAACTAATCACTTTATGTATTAGTGTCTGTGTATACAAATAAGGAATTTTAAACGGGTCCGGGTCCTTAACGGGTCGGAATCATATGTACCATATCCAACCTGTTTATTTAAAATACTAACGAGTTTGGATCGGATCCGAATCCGGGTAAACAGAATAAAATATAGATCCGTACCTATTAAAAATAACCGGGTCTAGGTCGGGTTTGGATCTAGACCTGACCCATTGACAGGCCTATAATTACAATGTTTTGGATATATAGTCATGTATATTATTGGTGTAATACGATTAGAACCCCGTTCACGTGAACTAAAATTCCATTAATTAAAAAAAATTAGTTATGCATGAGAGCCTCACTCAAAATTGTAAGATTAATTTTGTATAATTAGAGTCCTATTATGTGTATTAGGGTCTCATTATTTAAAGAGTTTGACATTGTACAATTTTTTTAGAAATTGAATTAATATTGTATTTATTCTGAGAATTCTACACCATTAATATGGTTAATATTAAGATGTCATTCTATTCATCTGATATTAATAATATTTATGATATGAAATGTTTATAATCTGGTCCGATCTGACCTAAATTTTTTATGACCTGCTTAATCTGCTATGATCCCGTATGAATCTTTCTGGTGGCTGATTTAGAATTTAGTTTTTAGTATTCAATATTTTTAAAATTGAAAATTTAAAGAAGATATATCATTGATTTATAACTCAATTGTGACTATAGATTTTTTTATATTTATATGTGCAATATTGGTGTTATATTAAAGATAATAAAAAGATATAAATTATGATATATTTATTTATAAAAGTTAGAGTACAAAAAACTTATAGCACTTAAAAAGGTTCTTTCTCACCGCCTTTCTCCAAATGAGTTGGCTTGATTAAAATAAATAGCAGTGGTGCACCGAGTGAATAGCAGTGATGCATCAAGTGAGCTTGGATCAATCAAATGATTTAGTAATAATTGTAGTGATAACAACATTTTTATTAACCAATAAGGTATTGACACATCATTGATTTATAACTCAGTTTCATTAATTGAAAATAATATATTTTTTATTTTAATATGAGTACTATTGGTGTCCTATGAAAAAATATTAAAAGTTATGAATATTGATACATTTCTTATAAAAAATTGACAAAAAAAAAAGAATAACACTTTAAAAAAAGATATTTTTCTCCCCCCCCCCCCCCCCCCCCCCCCTCCAAATATGTTGTCATGATTAAAACGAATAATAAAATGATTTGAATAGCTGTGAAGCACCGAGTGAACTTAAAATAATTTAATGTTTAAGTAGTACTGATAATAGAAATTTTATTTACTAATAAGAAAGTTACACAGTATTGATTTATAACTCAGAATTATTATATAAAATGATTTTTTTTTATATATATTTAATAATGATGTCGTATGAAAAATTATAAAAAGATATGAATTTTGATATATTTTTTTATAAAAATTGGAGTAAATATTGCACTTTAAAAATATAATAGATTTTTCCTTCACTTTCTCGATCTTGGCGTGATTAAAACGAAAAGAAGTGATGCACAGAGTGAATAAAACTTATGCACCGCATGAACTTGAATTAATTAAATGTTTAAGTAGTACTTGATAATGGAATTTTTATTTACTAATAAAAATATGACACATTATTGATTCACAACTCAGACTTATTGTATAAAATAATAGTTTTTTATTTTTGTATTTATATATGTAATATTGATGTCATATGAAAAAACATAAAAAGTTATGAATTTTAATATTTTTTTTGTAAAAATTGGAACAACTATAGCACTTTAAAAATAAATTTTTCCTTCACTTTCTCTTGGCGTGATTAAAATGAAAAGAAGTGATGCACTGAGCTGAGTGAATAGCAGTGATGCACCTAATGAATTATTCCCGAGCGTGTCTCTTGGCTGCAGAATATGTTAGTCCTAATAATTCAAAACCACCATTAATAAAATTGAACTTGAATTAATTAAATGTTTAAGTAGTACTTATTTACTAATAAGAATATGACACATTATTGATTTATAACTCAGACTTATTATACAAAATAATAGTTTTTTATTTATATATATGCAATATTATAAAAAATAGCACTTTAAAAAACATCACTTGATATAATTTTTGAAAAATTGTAGTAAATATAGCACTTTAAAAAAGTTATTTTTTTTTTCACTTTCTCCAAATGAGTTGGCGTGATTAAAATGAATAGAACTGATGCGAGGAGTGAATATAAATGATGCACTGAATGAATTAGTAGTAATGATAATAAATTTTTTATTGACCAATAATAGATTTACACATCACTGATTTTTAACTTAATTTTAATGATTACGTTGTAATTAAAACAAGTTTTTATGTATGCAACATTGATGTCATACCGAAGATCATAAAAAATTGTGATACTCGATGTATGTTTTGTAAAAATTGAAGTAGTGGTAAAAAAGTTAGAACAATTTTAAAAGAATATATTTTTTCTACTTTACTTTCTCCAAATGAGCAATGATGCACAGAGTCAACTTAAATGAACTAAATCTTTTAGTAGTAAGATAATAATTTTTTTCTTAATCAATAGTTTTTTAACTGAGTTTTACTATATAAAAATAGATAATAATTTTTTATTTTTATATATGCAAAATTGGTGTCATATGAAAAATCATAAAAGATTATGGATTTTGATATATTTTTTGTAAAACTTGGAGTGAAAAAACAAAAGTTATAACATTTTAAAAAGTAAGAGATTTTTTCTCCCATTAATTAATGATGCACAATTGTAGCGAGTGAGTAATATTGATGAGCCGTGATTTATTACCCAATATGAAATTGATGGCACATCATTGATTTTTAACTCAGTTTTATTATATAAAATGATAGATTGTTCTTAAATTTTTGTTAATTTTATAAATGTCTCTTAAATTGTGGTT
Source organism: Cuscuta europaea (assembly GCA_945859875.1). Taxonomy (NCBI): domain Eukaryota; kingdom Viridiplantae; phylum Streptophyta; class Magnoliopsida; order Solanales; family Convolvulaceae; genus Cuscuta; species Cuscuta europaea. Next base: position 18,850,024 of record CAMAPE010000013.1, on the reverse strand, counting down.
TCCTATATATTTCTGGACCCATACTCCATATTTTTTAAAGGACAATGTTCAAGTAAGGTAGGCTCTTTTATTTGAGGTGCTTCCGTGTTGAATTTTTTGATGAAATTTTGTGAGCATGTTTTCCATGAATTGTAGATTATGTCCACCAAGTTTCACAATAAAATTCAATCGGCAAGTCAGTTTAACAAATTATTCAAAAACTGCATTTTATATATTTAAAAACCTGCGTAATTTTGAATAACTATTTAACGGACTTTATGATTGAATTTTAATCTGAAATTTGGTGGACATAGTCTACACTTCATGGAGAACATGCTCAGAAAATTTCATAAAAAAATCGACCCGGAAGCTCCTCAAATAAAAGAGGCCTAAGATTATAACTTTTAGACCTACCTTACAAGAACATTTTCCTTTATTAAAATCCTACTATTCGATATCGAATATTCATTAAACTAGTATTGTACCCGTGCGTTGCACGGAACATATTTTTTTATGTATTTCATGTATAATACGTAGTATCTATTTCAAAATGCTGATGTTACACTACGTATGACATTTATCTAATTACTACTCCGTATAAAGGAAAGTCGAATATGTACATATATGATGCAATAAAATAGAAGCACTTATGTACGTTTTGATCATAAATTCACAATATGTTTTTATTGCTATAATAATTAATTCCAAGAATCTCCCTAGATATATAAAGAAGTGCAGGAGGTAAGGGGAAAATAGTTTTTTATGCAAAAAGTAAAATTTCACCTGAAATAAATTATAAAAGGAAAACATTAAAAGAGTAAGAGATCATTTATTTATGTTTTTGGTGAACTGGGGATCCGATGCGATGGAGATATTTATCTTAAACTTTTTCATTGATATGGTCGTATTTTGTACTCAACGTAAAAATTAAATTCAGTCTTGAATAAAGATATTTTGAAAATTGTATTTTTACAATTTAGGATGTTTTGACTTGGACTGTAATTTAACGATCTGGTATGATTTGATCTGGTCTGAACTGGTCTGGTCTGTGATGCATAACTGTCTAAGTAAAAACATCCTTAGTCTAATATGAATGATGAATATAATCATACGTACTATACTTCGAGGTAAATTATGTATTATCAAAAGAGGGGATTATATATCAAACTACACACTATTAGTAATATGAAAAATATATGCAGAATGTGATGAATATGTTCCTTAGGATCATGTTGATAAGGCGGATGCATTATATTCATTATCTTTGATTAATAAAGTTCATTATTATTTGTTCATAATAAAGTTCATTATTATGGCATTAATTAATGCATTTGGTGTATCCGGCTACATCATTGACATGCTCCTTAGGAGGACAAAATACAAAGCATTAACAGTGTATTATTCTACTAACGTGCCTTTTTTATTTGTTAATATGTAATTCGTCACATTGTAAGTTTTTTACACTACATACTCCGTAATAGTTTAGAGTATAATGTAAACCTAATACAGAGTAACACCGCAATTTATATCCTGCAACCGGCGCACCATGAGGATGGTGCGCCCGGTTGCAAAACGACGCAGCTTCAGTGGTTGATTCCATTATTTTTTATTTCTTTTATTGTTAAAAATTGTAATAACTTTTTTATTTGAAATTCGATTTTTATAAATTTTATATCAATTTTTTATTTTTCATGATCTATCAAATGAGACAAATATTGCTTATGTAATTTTAACAAATTATTTTGAAGTTACATTTGATAATATATCATCAAGTTACATCTTCTTCCGCGCGAGTTACATCTTATTGTACGCGAGTTACATCTTAATATACGCGAGTTATATCTTAATGTATGTGAGTTACACCAAGAAATAAACCCTTGCTACATCTTTCATTTTTATCATTTGAAAAATAGTGTATGAATATGAAATACAATATACTTATTTTATGTGGATTAATAAAATTTTGTATTAAATTGGCAAAGAAAAAAATCAATTTAGTTTTAATTGAATTAGTTCAAGATAAAGATAAGTGAAAAATCACAAATAATTAGATATAACTCACACATAATTACATGTAACTCGCGCATAAAAATATGTAACTCGTGTATAACAAGATGTAACTCATACATAATTACATGTAACTCGCGCATAAAAGTATGTAACTCGTGTATAACCAGATGTAACTCACACATAACAAGATGTAACTCACACATAATAACTTGTAACTGGAGTATAAGATGATGTAACTTCGTATATTATCAAATGTAACTCCAAGCTAGAAGCAAAATAAACAAACTCAATATCTTAAAAACCTCTAAAACATATAAAAGTGATAAAAAAAATATATTATAGAAAAAGTGTATGCATATAAAAATATATTACAAAAAATGTATGAATGTAAAAATTAAAATTACATAGGCAATATTGGTCTCATTTGAAAGATCATGAAAAATAAAAAAATTTGATATAAATTTTATAAAAATCGGATCAAAAATAAAAAAAAATTATTAACAATTTCAAGAAAAGGGGAAATAAAAAATAACAAAGTGTGCATGATGCTCAGCATGCACCGGTTCCACGGTATAAACACTGGAGTAACACACATGCACACAATTTATAAATAAGAGAAAATAAAATATTTACTACTTTGTACTTGCAATAGGCACTGAAAGTAGCACTACATATAAAATGAACTCAATAATTGTTCCATAAGAAAGAAACCCGTAGCGACCGTGTGGAGGTTACATAACCTGAAATAAGACTGGACCTCTGGTGTGAACGTGTATAAGGCCCTACCGTCGCTTTGCTGACTGAGTCACCGTGATTAACCTCTCCACCATCCTGTCGGGTCGAGGTGGGGGCTCCTTGGATGGGAGATTCCAACTTTAGGACCAAGTTCCATAAGAAAGAAGAACTGGGCTATTGACATGTACGTAGTTATGCTCTATACAACTGCTTGTGAACAAATTATTTAAAAATACATTTTATGTCATGTTTGCTTTCAGAAAACAAAAAAAAAAGTGAAAGTTCAGTGAAAAATTCAAAGCAAACAACTTGTGATCATTAAACATCTCTTTTTGCTATATATACAAATTAAATATTTCGTATATGTCAGCAATAAGATGCAGAATTCAAGTATATATCTACTCTAAAAAAGTGAAAGTTCAGAGAAAAACACTTAAGAATAAAAATATAAAAATGTTTTAAAACGGTTAAAACAGAAAGAGAGTGTGTAATCTGAAACCGGCATAGAACTCACACGATGTCTGATCGTAACATGTACTCAGTAATATAAAAAGTTCAGCAAACTCGCACGCGTAGCTCAGTTGGTCGAGTGGTGGGAGATTTGGATCAATGGACCAAGGTTCGAATCCCCGAAGCGACCGGGTGGAGGTCACAAAACCTGAAATAAGGCTGGGCCTCTGGTGCGCACGGGTGTATGAGCCTACTTTCATTCTGGTGACTGAGTCACCGTGACTAACCTCCCCACCATCCTGTCGGGTCGGGTGGGGGACTCCTGGGTTTGGGAGATTCCACATTTTTGGATCAATAGAAAAAGTTCATCAAAGATTGCATTTCTCAGGACAGATAAACCTTTAACATGTCATCATTATAATCACACCTTATTTCAGATGTCATCATGGGTCCTATGGATCTGATGTCATCATGTTCCAATGGTAAAAGTTCACTGTGGGGTTGTTCAGACCTTTCCTCTTTCGATTCATCATATGCCTGTCTAGACGTGGCACCTCGAGGAGTGTCGGCCGCGCCAGAGAAGCCGAAAGACTCAACAACAGGAAGGTGCGCCTTGAAGGCCCCAAATATCCGAAAATATTCTAAGTGTTTGGCTAACTTACAACTCAAAGGAATGGAGGAGAATGTATTATATTCCACTTGATAAAACATTACAATTGGTGACCTTATATAGGCATTACAAGAGGAGTAAAATAATCCCTAGGAAATACAATTTACCTTTCCAAGAAGACCTTTCATCTTTCCAATAAAAGTAGGGAAAGATAATTTATGTTCCCTAGGAAGTAAACTAATTAAGATTAATTAATTAATCCCAACAAATTCCTCCCCTAATCTTAATTCTCTTCGGTCTCTCATTCCGAGCCTTTTGCTTGTAACCTTTTGCAACAAGCCGAGCTTTGTATCGCTCGACCATACCTTCAGCATTGCATTTCTTCTTATACACCCATTTGACTCCGATCGGCTTATGACCTCTCGAGAGATTGGTAAGTTCCCAGGTCTGATTCTTCTCAATCGCTTTTATTTCTTCGTTCATGGCATCTCTCCATTTTTCATCGTGCTTGGCTTCTTCAAAAGTAATATCCTCCCCATCGGCTAGAAGACATACCATGTGAACCTCTGGAGCTGCTTCATATATGTCCTGTATGTTTCTGTACCTTTGCCGGCTCATCCCTTCTTCTTCTTCCTCGTCCCTCGAGGTCGTCATAGATCCCGCCCCGATTGGTTCTAGTGTCATCTCGAGCGGGATTGGAATCTGGGTCCCGCCCGGGGTCTCTTCGTCATTTGAGGTCCCGTCCGGGACGTCCTCGTTATTTGAGGTCCCGTCCGGGACGTACTCCTTCTCTGTGTTCCAATCCCAGCTTCCTTTTTCATTTATCTCTACATCTCTGCTCATTGTGATCTTTTTCTCCTCGGGATCATATAGTCTGTATCCCTTTGTCTTCTCATCATAGCCAATGAAGACAAGCTTCTTGCTTTTGTCTTCCAATTTTGTTCATCTCTGATCGGGCACATGTGCGTAAGAGATACTCCCAAACACCCTCAAGTGTGACACGGTCGGCTTTTGACCACTCCATGCTTCTTGAGGTGTTAGATTTTCAAGATTTGAGTGCGGACACCTGTTCTGTACATACACCGCACATCGTACCGCCTCGGCCCAAAATTGCTTTGGCATATTTTTGCTCTTGAGCATGGATCTTACCATGTCCATAATGCTCCGGTTTTTTCGCTCAGCCACCCCGTTCTGTTGAGGCGAGTACGGGGTGGTAAGGAATCTTCTAATTCCTTCCTCTTCACAAAACTTTGTAAAAGAGTCTGAAATGTATTCTCCTCCCCCCCCCCCCCCCCGGTCTGACCTCAACGCTTTCACCTTCAGCCCGATTGTCTTCTCCACCTCGGCTTTGAAATTTTTGAATGTTTTAAAGGCCTCCGATTTTTCTTTTAGAAAATATACCCAAGTCTTCCTGGTGTAGTCATCAATAAAGGTGATAAAGTACCTTCGCCCACTGAAAGATGATGGCGTGATCGGCCTACAAATGTCTGTATGGACTGTCTCCAATGCTCCCTTGGCTCGGTACTTGGCAGTCTTCTGAAAGCTCGCCCGGGTGTGTTTCCCAAGTACGCAGCTTTCACAGAATTGCTTTGGAAAATCCATCTCGGGTAGTCCATGCACCAAGCCCTTTTTGCTCAGCTCGGCTAATCCTCCAAAGTTCAAATGTCCAAAACGTAGGTGCCATAATAGTGACTTGTCCGTCAGGTCGACTTTCAAGCACTTATGGTTTACGCTTCTCAAATCCAACTTGTACATTCTGTTCTTGGCCATCTCTACCCGGGCAACGGCCCGGCCTCTTCTATCCTTCAAGTGTAGGTATCGACCACTTAGGTCGGCTGAATACCCTTTCTCCATAAGCTGTCCCATGCTTATGATATTTGTCTTCATGCTCGGGACATAGAGTACATTTTCAATCGTCCCCTCTTGTCCATTCTTTTGCAGAAATTTAACCTTTCCTCGGCCTTTGATAACTACTTTTGATGTATCTCCAAAAGATACATTTCCTCCCTCAGCCTCCTTCAACTCAGTGAATAAATGTTTATAACCACTCATGTGGTTGCTCGCCCCGGTATCCAAGTACCACGTAGCGTCGTCTGTTAAGCTTCCTTCTTTGTGTGCTAGTAAGAGCACTCCTTCCTCATCTCCATCATCATCCTCATGCTCAACAACATTTAGATTCTCCTCCGGTTTTGGTTTCGACCAACAGTCTCTTGCGAAATGTCCCCGTTTCCCGCAATTGTAGCATTCCCCATCGGGTCTGCCTCCCCGACCGCCTCGGGCAGCTCCTCTACCTCGGCCTCTCCAGGTCGGGCGATGTTGGTCCTCCCGGTTCTGGTGGGTATTCTCCTCTCGGTTGTAGTCTCCTCTTCCTTGGCCCCGACCACGGAAGTGACCTCGGCCTCGGCCTCTCGGTTGATGGGCATACATTGTCTTCTCCTCTACCACCACAGTTTGTAATGCCTCTTCTAGCGATTCTAGCCGCTTCATCTTTCTTTGTTCATGTGCCTCCAACGACCCTGACAGGTCGTCAATGGTAAGCGTCTCAATATTTCTAGCTTCTTCGATTGCGCATACCACGTTCTCGAATTTGTCCGTAAGTGTTCGTAGAATTTTTTCTACTATCCGACTCTCACTTACGGTTTCACCATTTCTCTTCATATGGTTTGCTATGGTCATCACCCGATTAATGTACTCGGTGACCTTCTCGTTCTCTTTCATCCGCATAGTCTCCAACTCTCCTCGTAGAGTTTGCAACCTCACTTGCTTTACTCTTTCCCCTCCTTTGAATACTCTTTCGATGATGTCCCAAGCTTCTTTTGAAGTTTCGGCATCAGCTATTTTCTCGTGGATGGTGTCATCCACTGCTTGAAGCAACCAAAACAGTGTCGTTTGGTCCTTCTTTTGTGCTCCTTCGAGTTCCACTTGTTGGGCAACCGTCAAGACGGTTCCTTCCTCCGGTGTTGTGTAGCCATTATCGACAACATCCCATACTCCTTGTGACTTCAATAGTGCTCTCATTTGAGCATTCCATCGGTCGAAGTTTGCTTTCTTCAATTGAGGTAGTTGGCCGAACATGGTGGCTGTCATCTTCTTCTTCAACGGTGGCTCTGATACCAATTTGAAGGCCCCAAATATCCGAAAATATTCTAAGTGTTTGGCTAACTTACAACTCAAAGGAATGGAGGAGAATGTATTATATTCCACTTGATAAAACATTACAATTGGTGGCCTTATATAGGCATTACAAGAGAAGTAAAATAATCCCTAGGAAATACAATTTACCTTTCCAAGAAGACCTTTCATCTTTCCAATAAAAGTAGGGAAAAATAATTTATGTTCCCTAGGAAGTAAACTAATTAAGATTAATTAATTAATCCCAACAAATTCCTCCCCTAATCTTAATTCTCTTCGGTCTCTCATTCCGAGCCTTTTGCTTGTAACCTTTTGCAACAAGCCGAGCTTTGTATCGCTCGACCATACCTTCAGCATTGCATTTCTTCTTATACACCCATTTGACTCCGATCGGCTTATGACCTCTCGGGAGATTGGTAAGTTCCCAGGTCTGATTCTTCTCAATCGCTTTTATTTCTTCGTTCATGGCATGCCGGATTCAGTTTTTGTTAACTGCATATTGGCAGTTTTTGTTACCTACACGACAACTGCACGTAGACTTTATTTTGACATGTGATAAGAGGCGGGAACAGTTATATGTCTCACGGTTCCATTGATATATATATATATATATATATATATATATATATATATATATATATATATATATATATATATACATACAGACATAGAACTCTTTTGAAATACAAGAAAATGGGTAGATTTTTTAATCCTAGAGTCCATTTAATAATCCATGTTTTCAATTTATTAGTTAATTGTTTTACCAAACACATTTGTCCCTCTTTATATTGTCATCTTTTAAAAATAGTAGGTTTTAATTCATTATTTTAATTAATATATTTATGTGAAATTAATAAATTTATATTTTTATAATAGTATTTTTAACAAAAAATACTTTTATATCATTTTCATGTCATCAATATTATCGTATATAAATATAAAATCGGTCAAAGTTTAACATATTTGACTTAAAAAATCAAATTTGACTAAATAAAAAGGGACAAAAAAATAGTTTTTGACTTCGCGTAATGAATTATTTCTAACGAAATTGAATAAAGTTACTGTAAATAATTATTTTAATTTTTCATGTAATGTTTTTCTGATTATACCAAATATATTTTAAATATAATTTTTTCTTAATCATATTCACCCACTTGATTCACAATTTCATAATTTTGAGCACATTATGTCAATTCCATTTATTTTCGCCCTCACTCCGCGCACCCCAGAAACTACTTCGCGCACCCAATTTTGTGCATTTGTGGACATTTGTACCCTTTTTTGACATGCTCAATTATTTACACACACGCACGTCATGATATGCAATCTGTAGCCGTACTTTAGGTTTTTAAAGAACCGCTTTCTATGATGGCTTCAATTGTACAAACAATTACTATAAGTAGGGGTGGACATAAAACCCGAACCGAACCGGTACCGAACCGTCCCGTAATGTTACCGAACTGAATACCGGGTATTTAAACGGTTCTACAGATTTTTATCCCGTACCGAAACCGTACCGTTTGAAACGGGTACGGGACCGGTCCTAGATTTTGAGAACCGAAAAATACCGGACCGAACCGTTCGTAAATAATGCATTTGAATTTTTTTATATTTTTTCTATATCAATAGATCTAGACCAACAATTTTATACCCCAAGTATGTATTCATGTGTTCCTAAAATATCTAAAATGTGTTTTATATATATATTGTTAGTTTTTCTTTTTAGATAATTGATGTTATATTTTGGTATGTATTGAAAGTATTAAAATTTTAGAAATCATTAATGATTATTTATTTCTAATAATGTAGTGTACATGACTTTTTGTTGTATCATATGTTGGAAAAATGTGTTAAAAATTGCATTAAATGGTCATTTTGGGGCAATTATTTGAGTGGGGTCCACTTCCGATTTGGGTCGGATCAAAGTGGTTTCGGGTTGTCCTTGTTAAGGGCTACAATTCGATATATGGTACGCTCAAAACGGATAACGGGAGAATGAGAAATTGATTCTCGAAGTTCGCTCGTTGAAATGGAAAAACTGGGAAAATGATGAGTTTCTAGTGTGTTTTATCCCACACCGAAAAACTCAAGGGATTTTCACCCCCTTTTAAAGGGAAGCCTCTTTTAAGGAGTTAAGATTCCTAAAGGGAAAGGCTCTCTCTTACGCGCAGGGGGGGTGCCGATTAAATCCCGAAACGGAGAAGAAAAACCGCGACTCGTGTGCGCGGGCGACCTGCGGACACGAATGGCATCCAAAAATCTACCCTCCAAGGGGGTTTGTTGGCTTCGGACAGAAACCCTCCAAGGGGGTTCTGTTGGCTTCGGACAGAAACCCTCCAAGGGGGTTCTGTTGGCTTCGGACAGAAACCCTCCAAGGGGGTTCTGCTGGCTTCGGACAGAAACCCTGCAAGGGGTGTTCTGTTGGGGTCTTCTGTCGCGCACTTCTTCCGTTACAACAATTAATGCCCAACGTTCTTCTCTTTTAATGCTACGTTAAATGGACAGTTTATGGACGATTCAATGCCCAACGGACTGGTCATTGTTGTCCAACGTTCAGGTCCATTAACACCCCATTTAACACACAACAAATCCTCCTATAAATAGCTGGCAGGTGCTTTGCAACAAACACACGGTTTGACAACGCACAACACTTTCCTCACGTTTTCTTGAGCTAAAAACTCTTCCAGCTACTCCCAAAATTCCTTCTGTGTTCATACTTGGTTCTCGTTCGCTGGAACTCTTGTTTGTGTGCTCAAACATTACTTCGTAGTCATCGTATCCTGGGAAACGATTGTTGCAACGCTCCTAGCACCGTGGGAGGCAACAAATACGTTTTAAGGAAATCGTGCGTAGCACGAGCTTTGGCTAATTCTGCTTCATCTCCTTTCTTGTTTTTCTCTAGTCATTTTATTTAATTAATTTATTTTAATTAATTTTCTTTATTTTCCGAAACACACCCTACAATCTTAAAACGTATTTGTTGAGCTTGTATCATACGGATACAATCTTAAAACATATTTGCCTTGGTTGCTGTACTGCGGTAAACAATCTAAAAACATAGTTTGTCACTTTGGTGAACGAACTTAATTTTTGTGTTTTCGGAAAAACGTTAAAGAACGAAAATGACTTCTCAAGAAAACGAGATTGGTGTTGGGCAGAATGTTCTGAACGACAATCACTCTGAAAGCGGAGCACCGGTGAACAATAGTTCACAACGCGGTGCATCTGCTTTGGCCAACCAAAGGGCTATCCCTATGGTGACCGTGCCAAGCAACTCTGTGGAGAAACCCGAGAAATTCAACGGGTTAAACTTCAAGAGGTGGCAGCAAAAGATGCTATTTTACCTCATTACTCTCGGTCTTGCTAGATTCTTGACCGAAGATGCGCCGGTAGCAACCGGGGGTGAGGTGGATGCGCAATCTTTCAACGCGGTTGAAGCTTGGAAACATTCTGACTTCCTTTGCCGAAACTACGTGTTGAACGGGCTTCATGATGCTTTGTACGACGTGTATAGCAAATTAGCTACGGCTAAGGAGCTATGGAATGCTTTGGACCACAAATATAAAAGCGAGGATGCCGGCGCAAAGAAATTTGTTGTTGGTCGATTCCTTGACTTTAAAATGGTGGATTCGAAGACGGTCTTGAGTCAAGTTGAGGAGATGCAAATGATCTTCAACGAAATTCGAGATGAAGGAATGACAGTTAGTGAGTCTTTCCAAGTGGCATCAATTATCCATTTATTGCCGCCGGCTTGGAAGGATTTCAAGAACTACCTTAAGCATAAGCGAAAGGAAATGAACTTGGAGCAATTGATCCTCCGTCTGCGGATTGAAGAGGATAACCGGAAGAACGATGGGAAACTCCCAATTGTTCATGGCGCCAAGGCCAACATGGTGGAGCATGCTAAAGGCTCCAAAAATAAAAATAATGGGAAGAGCAAGCTCGGTCCCAAGGGAGGCGTTTCCAAGACAAAGTTCAACGGAAAATGCTTCAATTGCAATAAGAATGGACACAAGTCCTCGGATTGCAAGGCACCAAGGAAGAAGAAAGATTCTCACGTGAACTTGGTGCAAGGTGGGCAAAAGGATGAAGACATCATCCTTGCGGCTGTGGTGACCGAGGTCAACCTCGTTGGATCCAATTCCAAGGAGTGGTTCGTGGACACCGGTGCTACCCGGCATATTTGCTCAAACCGGGAGCTATTCACGACCTTTGAGCCATCAAATGGTGAAAAGGTGTGGATGGGAAATTCTGCTCATTCCGCGGTGGAAGGCGTGGGCAAAGTGGTCCTGAAGATGACTTCGGGCAAGGAGCTGACTCTAAACCAAGTTTTGTTCGTTCCGGAAATACGCAAAAACCTGATTTCCGGTTCGTTGTTGAACAAACATGGCTTTCGCATGGTTTTTGAGTCGGACAAATTAGTTTTGTCTAAGTCGGGAATGTATGTGGGAAAGGGGTATGCATGTGACGGGCTGTTTAAGCTCAATGTAACGACTATTATTATTAATAATAATAAAATCCCTTCTGCTTACTTGCTTGAGTCTTCCAATGTGTGGCATGGTAGACTAGGACATGTTAATTTTAATTCTATACGTAGATTAATTAACATGGAGCACATTCCTAAATTCACAATTGATGTGAAGCACAAATGTGGAGTTTGTGTAGAGGCAAAACTAGCGAAAACGTCTTTCAAATCAGTTGAAAGAAAAACGGAACCACTTGAATTAATTCATAGTGACGTTTGTGATTTTAAATCAATACAAACACGTGGCGGTAATAAATATTTTATTACCTTTATCGATGATAGCACTCGCTATTGCTACGTTTATTTATTAAAAAATAAACACGAAGCAATCGATAAATTCATTCTTTATAAGAATGAAGTGGAAAACCAACTTAATCGACGGATTAAGGCGGTTAGGAGTGATCGAGGTGGTGAGTATGAAGCACCAATTGGTGACTTTTGCGCTAGTGTGGGTATAGTACACGAACGTACCGCACCCTATTCACCTCAATCAAACGGTGTTGCTGAACGAAAGAATCGCACATTGAAAGATATGATGAACGCGATGCTAGTAAGTTCGGGCTTGCCACAAAATATGTGGGGCGAAGCAATCTTGACAAGCAATTACCTTTTAAATAAGGTTCCCCGGAAAAAATATGATAAAACTCCGTACGAGTTGTGGAAAGGCAGACGGTCTTCCTATCAATATTTAAAAGTGTGGGGGGGTCTTGCTAAGGTGCTTGTACCAACACCTAAGAAAATAAAAATAGGTCCAAAAACGGTGGACTGTATTTTTATTGGATATGCACAAAATAGTAGTGCTTATCGGTTTTTAGTGTACGATTCGAATAATCCGGATGTACATAAAAACACAATAATTGAATCAAGGAATGCTTCATTCTTTGAAGATGTATTTCCATGCAAGTCCAACGAAGGGCCTAGCACGTCAAAACGAACATTTGACGTAGCTATGAAAAATACTAGCGAGGGATCCGGAGAAGAACCCGAACCCAGACGTAGCAAACGTGCTAGAGAATTGAAAAATCCTTCGGACCGGATTTTCTCACCTACTTGGTAGAATTTGACTCGGATATTCTAACATGTATGGTAGAAAATGAACCGGATTTTCTAACATGTTTGGTAGAAAATGAGCCACGGACTTATACGGAAGTCGTGACGTCTACTGAAGGTCCTATGTGGAAAGAAGCCATCAAAAGTGAGGTGGACTCTATCCTAAAAAATCACACGTGGGAATTGGTTGATCTCCCTCCGGGATGTAAACCTTTGGGATCCAAGTGGATTTTTAAACGTAAAATGAAACCAGACGATTCCATTGATAAGTATAAGGCCAGACTTGTAATCAAGGGATAAAAGCAACGCGAGGGCCATGATTACTTTGACACGTATTCTCCCGTGACGAGAATAAATTCCATTAGGATGATACTAGCGATTGCCGCTTTGCGGAATTTGGAAGTTCATCAAATGGACGTAAAAACCGCTTTTCTAAATGGCGATATAGACGAAGAAATCTATATGGAACAACCCGAGGGTTTTCGTGTTCCAAGCCAAGAAAAGAAGGTTTGTAAATTAATTAAATCATTGTATGGATTGAAACAAGCCCCTAAACAGTGGCACGAAAAGTTCGATCATGCAATGTTAATTAATGGGTTTAAGATAAACGAAAGTGACAAATGCGTCTATGTGAAAAGCACGGTAGACGGCTATGTCATTTTATGTTTATACGTGGATGATATACTCATCGTGGGTAGCAATAATCTAATGATTAATTCTACCAAAAGCATGTTAAATTCTAAATTTGACATGAAGGATATGGGGCTGGCCGATTTAATCCTTGGGATTAAAATAATTAGAGGACCTGACGGTCTAACGCTAAGCCAATCCCATTACGTTGATAAAATCCTTACTAAATTTAATAAGGATGATTATCAAGAGGCAAGGACACCATTAGATAAAAACACTCATCTTACCAAAAATCGTGGAGAGTGTATTTCTCAAGTAGAATACGCTAGGATTATTGGAAGTTTGATGTATGTAATGAGTTGTACCAGGCCTGATATTGCCTTTGTGGTTAGTAAGCTAAGTAGATATACTACCAACCCCGGTGATGAACACTAGAAGGCAATAATACGGGTTTTGAGGTATTTACGTAAAACCCAAAACCTTGGACTGCACTATGGAAGATATCAGCTGTACTTGAAGGGTATAGCGACGCTAGTTGGATATCCGACATAAAGGACTCTAAGTCCACAAGTGGATATGTTTTCACTTTGGGAGGTGCAACCGTGTCATGGAAATCCTCGAAACAAACGTTAATAGCTAGATCCACGATGGAATCTGAGCTAATAGCCTTGGATAAGTGCACTGAAGAGGCTGAATGGCTACGCCATTTTCTCAAGGATATTCCAAGTTGGGAGAAGCCTGTCCCTCCAATATGCATACATTGCGATTGTCAAGCGGCAATTGGAAGGGCACAGAGCAATCTCTACAATGGTAAGTCTAGACACGTTCGTCGTAGACATAACACCATTAAACAACTCCTCACAACAGGTGTTATCACTGTTGACTACGTAAAGTCAAAGGATAACATAGCGGATCCGCTAACCAAGTCATTGGATAGAGAATTGTTGGAGAAGTTGTCACGAGGAATGGGACTAAAGCCCGTGAATTGAAAAGTTCTATAGTGGATACCCAACCTAGTTGGTCCTAGGTTCAAAAGGGACAACTAAATTATAGAGCGAAGGATGGTCACTGTGGGGGTCCCGGACTCCTACCCACTCCTCGTTAAAACAGTGACTCCCGCACGAGGTTAGCAAAAACGTTTGCTTTAATGATTCTAAAATGTTGATCTACTCGATAACATTGGAAGAGTATGCGGGATACTCGTGAAAGAATCACCTATGTGAGAGAGAAGAGGGCCGCTTCAAAGGAGAACTGTAAAGGCTCAGTTCTTTAGAAACTCTTGCAGAACCAGGACGGTGACCCATGGCCAAAACGGGCACATCCATGAGAACGGAACAAAGTTGGAAGGTTCTTGTGTAAAGATAAGTCAATGTTTACACGACGGCAGTATAGTTCAAGGACATCGAGTCTACTAGACAGCCAGTAAATAAACGTGTCTCTACAACGGAAGGTTCAAAGGACAAAACCTACCTCTCCGTATGCAAGGATCATACGGTGAACACAACGTGTCCTCCTATCTTCGTGTCTTTTTAAGTCTCGAAAATCAATTTTCATTCATGTGGGGGATTGTTGGAAAAATGTGTTAAAAATTGCATTAAATGGTCATTTTGGGGCAATTATTTGAGTGGGGTTCACTTCCGATTTGGGTTGGGTCAAAGTGGTTTCGGGTTGTCCTTGTTAAGGGCTACAATTCGATATATGGTACGCTCAAAACGGATAACGGGTGAATGAGAAATTGATTCTCGAAGTTCGCTCGTTGAAATGGAAAAACTGGGAAAATGATGAGTTTCTAGTGTGTTTTATCCCACACCGAAAAACTCAAGGGATTTTCACCCCCTTTTAAAGGGAAGCCTCTTTTAAGGAGTTAAGATTCCTAAAGGGAAAGGCTCTCTCTTACGCGCAGGGGGGGTGCCGATCAAATCCCGAAACGGAGAAGAAAAACCGCGACTCGTGTGCGCGGGCGACCTGCGGACACGAATGCCGTCCAAAAATCTATCTCTCAAGAGATACGGTTAATTTTTGTTTTCTTCCCGAAACGGTTATTTTTTCCCCAGAAGTGCTCCGGACAGAAGGTCTCGGACAGAAACCCTCCAAGGGGGTTCTGTTGGCTTCGGACAGAAACCCTCCAAGGGGGTTCTGTTGGCTTCGGACAGAAACCCTCCAAGGGGGTTCTGTTGGCTTCGGACAGAAACCCTCCAAGGGGGTTCTGCTGGCTTCGGACAGAAACCCTCCAAGGGGTGTTCTGTTGGGGTCTTCTGTCGCGCACTTCTTCCGTTACAACAATTAATGCTCAACGTTCTTCTCTTTTAATGCTGCGTTAAATGGACAGTTTATGGACGATTCAATGCCCAACGGACTGGTCATTGATGTCCAACGTTCAGGTCCATTAACACCTCATTTAACACACAACAAATCCTCCTATAAATAGCTGGCAGGTGCTTTGCAACAAACACACGGTTTGACAACGCACAACACTTTCCTCACGTTTTCTTGAGCTAAAAACTCTTCCAGCTACTCCCAAAATTCCTTCTGTGTTCATACTTGGTTCTCGTTCGCTGGAACTCTTGTTTGTGTGCTCAAACATTACTTCGTAGTCATCGTATCCTGGGAAACGATTGTTGCAACGCTCCTAGCACCGTGGGAGGCAACAAATACGTTTTAAGGAAATCGTGCGTAGCACGAGTTTTGGCTAATTCTGCTTCATCTCCTTTCTTGTTTTTCTCTAGTCATTTTATTTAATTAATTAATTTTAATTAATTTTCTTTATTTTCCGAAACACACCCTACATCATATTTGTGCATTTTTTACAACTTATTTAATATGGTTTAAATCTTAGCTCTCAAGGTTCAACTATAAATTAAATTAGAACTACGGAGTAATATTTAACCTAGAACGAAGAAGAAGAATGTTGAAGATTTCTATTATATTCAACAATTTGATGATATTCGTTTTTATATTTTCACATGAACTTAGTAATTTAAAAATGATATTTATCTCGTGCGTCATCGTTTTGCTATACTTTTTCTTAGTTGTGTTGCAATATTTGTGCATTTGTGAATTTTAGTAATATGTATGCAATTTCTTGTATTTATTTCAACATTTCATGTGAGTTGGTTGGTGTGATGATGTCTACTAATTGCAAGATTTGTTCAAAAAATTTAGCATGTGTTTGGCATTGTAGCGTACCGTTTTGTACCGTTCCGAAATGACATGGTACCGAACGGCTCTATCCTTGGAAGCGAACCGTTCCGGACCGCTCCCACCCCTAACTATAAGTTTTTATAAAATACTAATATACGGATTAGTTGTATAAGATTTTAGCAATCAGGTTATATGAATCTTGAAATTATTTTAAAAAGGGAGAACTATCAAATAAGCCCTCAAACTTTCATAAAAAGTGCAAATAAGCCCTTTTTCAAGAGACTTTGTCCGGCTGTCGCCATTTGGAGCGATTTCTGTTGGAATTTTTTGATGAAATTTTTAAAGCATTTTCTTCATTAAGTCTAGTTTCCCCATACCAAATTTCAGCTAAAAATGCAATCAAGAATACAGTCAAATGATTTTCTGAAATATACTGCGCTGTCGAACTGCGCTGTTAGCTTCCAAAATTAATTTGACTACCTTCCCGATTGCATTTTTAGCTGAAGTTTGGTATGAGTAAACTAGACTTAATGAAGAAAATGCTCAAAACAATTCATCAAAAAATTCCACCGGAAACTGCCCCAAATGGCGACAGGCGAACAAAGCATCTTGAAAAGGGCTTATTTGCACTTTTTATGAAAGTTCGAGGGCTTATTTGATAGTTCTCCCTTTTAAAAACAGTGTCCTTAATTTTCACACCTTCAAGGTACTTGCTAATTTCACACCTACGACATACTTACTTGGTAATCTTTATTTTTATAATCAAATAGGACACTATTTAGTAGTATTATACTCCGTAATTATGAGCCTATTTGGTGACCCTATTTTTCGGCTTATCAAACATATCAGCCAACTTTTTTTATAAAACACATAAATTTTGATTTAGGGCATTGAATTGTGTAATAATAAGAAAAAAGTAAGTTTGAATCAGCTTAAAATTCAATCTGGAAGGCCAAACAATTTTTGGAAGATGATTGCGTTTTTATATGTATATTTTGGCTCAGTTATTTTCCAAAAATTATTTGACTGCTTTCTCTATTGAACTTTAGCTAAAATTATGTAGAAGTGTATTGGTGAGGATTGGTTTTTTGTAATAGTTGAGTGTGAGAGTTTGCTCCTCCTATTGTAATTCTGTTCTTGATATTGAATAGAAGAATTTTCCAATCCCAACAAGTGGTATCAGAGCGAGGTTGAGTTTCCATACACTGTTTTCTCATTTTCAGATAAATTTCTACAGGTTAGAAAATCGTGATTTTTCAAGTTGCTCGGAATCAGGATCTGATCATACCGTTAGATTCGTCTCGGCGAGACGAGAAATCTGGTATTTTTGGGGATTTTTTGGGCCACCGGAAGAGGCCGTACGCGCCGCCGGAAAACTGCCCGCATCATCACTACGTCATCACGCAGTCCAGAGGAAGAAGACGATCCACGTCAACTGCCACGTCATCGCCACGTTGGACCACGTCAGCGACAGTGGTGCCGAGTCATCCGCCACGTCATCCACCCGAGTCGTCCGTTGTGAGCCACGTCAGACGCCACGTGGCTACACGTCATCGCCACGTCAGCGAGGGAGCAGAGCCACGTCATTCGCCTGCTGGGTTGCGGGCTGGGCTGCTGCCTGAACCGGACCGAACCGGTTCGTGCTTTTGGAGGCCGGTTCACCCGTTTCCAGACCAGTTTTGGACGAGGTCAGACCGGTTCTTACCATTTTCGGCCATTCCGGATCCAACTGTGAGCTCCGTTTGTCCAAATTCGGCTTCGAAAATAAGGTACGAGATATATAGAGCGTTTTATTATGGATAAATCATCGTCGGACACCATGATTGCGCTCACATCCACAAACTACAATATGTGGAAGCCTCGGATGGAGGATTTGCTAAATTTGAGGGATTTAGCGGATCCTCTTGATAATAATGGTGTGAAACCGGATAAAAAGACGGATGAAGAATGGACAAAAATGAATCGAAAAACTGTCGCACAAATTCGACAATGGATAGATCATAGTGTGTTCCACCATGTTGCTCAAGAACAAAGTGCTTACACACTATGGGAGAAGCTTGGTAGCATGTATCAAGCAAAAACCGCCCGAAATAAGACGTTACTAATGAGGAGATTAGTAAACCACAAATTACGTGGGGGTATTTCGGTGTCAGAACACACCAGTCAATTCCAGGATCTTGTGAATCAGTTGAGCACCACCGGATGGGTTCTCAAAGATGAAGAGCAGGCGATACTACTCTTGAGCTCTCTACCTGACAGCTGGGAGACTTTTGTTGTCACTCTCAGTAATTCTGCTCCAAATGGGAAGGTGACTATGCAGATGGTCACAGATGCCCTGATGAATGAAGAAGCCCGAAGGAAGGAAGCCGGGACGGAACAATCATATGTCCTCATATCAGAAACTATGTCACGCCCCGGACCTAGCCGGACACGTCAACAACCCGCCGTACAGTACGAATAGTCAACCGCAGTTCAACTCATCCATACTATACAAGGCGTCATGAATATCATTCACACGTAGTACATCCATAAACAAACATAATGTAAAACATGCATTTTAAACAGCGGAAGCGTTAATACAATTGTTCAAGCCACACTTGGCATAACTAGGCATGCAAGCCCCCAAAGTAATTATTCAGAAAATATTATCCATGAGCATTAGTGTAATTGTTTTTAAAACAGAACGGGAGAAGCACGAACCACGTCTTCTTCCCTTGATTCCTCCCGAAGCAACGGGCAATGGCAGCGACCTTCACGTTCTACCTGAAACTGTGAGGTGGCCTCCCCCGTGAAGGGGATGTCAGTACTTGGAAATATTTGACAAGTACAATAGCAACTATACTAAGTATAATCAACGTTTTAATTTCCAAGTCCCTCAACTTAGGGTACTATTATATTATAGGCCATAACCCTCGGTTACCCCTTTTTACCTTTAACTGTACTTACTTTACATAAAGTCAAGTAGACGGCCCGTAGGCCCATATTCATTTAGAATTCACCATTTCCTTTCCCCCGTGACCGCGAGTCACGATAACCCCGTGGGGTCCCATCGAGCCCCAATCGTATAGCATGGGCTCGGCCCAACTATATCTCTATACAATCCTCTAACTCGATGTATCATATCAACATTTGTATGGCAAGGGCTCGGCCCAACTACGTTTCCATACCAACCATAACTTCGTGGCAAGGGCTCGGCCCAACTACGTTTCCACGGAGGTCACATATACATGGCAAGGGCTCGGCCCAACTACGTTTCCATGCTAATCGTATTACATGGCATGGGCTCGGCCCAACTACATCTCCATGTCATCCTAGAGTCCAACTCTATTTATTTTCATAATCAAATTCTCAAGCAAGTCCTATGCCTAGAATCAATTTCCGGAGGTGGCCTTTAGGCCTACCCCTAATCACTCCTTAGTGTTCATACCATTCACCCTTAAGTATCTCTTGAGACTACTTAAGGCATATCTATTCACAATCCTACCTCTTAGGATTTATTTCATCATCTATTTATATTAATTCCCCAACTAGTATCTTGATACTAATTGGACAACCTTAGAACATGCCAAGTTCCTATTTCCCATATTGCATTTCATTTCCATTGATTTCTCAATCCAAGTATAGTTTAATCTCAATATCAAAAATATCACTTTAATTCATTCATGAATCTCATACATGAAGTAAAGTATATTTTATCACAATGTCATCTTAGTAATTCCATTAACATGCCATTCCATTCATTTCACATAATCATACACAATTATTCTAAATTTGTATATCATGCTTCACTTACCCATATACATATTATTTTCATTTAGACATTATTAATCTTTAATAGTCCATGAAAATCCCATCTAATTACTTTAGGCATTCTTATGAAATTAACTCACTAATTATAAGCAATATAGTCAGCCATCCTCACCTTATGAAGTGCTGAAATAGTTGCCTTTGCTACGCCCCTCGATCAATCCCCGTTCTAGGCCGATTGGAGGTGTAAAACTGGTCTGCTGGGCAAAAGCCGGGCGGCTTTCACGAAAGCCGGGCGGCTTTCGTGGTCTGCAACTGCGACTAGCTCCTTTGAAGTGGCGGTTTCCGGCGGTTTCGACTCCTATCGATTGGCCAACCCTCCTAGGTTAATTACCACCACTTTATATCAATATTCTACACTTTTAAATGTGTAGAACTCATGATTTAATCCACCATATGATTCCTTAAAAATCATACACAAAAACTAGTTAAAGAAAATACTAGTTGAGCTCTTACCTCAACTCAAGCCTTTTCCTTTTGGATTTCCTTCTTCCTTAGGTCCTTCAAGCTCAGGAATACTCTGAGATTTTCTCAAGTCTCCTCCCTCTCCCTCTCTTGTGTGAGTTATCCGTATGATTAGAGTAGGGGTGGGGGAGTATTCTTTACTCTCAACCCAATCACTCTCATGAAGAGTCCAAAGGTAATTAATGGGTGAGGGTGAGTTTGTCTCCCTGAGGTTTCCCTTATTATTTGATCAATCAGCACCCCTAAAACGTGGGGTGGCCCCCACTTATGTGGGAGGTCATCCCATTATGTCCCGGTGTGTACAATCGGCCCCGAAAGTTGTATTTCTCGGTCCGTTTTAATCATATTTTATTTTATCGGGCCAAATAAAATATATCACGCGTTCCTAATAATTATGGACCTTTGGAATAGCTGTACATTCCCCAACATTAATTTAGGAGTCTCCGAAACTCATTTCGGGCTGTTATCCGCTAAATCACCAATACCGGTAATTGGGCCCCGTTTGACCAACCGGTCAACTCCATGCCTTACTTATGGCCCAAATAAAATATCCGCCACCATATATATTATCTAGACCAAGATGAATATAATATGTGGTTCGGGAATTACCGGGCGGTCCCCGTTCCCGCTGTGGGCCCCACATGCAATTTACTATTCACGTAAAAGAAATAATAAAAATTTACAATTACGCAAATTCATAAATCATCTCTCAAGGTTTATTACATACTTTACTAAAAGTAAATATGCTCGGGGTCGGTGTTACAAGTTCACCCCCCCTTAACGGGAATTTCGTCCCCGAAATTCACAATCGATTATTCAAACAGAAATGCATACTGCTCCTTCATCGAGGCTTCAGTCTCCCAAGTTTCTTCTTCAACTCGGTCACTTTTCCAAAGGATTTTAACCATTGGAACTTTCTTGCATCTTAGCTTCTTTACTTGTCTATCAAGTACCCTTACCGGTTGCACGGCGTAGTTCAAGTCTTCCCGTATTTCCACGGGTGGTTTCTCTAGTACATGAGATGGATCCGGAATGTACCTCTTAAGCATAGACACATGGAATACATTATGTATTTTCTCCAATTCCGGAGTCAACTGCAATCGGTATGCTACGGCCCCAATTCTCTCAAGAATTACAAATGGCCCTATGTAGCGTGGGTTGAGTTTCCCTCGGCTCTGAAATCGGATGATTCCTTTCCAAGGTGAAACTTACAAAAATACCTCATCCCCAACCTTAAATTCTAAGGCTCTTCGGCGCTTATCGGCATAGCTCTTCTGTCTATCCTGTGCCGCCTTAAGTCTGTCACAGATCATCTTTACCTTTGACTTGGTGATTTCCACCAACTCCGTGCTCTCGAGTTTGGCCATGCCAACCTCGTCCCAACACAGAGGTGTACGACATCTCCTCCCATACAATGCCTCGTATGGAGGCATGCCTATACTCGCCTGATAACTGTTGTTATAGGCAAACTCCACAAGTGCCAGATGGTTGTCCCAACTCCCTTGGAACTCCAATGCACAAGCACTCAGCATATCCTCTAATATCTGTATAACCCGCTCGGATTGTCCATCCGTTTGCGGATGGAAAGCTGTACTGAATTTCAGTTTTGTCCCCATAGATTCTTGGAACTTCGGCCAAAATCGTGATGTGAATCGCGGATCTCTATCGGATACGATGGTTATAGGAACCCCATGCAGCCTCACGATCTCATCCACATACAACTTGGCTTACCTTTCCAGTGCATAGGTGGTGTTGATAGGCAGAAAGTGTGCACTCTTTGTGAGCCTATCGACCACAACCCATACGGCATCGTAGTTCTTAATCGTCCGTGGCAGCCCCACCACGAAATCCATAGTCACGTGCTCCCACTTCCATTCAGGAATGGAAAGTGGCTGTAGTAACCCAGCCGGATGCTGATGTTCTGCCTTAACTTGCTGACAAGTAAGACACCTACTGATGTACTCGGCTATTTCCCTCTTCATACCCGACCACCAGTAACTCTCCTTCAAATCACGGTACATCTTCGTGCCTCCCGGGTGCATGGCATACGCCGATGAATGGGCCTCCTCTAAGATGGACTTTCGGAGCTCCTCATCCAAGGGTACACACATTCGGTCACGAAATAATAAGAGACCATCGTCTCTCTCCCTGAAATCCTCAATCAGTCCCGCTAGCATGCGTTCTCGGACCTTCATGAGCTCCTCATCAGCTTCTTGACCCTTCTTGATCTCATCAAGTAGTGTAGGTCTCACCTCGAATCTAGCTAACAAAGCACCGTCACTAGATACCTCCAATCGGGCTCTCAATGCCCTCAAACTCGTCAGCAATGCCCCAGACGAATTCTTTCGGCTCAGGGCATCTGCTACCACATTGGCTTTACCGGGGTGGTACTCGATAACTAGATGGTAGTCTTTTATTAACTCCATCCACCGTCTCTGTCTCATGTTTAACTCTTTCTGAGTAAACACGTATTTCAGGCTTTTGTGGTCAGTGTATATATGACATGTTTCCCCGTAGAGATAATGTCTCCAAATCTTCAATGCGAACACCACCGCCCCCAGCTCTAAGTCATGAGTGGGATAATTTACCTCATGCTTCTTCAACTGTCGTGAAGCATAGGCAATCACCCTCCCATTCTGCATCAAGACACACCCAAGCCCTTGGATGCTTGCGTCGCTGTAGACATCGTACCCCACACCCTGTTTGGGTAGTGCGAGTACCGGTGCCTCGGTCAATCTCTTCTTCAGTTCAAGGAATCCCTTCTCACATTGGTCATCCCATACAAACTTGGCCCCCTTTCGAGTGAGCTTTGTCAATGGCGATGCCAAAACTGAAAATCTCTCCACAAATTTTCGGTAGTACCCCGCCAATCCAAGGAAGCTACGAATTTCCTTGACGTTCTTTGGCCTCTCCCATTCAGTAATGGCCTCAATCTTCTTGTAATCTACGGCAATCCCTGACCCTGAAATCACATGCCCGAGAAAACCAATCTCCCTTAGCCAAAATTCACATTTGGAAAACTTGGCATAGAGTTGCTTCTCCCGTAGTGTCTCAAGAACAAGTATCAAGTGTTCCTCATGCTCTTCTTCACTCTTTGAGTAAATCAAGATATCATCTATGAACACAATCACAAATCGGTCCAAGTATTTATGAAATACTCGGTTCATCAAGTCCATAAATGCCGCCGGGGCGTTGGTTAGCCCGAATGACATCACTAGGAACTCGAAATGACCATACCTCGTGCGGAATGCACTCTTCGGTATGTCATCCTCCTTTATCTTCAGTTGGTGGTATCCCGACCTCAAGTCAATCTTTGAAAACACCGTCGCTCCTCGGAGCTGATCAAACAAGTCATCAATCCTAGGCAAGGGATACCTATTCTTGATTGTGACCTTGTTTAGTTGACGATAGTCAATGCACATTCGAAGTGTTCCATCTTTCTTTTTCACGAAAAGGACCGGTGCTCCCCACGGAGAGTGACTCGGCCTTATGAAACCGTTATCCAATAGCTCTTGCAATTGGGTTTTCAGCTCGTTAAGTTCAGCGGGTGCCATTCTGTATGGCGGTATAGAGATTGGTTTGGTGCCGGGTTCAACCTCGATCACGAACTCAATCTCCCTATCGGGTGGAAGTCCCGGCAAGTCTTTTGGGAAGACGTCCGGATACTTGCACACTACTCTCACATCATTGATGTCTATCTCTTCTTTGGTTTTATCCACCACATACGCTAGGTATGCGTGGCATCCCTTTCTCATCATATTCCTTGCCCTCACGGCGGATATGATACAACTGTTTGATTTGCCTCTATCTCCCTCGAAGCGTAAGGTCAACCCTTCACCGCCTTCGAGTTCAAGAATCTTCGTGTAGCAATCGACCCTAGCATGATGTTTCTCGAGCCAATCCATCCCGAGGATTGCATCAAACTCGATCATACTCAGCGGTACAAAATCACACGTCAAGTTCTGTCCCTCCACCTCCACCTCACACGATGGATAGTGGCTATATCTCTCGATATCATCCCCTAGAGGCGTGGACACCAATAGGGTTTGAGTCATCGGTACAAGTGGTCCGTTGAATCCGCTGGCGAACGCCTCACTCACAAATGATCGTTGCGCCCCGGTATCAATAAGGATCCTTGCGTCTCTCCCGTTTATCTTTAGTGTTCCTACATTCATAAGTAATGTATAACACACTATCTAATTAATAGGCTTGTTTCTTAAGTCGTAGAGTATGTTGGTCGCGGTTCGGGTGGGGTCCGTTTGACACCCGTCCGAAAATTCCCCGGTTTCTAAGCTTTAGAACCGCTCTAGGACGAACCCAGGTGAAAGCCGGCCGCTTTTCATGAAAGCCGGCCGGTTTTCGACTGCGAGAAAAAAAAATCTCATATGAAAATCACGAAAGCCGGGCGGCTTTCACGAAAGCCGGCCGGTTTTCGTCGCCGCAGTTTTTGTTCAGGAAATGGTCTCAAAGCCGGCCGGTTTTCTACGAAACCCGGCCGGGTTTCAGCAGCGCAGAAATCCCCAGGCCCAACGAAAGCCGGGCGGCTTTCGCCAAAGCCGGGCGGCTTTCAGCTGCGAGAAATTTCCCCAGGTCAGGCATTTATGAAAGCCCGCCGGTCTTTACAAAAGCCGGCCGGTTTTTGGTTGCGAGGAATTTTTTATTTAATCTTGACAAAAGCCGGGCGGTTCTCGGTGGAAGCCGGCCGGCATTCGTTGCCGTGGTATTATCCTAATTAAATCAAGACGAAAGCCGGGCGGCTTTCGTCAAAGCCGGGTGGTTTCTGCCCAGGGTGAGGATTCTCCTCCCCTTTTCCCTTCAACCCGACCAAACTCGTCGGGGTTATAAATTTACAAGTCCCACACTCCTATTTTTCATAATAGACTAATAACATGAGTTTAAGAATTTACCCGCAACGGAGTCCGGGTTAGCACGTGCGTCCGCCTCCGTCATCGCATAGACCCTAGCTTGGGTCTTGCCTTGGTTCACGGATGGCGCGTTGCTTGTACTTGGCCCTCCGTGCGCCGTGCTCGCGTGAAGTGCCCCTGCTCGGTTCCTACTTTCCGTAGTTTCGCTGCTAGGCCCTGCACCCATGGCTCGCCCGAGTTGTGGGCAGTTTGATCTCAAGTGCCCCGTCTCCCCGCATTGGTAGCACCTAGGGGGATCGCGACACTTGCCCGTGTGGTTCCTCTTGCAGTTATTGCACCTGCCAATGCCCGAGCCTTGCGACCTCGAGCCTTGCCCTCCTGGGCCTTGATTTCCCCGAGATGGTGGTGCGGGCGTTCTGAAAGACCCACCTCCCCCGTGGTTCCCCTTCTTGTTAGAACCTTGGGGGCCGGTGTTCTCCCATTTCCTCTTCTTCGCCTCCTCGGCGTTTTTCAGCTTTCTTTCTTCCCATTCCTTCTCCCCTTTCAGGCCTTGCTCCACCACTTGACTGAACGTCATGTTAGGCTATTGTGTTGCCCGTTCACGCACGTCTAAGTCTAAAGCATCCCAAAAGTGATTCACCATCCAGTTCTCATCACAAGCGTACTCCGGTATGAACTCCGCGAGCTCCCTGAACTTGTGCTCGAGTTGTCTCACGGTATACTTGCCTCCTTGGGTCAAGTTGGTGTATTCTCTCCTCTTCAAGTTCACCTCGAAGTCGGAGTAGTATTGGTTGAAGAATTCCTGTCGGAAATTCTCCCAAGTTACGGCCTCACCGTACTTCCCCTTGACACCGTCCCACCACGTGGACGCCATCCCTTCTAGCAACCTCGTTGCTACTCTCATCTTCATGTTTGGTGGCAGCTGCATATCAAGGGCCGCTTCATTGAACCTCTTGATCCACTCCGCCGCAACGGATATATCTCCCGTTCCATCGAACGGTTTACACCCCAAATCTCTTGCTTCTTTGAGGTACTTCGAGATCCTTATTATCGGAACCTCGACACCTCGATCTACTCGGGACTCCACATGTCCCCTAGAACCCGCATGGCTTCCCCTTCTTGAAGCCTCTCCCAAAGCACGCCTTGCCCGGCGCCTTTGGCGATCTTGCTGAAATTGACGGAGTAGTTCCTCCATCCTTTCTAGAGCGTCGTCATCGTCGCTCCCCTCGCTGTCCTCATCATACTCCCCATCATATGGGGTCTCAACCGGCTCAGTTCCCGGTCGATACGTCGAATCCTCCTCGGACTCATAGGACTCGTTCTCGTTGACTGTTTCCACATAACTGTCACTCACGGTCCGATCTCGGCCTCCACGGCCCTGTCCTCGGGACACCCTAGAATCCCCTCTACTGCCTTGCACGGATCCTCCCGGTGCTCGGCCAGTCGGGTTTCTTCTAGTCACTTTCCCGGTACCTTCCATTTCTGAAAGAAATTGAGAATGAGTCATTACACTCGTATCAAATGTCAATTGACGGATAGGTACTTAAAGACATCCCTTGGCTCAAATCACCGCCATACCAATTGTTAAGGGTACCATCTTAACAATTAGAGACATTGCAACTTAAGTACCAAAAGTTCTATAAGTACAAAACCTTATGCTCATGGTTTTCAAATTCATTTTCAAAAAGAAATTTTGAAGCTTCATTATGATGTTTACGGACTAAGGCTCTGATACCAATTAAATTGTCACGCCCCGGACCTAGCTGGACACGTCAACAACCCGCCGTACAGTACGAATAGTAAACCGCAGTTCAACTCATCCATACTATACAAGGCGTCATGAATATCATTCACACGTAGTACATCCATAAACAAACATAATGTAAAACATGCATTTTAAACAGCGGAAGCGTTAATACAATTGTTCAAGCCACACTTGGCATAACTAGGCATGCAAGCCCCCAAAGTAATTATTCAGAAAATATTATCCATGAGCATTAGTGTAATTGTTTTTAAAACAGAACGGGAGAAGCACGAACCACGTCTTCTTCCCTTGATTCCTCCCGAAGCAACGGGCAATGGCAACGACCTTCACGTTCTACCTGAAACTGTGAGGTGGCCTCCCCCGTGAAGGGGAGGTCAGTACTTGGAAATATTTGACAAGTACAATAGCAACTATACTAAGTATAATCAACGTTTTAATTTCCAAGTCCCTCAACTTAGGGTACTATTATATTATAGGCCATAACCCTCGGTTACCCCTTTTTACCTTTAACTGTACTTACTTTACATAAAGTCAAGTAGACGGCCCGTAGGCCCATATTCATTTAGAATTCACCATTTCCTTTCCCCCGTGACCGCGAGTCACGATAACCCCGTGGGGTCCCATCGAGCCCCAATCGTATAGCATGGGCTCGGCCCAACTATATCTCTATACAATCCTCTAACTCGATGTATCATATCAACATTTGTATGGCAAGGGCTCGGCCCAACTACGTTTCCATACCAACCATAACTTCGTGGCAAGGGCTCGGCCCAACTACGTTTCCACGGAGGTCACATATACATGGCAAGGGCTCGGCCCAACTACGTTTCCATGCTAATCGTATTACATGGCATGGGCTCGGCTCAACTACATCTCCATGTCATCCTAGAGTCCAACTCTATTTATTTTCATAATCAAATTCTCAAGCAAGTCCTATGCCTAGAATCAATTTCCGGAGGTGGCCTTTAGGCCTACCCCTAATCACTCCTTAGTGTTCATACCATTCACCCTTAAGTATCTCTTGAGACTACTTAAGGCATATCTATTCACAATCCTACCTCTTAGGATTTATTTCATCATCTATTTATATTAATTCCCCAACTAGTATCTTGATACTAATTGGACAACCTTAGAACATGCCAAGTTCCTATTTCCCATATTGCATTTCATTTCCATTGATTTCTCAATCCAAGTATAGTTTAATCTCAATATCAAAAATATCACTTTAATTCATTCATGAATCTCATACATGAAGTAAAGTATATTTTATCACAATGTCATCTTAGTAATTCCATTAACATGCCATTCCATTCATTTCACATAATCATACACAATTATTCTAAATTTGTATATCATGCTTCACTTACCCATATACATATTATTTTCATTTAGACATTATTAATCTTTAATAGTCCATGAAAATCCCATCTAATTACTTTAGGCATTCTTATGAAATTAACTCACTAATTATAAGCAATATAGTCAGCCATCCTCACCTTATGAAGTGCTGAAATAGTTGCCTTTGCTACGCCCCTCGATCAATCCCCGTTCTAGGCCGATTGGAGGTGTAAAACTGGTCTGCTGGGCAAAAGCCGGGCGGCTTTCACGAAAGCCGGGCGGCTTTCGTGGTCTGCAACTGCGACTAGCTCCTTTGAAGTGGCGGTTTCCGGCGGTTTCGACTCCTATCGATTGGCCAACCCTCCTAGGTTAATTACCACCACTTTATATCAATATTCTACACTTTTAAATGTGTAGAACTCATGATTTAATCCACCATATGATTCCTTAAAAATCATACACAAAAACTAGTTAAAGAAAATACTAGTTGAGCTCTTACCTCAACTCAAGCCTTTTCCTTTTGGATTTCCTTCTTCCTTAGGTCCTTCAAGCTCAGGAATACTCTGAGATTTTCTCAAGTCTCCTCCCTCTCCCTCTCTTGTGTGAGTTATCCGTATGATTAGAGTAGGGGTGGGGGAGTATTCTTTACTCTCAACCCAATCACTCTCATGAAGAGTCCAAAGGTAATTAATGGGTGAGGGTGAGTTTGTCTCCCTGAGGTTTCCCTTATTATTTGATCAATCAGCACCCCTAAAACGTGGGGTGGCCCCCACTTATGTGGGAGGTCATCCCATTATGTCCCGGTGTGTACAATCGGCCCCGAAAGTTGTATTTCTCGGTCCGTTTTAATCATATTTTATTTTATCGGGCCAAATAAAATATATCACGCGTTCCTAATAATTATGAGCCTTTG
This sequence comes from Cuscuta europaea, assembly GCA_945859875.1. NCBI lineage: Eukaryota > Viridiplantae > Streptophyta > Magnoliopsida > Solanales > Convolvulaceae > Cuscuta > Cuscuta europaea. Next base: position 18,820,609 of record CAMAPE010000013.1, on the reverse strand, counting down.
GAATAGCTGTACATTCCCCAACATTAATTTAGGAGTCTCCGAAACTCATTTCGGGCTGTTATCCGCTAAATCACCAATACCGGTAATTGGGCCCCGTTTGACCAACCGGTCAACTCCATGCCTTACTTATGGCCCAAATAAAATATCCGCCACCATATATATTATCTAGACCAAGATGAATATAATATGTGGTTCGGGAATTACCGGGCGGTCCCCGTTCCCGCTGTGGGCCCCACATGCAATTTACTATTCACGTAAAAGAAATAATAAAAATTTACAATTACGCAAATTCATAAATCATCTCTCAAGGTTTATTACATACTTTACTAAAAGTAAATATGCTCGGGGTCGGTGTTACAAACTAACAGACGAGGGGGAGGTAGAAATGGAGGAATAAGTCGAGGTCGAGGTAGAGGTCAAGGTCAAAGTAGAGGAAATTCTCAAGTTCGCGGAAGATCACAAGAGAGAGGTATGTCCTTTGAAAACAATACTTGGTTCGAAGGATATTGCAATTACTGTAGTAATTATGGACATAGGAAAAGAGATTGTAGAAAGTTTCTACGAGAGAAGCCACAGACGAGTCAAAATACTAGCCAAGAAGATGGTGAGACCATGGTTAGTTTGTCATCAGACGTGTGTCTTGTTACACATGGTGAACAAGAATGTTTACACGTAGGCACTCATGATGTTGAGTGGGTGATTGATACAGCCGCATCATTTCACGCCACTCCACACCAGAACTTATTCACAACTTATAAGTCCGGAGACTTTGGAGCTGTGAAGATGGGAAACACCAGTTTCTCGAAGATTGTTGGCATTGGTGATGTGCACATAATAACCAATGTCGGATGCGCACTTGTGTTGAAAGATGTTCGACACGTTCCGGATCTTAGATTGAATCTTATCTCCGGTACAGCTCTGGATCAACAAGGATATCTTAACCGATTCAAAGAAGGTACGTGGAAGCTATATAAAGGTTCCTTGGTTGTTGCAAGAGGCCATATTTGTGGCACTCTTTATAAAACTCATGCAAAGTTGTGTCATCCGAGTCTCAATGCTGTTGAAGAAGAGATATCACCAAAATTGTGGCACCGGAGGTTAGGTCACTTGAGCGTGAAGGGATTGACAACTCTTGCAAAGAAGGAAGTCATTTCCATGGGCAAAGGTGTTGCCCTAGATTCATGCGAGCACTGTCTATTTGGGAAACAACACAAGGTTTCCTTCAGTTCTACCAAGAAGAACCATACAGAGTTACTCAGTCTTGTCCACTCTGATGTATGTGGACCCATTGAAGAGGAGTCACTTGGAGGAAGCAGATACTTCGTGACATTCATTGATGATGCATCACGAAAGGTATGGGCCTGTTGTTTAAATCGTAAGGATCAAGTGTTTGATCGATTCAAATCATTTCATGCCATGGTAGAAAGAGAAACAGGGAAGAAGCTGAAGTGTCTGCGTTCAGACAATGGAGGAGAGTACACTTCCCGAGAATTCTCAGCATATTGTGCCGCATATGGAATCAGACATGAGAAGACGGTACCACGAACTCCGCAACACAATGGTGTAGCCGAAAGAATGAATCGGACCATTATGGAGAAAGTTCGTTGCATGTTGAGTCTGGCTAAGCTACCTAAGCCATTTTGGGGTGAAGCTGTGCTGATAGCTTGTTATCTTATAAACAGGTCACTTTCTGTTCCTTTAAACTTTGAAGTGCCAGAGAAGAAATGGTCAGGAAGAGATGTTTCTTACTCTCACTTGAAAGTGTTCGGGTGCAAGGCATTTGCACATGTGTCCAAGGAGTTGAGACAGAAGCTTGATCTCAAGTCAAACCCATGTATCTTCATCGGCTATGGAGATGAAGAATTCAGATACCGGTTGTGGGATCCCGAAGTGAAGAAAGTTATTCGAAGCAGAGATGTTGTATTTCATGAAAACGAGTTTCATGGGTGTGCTCCAATAATCCGCCAACAACATACTCCAGAAGACGAAGTGCCTGTATCATCAAACATTCCTCTCAGCGACGAGGAGATGCATGATTCTACTGAACACGAGAGTGATGGTTCAGCAGGTGATGATGATACTCACGGTGATGATATTCCTCAGCAGGGGGAGCCTTCATCTGAAGACGAATATGAAGGTATTCATGTTTGACGTTTTATGCGAGGCATAGTTCCACAAAGAAAATACTCCACATCCGAATGGATACTTGTTGCCAGCGAGGGGGAGCCAGCGAGCACCGTAGGAACGAGAGAAATAAAGAAAAAGGTGGAGGGGGAGATTTGTAGGTATCTTCCACCTTCTTTCTTGGAAGTTGCCAAGAGACACCTTAACATGGAGGCACCTTCTTGGAAAGAGCTCTCCAAAAAATAGGTGTGGGAGAAGATATGGAGATAACTAGGAAGCTTGGATGCAACTTCCTCATGTCTCCAAACCAACCCTATAAATAGAGTGCTCCATTGTTGTTCATAGTATCAGTTTAGAAAGTGAGAAAAGTGTGTGAAGAGTGAAATACACTTAGTGTAGAAGTGTATTGGTGAGGATTGGTTTTTTGTAATAGTTGAGTGTGAGAGTTTGTTCCTCCTAATGTAATTCTGTTATTGATATTGAATAAAAGAATTTTCCAATCCCAACACAGCCCACTACTATCCTATTGCCGACCGCCGGCGCAGGCGCTGGTCCAATGTTTTTCTCTTAAGATAGGAGACCGAAAAGAAAGAATAATATCTCTAAAAGAAGTTTGGCATTATGAAGATGACCAAGCCGACATCTGTGTGGTCGTTTGGGCGCCTTAATTATCATTTCACGGCTGCTTCAAATGTTGCTACATTTTTCAACAAATACGTAGATAAGAGCAATGTCTTCTCCTGGAACTCTGTCATTGCCGAGCTATCTAGGGACGGAGATTCAATTGAGGCGCTTCAGGCTTTCTCTTGTATGCGAAAGTTATCTGTAACACCAAATCGTTCGTCATTTCCACGTGCCATAAAATTGTGTGTTGCCCTTCACGATCTTTCTTCCAGCAGGCAGTTTCACCAGCATTATTGAAAAAAGGATTTGTTCTGATAAGTATTTATTGTGTGTAATAGCACACATAATATGTATGCATGGGGCATGCATACGTGAGAACCCACCTGGCCGCATCTCACGTATGCATGCCCCATGCATACATATTATGTGTGCTATTAGTGTGATGCTTGGTTCATAAGGAGAAGTTCTAGGATTGATTTCGAGAGTTTCATTATAGATAGCATTTTATTGTAGTAATGATAAATCTAGGTAAGCAAGTTTGTTCTCCAATACTCAAGTTGGATATGATGGAAAACGAAATTTCTGCATTTTGATTGAATTAATTCCACTTTTGGTCCCATGAGTTTTTGTCAATTTCACATTTAGTTTATGTTTTTCACTTTATCCACTTTTGGTACTTGACAACGATCACTTATGGTCCTTTTCTGATGATTTTAACCACCGGATCATATATTGGCGAAATTACAACAGTCATATACCAAAAGTAGTCAAAGACGTGGATCAATTGTGAAATTAGTGTGATACTCGTAGAAACAAAATTGGAATATATTCAATGTAATTAATACAAATACTATGCATAGTGTTAAGTATTTTTTCTCTCTTTATTATCCAAAAAACTTTGAATACTTGCACTTTTAATTCAAAAAATGTGATTGTTTGACTTATTTCTCATTTTAAACTAATGACGTACTATCATATTAACTATATTTATATTTCGAGATTCGCTAGTATATACTACATACGATAGCATGAGATACAATGTGAATTTATTTTTGAGTTTCTTGATAATGTAAAATGTTTCAATGTCATGAATGTGTAGAGGTTAGAGTAATATATATATATATATATATATATATATGTGTGTGTGTGTATATATATATATATATATATATCCCTCTCAAATTATTTTGCTAAGACCACATTTTTTATGAGTCAACACTCCGTGATAAAATTAAATTCCCTCTATTGAAAATTAGTTCAATTTTAGTAATTAATTGTAAAATCCAAATTAAAATTTAATTAAAATTGATATTCTAATTAAGTGAATAAAGTGAATTTTTGATTCAAAAAATCAATTTTGGAACTCAATTTGAAACGGCAAGAATATATATCTATATACTACATGAGAAAAATCTCTAAATGGTATACAATATCTATATGAGAAGTATACAATATCTATATGAGAAATTTGTCTATATGGTAAAGCTACATCTCCGTTACCAGCTGCTGGCCACTTCCGGGAACTCGACCCCGTCGCCTCGGGCTCCGGTGAGCGGCCTTCCGGTGGCTACCGTGGAACTTCATCTTCTCTCTCAGCCTACCGCTAGACTTAAACAAGTCCCTCTCGGACTGCACGATGACGCACTCCGGCGGAGGCACGGCGTACCTAACGACGTCGTAGCAATAGGAGTAGTACATGTACTTTTCCCGAAACCATTTCATGGAGTGGTGCTGGTGGGCGGTGAGGGTGGCGAAGGGCTGCGCCATGAGGGCGGCGTGGCGGAGAGTGCAGTTGGTCGACGGGATTTGCTCTATGGGATCGACGACGCAACCATCAAGAACGAGGTCACGGAACTCCGCCACAAAGGGCTCGTATTTGTAGTCCACCTTGTTCCGGCCGCCGTTGGTGGCCCATGTGGAGGCGTCCCATATGGTCACGTATAAAGACATGGGTTTTGATGGGTAGTCGCCGCCCATTGTGGTGTGACGCCTTACTTCCCTAATTGGGATCTCGTCCACGTAGAAACTGCAGCAAGTCCAAAGCAAACACAATTCAGAAATCAGTACTCAAATTGTTTGGACCACGTCACTTTAAAAAAAATGGGGTACCGTACATATCATTAATTTGATTGGACCACATCACTTTATCATTTTAAATTTAGATTTAAATAATTCAACAGCTACATTCTCATTGGTCTAGGTGGACAAAGATATGATACATTATGGGTACCATAGAATCTACCAAAAAAGTATACGTAGTACTAAAATTCACCCATAACTAATACTCCATATAATAATTAAGTTAACTAAAGTATATGGAGTACTAAGAAGGCCTTTTTTTCACAAATATTACTAATTTAAAAACAAAAGACAAAAATATGACTTATTTTAAAATTCTCCAAAAATTGAGAGATTTAGTGACTAATTAACGGTGACTCGTCATTTAAAGTGACTTGTCATTCTAAAATAACTAAAGTGAATTTCATATTACACAACTCAGCGTACGAAATAAAAATATACGTGTTGGATAAAAAAACTGGCCGATAAGCTTCATAATAGATAAACAATGTTGTCTAATACTCCGTATACGGTAAAACCTTACATGATATTGATGGGAGTCCAAAGAATAGTGTAATGATGGACGTCCTTGGTTGGATCGAACCAGAGGCGATACCTCTCTTCCCTGCCTCGCGACACACTGCCATTGCCATACATATTAGTTTGAAACCTCCACGGTTTCCCTCTTATATTCCCCAAAAATTCAATGTCTAACTCATCATGATTCTTCTCAAACGTGTCCACATTTGATGTCTACATATGTAATACACATTCTACAATGTCAAAACCAAAATTAAGAACATATTTTCTCTTTACTTTCTTTGGAAATTAAATAAATGAAATTTTATTACTACTTTCTGCAAGCTCAGTATTATTTTTAGCATTGGAATGAAGCATGACCTTAGTTTGCTTACTCTTCTTGCCTGAACAATAAAAAGACCAAACTATTTTAGTACCCTTCCGGCATCTAAGTAACCCGAATATGGAACATTATATTTACGATTATCATTGAAACTGAGAGCTAGGTTTATCCGATCCATGGCTTATTAAGTTTCAAGGTTTACTTTTGTATAGAAAAAACTCAAAAGAATACCAAAGATCAACTAGCTAGAGCAAACACGGCTATCAGAGACGCTTAAAAACAGCCGCGTACGTGTGGCGCTCATACGCGCCTCTAATGACCGTGCCACAAGGTAGAATTAGGGACGCTTCTCTAATGAAAAAGCGCCTCTAATAAAGGTTGAAATTTATGTACAATTACCCGTACGGTAGCTCAGTTGGTCGAGTGGTGGGAAAATTGAACCAAGTGATCAAAGTTCGAAATACGCAACGGCCGTGTGGAGGTTACAGAACCTGAAATAAGGTTGGACCTCTGGTGCGCACGCGTATAAGGCCTGCCGCCGCTTTGCTGACTGAGTCAGCGTGATTAAACTCCCCATCATCCTATCGGGTCGGGGTGGGGGCTCTTGGTGGGAGATTCCACCTTTACGGACCAAGAAATTTATGTAAAATAGAGCATTTTGGAGTAAGACAAGTTATATTCTTTTAAAAAATAACGTCTCATCTCATCATCTACAGCTAGCCCTATTTGATAGTAATTAGTATATCGTGTACCTTAAAACTTAATAGAGCTAGCAGATTACATCTAGATTCCTTTTCTATATGATGCTTATATACTTCGTATATATTACTATGCACCAATTAAATACAGAAATAAAAGCATGTTAAGATTGATATAACATATATACTTTACTAAATTGTTTAACCGCTACAAGGAAACATACCCCAATACCAACGGATTTTGTAAATTTTCGACAAAAAAAAAACTTGTAATTTGAGGTTTAAAATACGTAGTAGTAGTTTTTTATTGTTTTTGTTTACATAAACACTCATTCTTAAATAGCTAGGCCGCAAATACTCTTCCAAAAAACATGTAATTAAGTTTGTATATTGCCCAGTGCCCATTGAAATAGTTGTAATTAATTAAGAAGAAGATAAATGAGTATATTATTATTATTACGGCATTGCCCTAAATAGAAGTAAACAAATTTTCAAATTTCAAAATAGGAGTAATTACTGTCATTTTTAATGCCTAATGCTGCAATCATTTGACAGTAATAATTAACTACAAGATGGCAAGATATACCGACATATTATTCTTATTTTGTGAAGAAAAACATAACAATATTAGTAGGTACTTTGAAATTTCAAAACACGTTTACATACTCATCGGGAAGTTTTCTTATTACTCCCTCCATCCCAAAAAAAACTTCCAACTTTGACTTGGCACACATATTGAGGAAGTTGAATAAAGTGGAAATGTATAGTTGTAGATTAATAGAATGTGAGCCACACAAATTGTCCAAAAATAGTAAGTGGGAAGAAATTTTTAGGACGACTCAAAAGGGAAAGTTTGAAAGAATTTTATGGGACGGAGGGATATTACTTGCGGCATGCTTCAACCAATTCATATAACGGCCAAAGAATTAAATTCATACACAAAAACGTAGGAATCATAATTTAAATTCTTTAGATTAAGTGTTAGATTAAGGAAATTACACATTTTTTAAACATATTCTCTTCCTGTCTTTCCATAACAAAAAAGCCAAAGTTACTCATGCGCGTGATAGCTAGAATAAATTGTGGTAAAAAAAGAAGGGCCATAAAAGCACAGGAAAATTTTAGAATAGGCAATAAAAAGGAATAAACAAAAACTACGTAGTATATTGTAAAGATTAAAAACATACGGAATATTATCAAAACCTTATTGCTCATATTTTACAATAGGCAATATGTCATACTATTTTTTATTTGTAAATAGAAAATAATGAATGTTAATAAATATGCTCATTATTAGAGGTTACTAAACTTACATAAAATGCAACAACGATCCCGGCGGTGCATTCTGATGGCAATTTAATGCCAGCACTAAAAAATCCGTGACTGTAATATTCTGTCGAAATTATACCCGATCCTACAATATATACGAATATAAACAAAAATTAGAAATTGCCCTTAACTATACGTAAAAAAGAGATTCAAAATATGAGTAATTTATATATCAAAATATAAGTAACCATATACTGTACTACTAGTAATATGTTTGGAAATAGCAACAGTTATGACATCAATATTGACATATTGTTATTATATTATGGCAGAAAAATATATATTTATTTTAAATTGTTTTAGTCCCATTTTTTTAGAAAATTGGAATGATAAATTTACAGTTTAATTTATTATTTTTTTCTAAAATTATATCATCGTAAATTGGAATGGAATCATTGAATTAATGTAGTAATATTTTTATCGAATTAATTATTACCAGATAAACGGTTGAGGATGAGGCGTGCGATCTTGTCGTCTTGGGACCGTTCGATATTGAACTCGCTGAAAAGTGTGGAAAACCCTTCGCCGTACGTGATGGTGGAGAGGTTGAACGGCGCCGTCGCCTCCGCCACGTAGATCACCGCCGCGACGCTCAAAGTGAGAACCCATAATAAGGGGAGAGGAAGGGAGGGCGTGGAGGATCTTGATAAGAATGAGACCACCCTATAATCCATTTTCTCCTCTTTTGGGATTCATTTGATTTTGCTTCTTGTTTTTTGGAGATTTTTTTGGTTCCAAATGACTCATTTGCATGGTGAATCCGATTTTATTGGATTTGGATCAAATTCCGAGCCAATGTTAATCTGTTACTACCTTTTTGGTATTTTTCATGTAAATAAACCCTTTGGTATTTGTGTTATTTGCATTTTAAAGAACCCACGTACACAATAAAAAAGAACCCACAACGTAATATTGATCTCTTATTTATTACAATAAATTTAAGGTGATAACTCCGGTACCCATTTAAAAAAATGGGGGTACCGTACCTATCATTCATTTGATTGGTCCAAATAGGTATATCATTCTTAATTTAGAATTAAATAATTTAACTGCAACATTTTTATTGGTCCATGTGAACAAAGGTATGATACCTTATGTGTACCATAGAATCTACCTGAATTTAATATGTAGTGTTGAGGTTAAATATCCAAAGGTCCAACACTGAGCTTTTGTCGGATTCTTTGGTGGATTATTTAATGAGTATATAAAGCAAGTATAAGAAGATAAGAAGCCAAGTGGGTCAAATTCTTTTAAGCATCTATAATGATTACAGCACACCCTGCTTAGTCCGAGCACCGACCATCTATTCTACGTCGAAGATCACAAAAAAATAGAGAAAAGTCTATTGCTAAGTAAGCAGGTTTGTCAACCATTTACAATGAAATAAATACAAATATTTGTGATACAAGGTAGTAGGTGGAGGGGTGATGTGCTCAAACTTGAGTGTATGGTCCACAACCATAAAATCTTCCATATCCGGTGCATTAAATGTGTTTCCGTCAATTCTAACTTTCCCCCGCAATTGCTTTGGTGAGCTCTTCCTTAGATAGTCGATGGTACCAATGAAGATGCCAAGTGACAGGATCATTTCAACCGTAAAATCCCGTGCAAGGCAACCCGGTCAAGCTCATGGTTGAGTAAGGCGGGATTGGGCTTGTGTGCCAATTGGGCCGCTTGGGGATATCTGAGCCTGGACCCAATATCACAACACATAATATAGTGTTAAATTTTTGAATGAAGCCAGTACCAACATATGGACTAATGCTCAACAAATTCCTGTTTACTCATTTATATTTTTATCAATATTTTAATTACAATCAATTATTTTTAACTAGTTACTCCACCTGTTGCACGAGAGTGAAGTATTTACATTGAAGTTTAGGTGAATTATATAAAAACTAATACTACCTCTGTCCCCCTCTTATTGTCCCATTGCGGTTTACGATGCTTGACCGACGATAAAGCAAACAAATCCATGTCCGCACTCAAATTATTTTTAGAAAAAAAATACATATTTAGAAACTACATTAAAAGTTTTACAAAGTCGCAAAAACCAGAATCAAATTTGTTACAAATTTGATACATAAAGTAAGAAATTAAGAGTGATTTGTGTTGATCAAGTGAATAGGAATTGAGACAATAACAGGGGGACGGAGGAAGTAAATAAATACTTGATAGTGAATCAATTAACTAAAACCAATAAATGAAACTTTACGCCCACATACAGGCATATAAATTGGTGCATTTAAAATATATATATATATATATATATATATATATATATATATATATATACATATATTAACTCAACTAAGTGAGTTCCTGCCTAAGCTTTGGGGGTATTTGGGTAAATTCTTCAGGAATTACTTATGTGATCAACATCTACTATTCGTGCCTTTCTTCATCATTTTTTAGGTTTTACAAGTTCCTGGCTATCCTCCTACTTCATTCTCTCTTCAAATTTGAACTCTTCTCCTTTCAAATGTGTACTCACCATCTCAAGCTCCCTCTTTCAATTTGCGAGATATCTAATTTTTAACATGTCAATGACCAACAATGTCATCGAGAGCATGTATCTCTCCATCCATTTCATCCGTCTCATTGCTCCATCGGGAGCACATTGCTGTGATTCCTTCAAATCATTCCTGATGATGTTTTCTATATTCATCTAGGTTTGCTATATGAATTTGTTTTCTAATTTTCATTATATTTTATGCTCAAGAATCCTGTTTAACTGAGAACACAACCTCTCAATTATGAAAGTACAAAATGACATGAGAATAGAATACGGATTGATATTTCTTTTGAAAGAAATGAAAGACTATATTAAATGTTGTTTTATGTAGCTAAACCTGAATTTTATCATAATTCTGCCTATGTGATGTTCAATAAAATGTTTATGTCATTTTTGTTTGTTTTTAAATGTATATTACATGTTGTTTTATGGAGCTAAACCTGTATTCTAAAGTAGTGGTACTTTGACTACTTTCTAATTATGCCTATGTGATGTTGAGTTCTCTTTTATCAGTGTTGATTTATTTGGTTGTAATCTGATAATCTTTATTTGCAGCCACAAAATAAAGACAGTTGATGGACCTTCAATAAAAGATGGAAGGGCAGGGAGTGGTTTCAAGATAAGCAGAATGCCCCGCTGCACAAGTATAACTGATAGTCCAATCCAATGACTTGTATGTTCCTTATATTGTCATATTTTCTTCCTCCGGATCTGTTTTAGATCATATAACTATTCCTCTTTGCCAATTTTACTCGCAATTATTTCCTCTTTGTTGACTTTTACTTGTTTAGTCCAAACTTCAGCATTCTTTCAAATGTTTGCAAGTTGTAAAACTGTTCTCATTTATATTGTTGTTTGTGCCATACTTTTTGTGTCTTAATCACTTTTCAATCCACATTGATACTCTTTTATTTAAAAATCTGAGATATGTAGAGATCATAGAAGTGCATGTTTTCTGGGGGGATAATTATGTTGGCTTCAGAGACAACAAAAAACGACTAATTAAATTTTAAGTTTTATCATGGCCTATTTTATAATTATGTTAGACTCTGGTATTTCTTTCCTTCTTCTCACCTTAACATTTAATGAGATTTAACTGCTTCTCTCCTTCTTTAACGTATCGGTTACTTTCACGTATTCACTTGAATTGGTCTAAACATTAAATTCATTGTGATAAGATTGCATCTTCTAATTTGTCAAAATTTCATTAATTAGATCGTTCAAAGTATCTAAATAGGTACAATAGGTGAACCGGTAGTTACAAATTGTAGAAAAGTGCAATATTTGTCTCAAATAAAATTAGGGAAACTTTGCATTTGGGGGAGATTAATAGAGAACTCTTTGATTTGCACATATATGTAAAGAATATTTAACATTTGACTCATTGTTTCTTTGTCTCTTTCTTTTAATTATTTAAGTATACATTACTGAATCTGTAGAGGGTGATAGAGGTGTATTTGAAATCCTGGAATTTTTTATCCAAATTAATTTGCATATACTTTACATGGAATATATATATATTTACAAATTCACAGGGTTGCAAAGCAATAGTCCTCTCCAGTTAATCCTCCGGTCTTAAGATCAATTTGGAGAAGGCAAAGTTTATGAAATGCTAAACTTTTCAGTTTTCACGGTTATACCTATTTACATATTAAATCAACTTTAAGATGTTAGCATATAATGCTATTTTAATGTATCTGATATTATTCAAGATCAGTAATGCACATTATATCATACAAAAGAGTATCAAACATTTCAAACAATTCAAGGGATATTTATGTATTTTTTCTTCATATTTGCTAAACAAAAAGTTAACTTATTTCCTCATACTCTAAAAACTTTGGCTGTGTTGATGTATTTTAGGAGTAATTATTTTAGGAACTTAGGAGTATAATCTCTCATTTGAGCTACTGAAACTATGACATGGACCCTACGTCAAAAACATGTAAGGTTTATAAATAGCATATTAGTGATGTAAATGGTTTCAGGTCTTAATGTGAATGGTTGCAGGCTTGCAGCACTATACTCTATAGCTATCATTTTGTTATCCTATTGATTGTAATAATAAGAACCAAAAAGTTTCATGAATTGTCATGAAAAGTTTCTTAATGTAACCTCATGTTTGAAGCCCATGATATAACTAGAGAGGGGTATATGTGGCGTGTGGAAAATGGCAAATCTCTTCGGGTCTGGGAAGACCCTTGGTTACCTGATGACATTAATCCTAAAATTACTTCTTTTGTTTTAACAGGTTTGGAAGATATTAAGGTGGCAGATTTGATCTCTCAGCTTAGGATAGTGTGGTAAGAGGACATTTTGGCCGACCTCATCAGGGACGTGAGGATAATCAGGCAGATCCCTTTGAGTTTGTGGTCAATTTCGGATAGGATTGTTTAGAGATGGGATCTAGATGGAAATTTTTTCATGGAATGTCCAATGGCATGAGATGCTTGGCCATCTGTTGGCTGGTCGGTGTCTGATACCCCGCTTAGCTCTTTTCTGGAATGGTTACAGAAAGTGTTTCAAACCAAGAGAGAAGAGGAGGTTATGGCTGCTGCCTTGGACTGTTGGGGATTATGGACAAAGCGTAACAAGAGGATATGGCAAGGGGTTTCCTTTGCTCCTAATCAATTCATGAGTCAGGCCAAGGCTTTTCTTGAAGGTTGGAGGTCGGTAGTTCGGCACAACATCCTGGAAGCAAGAGGCGCAAGACTGGTGGCGGGCAGTTCGCGTTGGTGAAAAAGCAGGTGAATACCGATGCCTCAATAGCTAATAAGTCCTATAGTTTAGGTTGGGTTGTGTGGGATGATGCAGGGTAATTTTTAGATGGGGGAACGAAATTGTGGAGAGGTTGTTGTACTCCTCTGAAATCTGAATTTTTTTAGTATTTAGAAAGCCTTGGAGTTGCTTAAAGATCAACTTTGGGACTTCGTTGAGATCGAGTCAGATTCATTATTGGTCATCAATGAAATCAAGAATGGTACAAGTTTGTCAAGCAGTGGCTTAATTTTGGAGGATGTTCGGGACCTAAGCTCAGGGTTTGCTAATATTTGTTTTTCCTATGTTAAGCGTTCAGCGAATTTGGTCGCTCATATCCTAGCTAGAGTGGTGAGTTCTATGTCAGCTAGCCATGTTCTATGTTTGTCAATTCAGGAGTGACATTTACAATTTTAAAATACGGGTGTGACAATTTAATATGAGCGATCAAAAGTGCGATTTTCACTTATTTTATTTTTCAACAAAAGCACTTCATATTATTTTTTAAGATATCTCATAAGTTTTGAGACAATTTTAACTAACGAATAACTTACATTCCATAGTTATATTTTGATTAATTTCATACCCGTGCAACACACAAGTGAAAGACTAGTTTATCAAAGAAAATAAGTTAATATATACTTTAAAACAATGATGCCCAAAACATGAGCTAGTTGTCAAAATTACAACACTCAAAGTAGTGTTGACATTGTATTAATTATGACCGGTTCAACTCAAGATGACATACTTTCCATGTCTGGTTCAACTCAAATAATACATTTCTTCCCATTTGAACTTGATTCCAACATCCTACCGACCAAAATACAGAATTGGTAAGCGACATAAATCACATTATTTAAGCTTTTTAGTAATAAACACATTAGTGTTTTTAATGACCCCAACAAATCTACTTCCACCATAATTGTTTGGTGATGATGAAAGACATAAAATGGATATTAATTAGAATCAATTATTTTTAATTAGAATGGAGATTTAATTTTCATTAATATTTCAATAGGGTAATTTTACGTGAAACGTGGGCGGAATCTGAAATTTGCGGTTCGCAAAGGGAATGTATAACCCTTGCAATTTCAAAGAATAGGGATCGAAATCATATATCCTTAAAAATAGTTTAAAGTATAGTTGAGTATATGGATTTGATTTAATCGAATTGAATCATATCAAAATGAACTAAACTGAATTGAAATTTGATTATATTAATATGATTTGAGTATAGCAGTATTTCTTCCAACTGCATTAAACTGAACCGAACAGAGACCAAGAAAAACTGAATAAAACTGATGCCGAACTAAAGAAATTCAATAAAAATTTAACAAATCCAAATCGAACCAAACCGAACCGAACTCCGTATGATTTTTGTTTTGTAACAATTCTTTCGATGCGTTCCAAATCAAACTAAACTGATAAAAATCGAACAATAAACCGTTATATTCACTTCTTGTTTAAATTTTGGACATGAATAATCCCAAATTTTAAATCCTAAATGTAAATATATCTCGATATGTGAATAGTTTCAGAAAAATAAATCAACAAAATGAAAAAGTTACTCTGTAATTAATTAATTAATACCATTAAGTGAGAAAGTTGAAATTTTGTCACAACTTTTCAAATCAATTGGGGTTGTATCAACAACAACAAAATAACAAAATCCATCCCATGAAATTTGATCAATAATTCTGATCAATGCATTCCTAAGAAAGTTATAAATTAATACATCTATAAAAGTACCACAATTTATATCATACACCTGGGTGTACATGTATATCCGTTTTTTGTAATTAATAGGCTGAAGTTGTGAGTTGCTTCTTTTTCTGCCGCTGCTCCACTCACGTTCATCCTTACTCTCCTTTCTTTTCTTTTCTTTTCTTTTGTTTTTTGTTTGTTCTCCTTTCTGTTTTTTTTTTGTTTTTTAGCAACCTTCTATTTTAATGTTATATTCAATTATTATGAAAATGTATAATATAAAATATTGTTAAATATTTCAGTTTATATTTTAGATTCATGTAGGAGTTGATTATAGATATAAGAGCATAGATCATGACACTCAATTAAAATATCGTGATGTTCAACTAACAACCCTTACAATTTTCAATTTAATGTGCACTTTGTAAGTTACGTATGATCATTCGTTATGTATGCTCATTAGACTCACATACTGAAATTAATAGGAGTTGATTATTTATATAATTTGATAAGTATTTATAAATGAAAAAATAAGAAAAATAAAAAGAATTAAGAGATATGAAGCAGAGATCGTGATACTCATTTAGCGGAAGTCGTGATTTTTCGTTTAAATTACAAAAAATATCACTGAAAAAATTTGACATGTACTATTTATTGGTTTGTGTTCCTTAGTTGGGTTGAGGGTACATACACCCGAATGTACTATATAGGCACCTTAAAAGTACTTTCTCTTGATAAAGTACTTTCAAATCAATTTGGGAGGGAGGTAATATAATTTTATATCTTACTCCATACGTAGTAAAAAATACTGAAACAGGTTTGGGAAAAATCAAAAGAAAGACGGAACCAAGTCAAACGTTTTACTTGACGTTCAACCCAATCAATCCATTAGCTGAACACTCTCCATAAAATAAAATTTCTTTATGGAACATAGCTGCTTCCAACGTTGAATTAATTGTGTGCTGCTAAAACAAAAAACCCCAATCCCTCTTCGTCTCCGAGCATAATCAACATTCATTCATGGGTTACGAAAACGATCCGTAAGCTATTCTTCATGTTTCAGTCGATTCTCAAGTTTTTCATTGATTTAATTCGTGAATTGGGCGGGGGGTCATGCGACGTTTATGAGTCGAATAAGGAAGGGTTTGAGGGATTTCCGATTTTGCAGGTACGTAGACGAGGACGGAGAGGCGTTGGTGGACTTTGACGAGGGTGGACAGTCCGATCACGAATCCCAGGAAAACGTTCTTGATGACAATCTTGAGGATGATGGATGGGACCAGCCGGAGCGCGAACGCTCCCAGAGCCCGGTTTATGAAGAAGATGATTACAAATCCAAGCCACGGAAGAGGTTGATTAAGAAGTCTAGTGGGAAGGAGACCGCTCCAGATCTTGGGTTTGAGGATGAAGATGTCTACGATGATGGCGTCCAGGAGGCAGTAAGGGATGTATCTGATGGCGATGAGTCCTCCTATTCTGGCACTGGGAAGAGGAGGCGAGTTGAGGAGAGCAGTGGGGAGAAAAGAAAAGGGAAGAATAGGAGGGAGAAAGGTGAGAAAAAGTTTAAACTAAGGAAGAGTGGAGGGCTTTCCAATGCAGGCAAGAGGGGCAATGAGGGTGATCAGGAGCTCAAGGAGTTGTGGGACACTGTTGCAGGTGGCGATTCTGAGGTTTGTTGATCCTTTACTCGTCTACCACTCTGATAAGAAGTTTTTCCCACTATCTGTTATATGTTTTTGATGGTTTAATCCTAAACCAAGAACTTTTCAATTGGTCGATCAAAGTATGTTTCTGAGAATTTGATCTAACTTGGCTGATTGCATCTATATGACTAATAGCAAACCAGACTGCCCACACATCATCCAATTATTTAGTATTTGTAGCCCGACTCTGGGAAATGATAACATGGTTAGAAGTGGACAAAAAAGATATACTGGTAAACAGAGTTATCCATTGCTAGATCTGGGCTAGGTCTCAATCTTGACAAAAAATGAAACTATTCTAATGGCACGAGGTCTTTAGTCTTTACACTGTATGGTTATTGTGAATAGAGTATGTTCATACTGAATGTATCGAGGTCTATGCACTTGATCTTATGGTGACACAGATGCACTTGATTAATTTGTTTGTTTTTTATGCTGTAGGATGACCAAGATGGTGCTAAGACAGTTGATGATGATAACTTCATTGATGATAGTGGTGTAGATCCGGCTGACAGGTATGGAAGTGATCATGAACGGCATTCCCCTGGAAGATATCCACAGGTAGAATTCTATTCCTGTTTTTGTTTTGTTTTCCACATAGGCGTTGTGGAAACTATTGGTACCTAGTACAGTAGTTTTTACGCTATTCCTGTTTTATTATTGGTAGGCTGAAGAAGGTGAGGAGGATGATGAAATAAAGGATCTATTCAAGGTGGGGAAGAAAAAGAAGAAAAGTGAAAAAAGTGCTCATGAAATTTCACTATTAGTTGAAAATGTAATGGCTGAACTAGAAGTTGTTGCCGAGGAAGATGCTGAGTTGAATAGACAGTCCAAACCTGCTATCAATAAACTTAAAAAACTGCCTCTTCTTACTGATGTCCTGTCGAAGTGAGTTCATTTGGGATTTAAATAAAGTAGCAATGGAAGGCACTCATCTTAATTTGTTTAACTGCAAATTTACAACTGCATGTCATACCTTTCTCGACTACAATATCCAGGAAACAACTTCAGCAAGAATTTTTAGACCATGGAGTGTTGACACTTCTTAAGAATTGGCTTGAGCCTCTACCAGATGGAAGCCTGCCCAACATAAATATTCGTGCAGCAATCTTAAAGATCTTAACAGATGTATGGAATGTGAAGGTTCATGTGAAATTACCATTGTTGCTTTACTAATCATTATAGTTTTAAACTGGAAATATTGTGTTCATTCTGCAGTATCCAATTGATTTAGAACAGTATGATAGAAAGGAACAGCTGAAAAAGAGTGGTCTTGGAAAGGTGAGTTCAAACTTCAAACATATATGGACCATGCCATTATACACTTTTGTTGTCCACCACTATTTACAAGAGAAGAAATCTTTTTTTTATATATAATATTCTCCATCTGCTGTCAGCAGGTGATAATGTTTCTTTCGAAGTCGGATGAAGAGACCACGGGTAACCGGAAGCTTGCAAAGGACTTGGTTGATAAATGGGTAAATTTGATTTATATTGCTTTCTTTTGCATGTGTTATTTGTTAATGTGATTTTGATGTGTCGTCTGTCCATCAACTTTTCATAAGGCACATTTTCAGATGCTTCTCACGCATCTGAGCAAACTCTGATTGGTGCGATAATCACAGGGATACTATCTGTAGTGCCGCTGATTTTGTCAAAACTATATTTGTGTGTGTTATTAGTCTATGCAGAGACCTGTGAAGGTTCTGGTTGGTTTTAACAAAAGGATACTACGTAGTTTTTTTAATGTTTTGGTTGAAGTTTAACAAAAGCATCAATACCCTGTAGTTTTATGGTTCATTTTTTTTTAAATCTGCTGACTTGCACTTCAACTCCATTGATTCAGAGTCGACCCATATTCAATAAGAGCACAAGGTTTGAAGACATGAAGAACTTTGAAGAAGAGAGGTCTCCTTACAGGAGGCCACCAGTGAAAAAGTATCTAATAACTCACTCACTGCATGTTGTTTATATGATATTTTGATTTATTTGGACTCTTGATGACGCATCTATTTTTTTGTAATAGGCCAGTGAATAAAGCTTCTGGAATGCAATCTAGGGATGATGACCTTGATTTGGCTGGATTTTCACAGTAAGGCTTCATACAGCACACATGAGTCTGAGAAGTGGTGCATCTACACCCATTGATCCTTACGAAAATTTGATCATTATCAACATTTGCAGGGGGCAGAAGTCTGGCCAGTCATCTGCCCGGAGGCAACTTACTTCCAGACCTGAAGCCATGTTAATGGATTTTGTGGTCCGTCCTCAATCAAAAATTGATCCTGATGAAGTTAGGGCCAGGGCAAAACAAGTAGTGCAAGACCAGCGCCGACTCAAGGTTCACTTAACTAGCCACTGAGTCACCGTTGTTCATATATGAAATCTTGAAATATTAATTTGATTCCTGAAGAAACTAAACGAATGACAGAGAAAACCATAGACACCTTTTAATAATTTTGTATTTGGCGCTGCTGGAAGTGTATATCGCCTTGTGTTCATTGGGGGGAGAGGGGGGGGGTTATGAGTGGGGTATTGAGCTTTTCTGCTCTACTTCCACTAGGCTTTTGAGTATTATTATCCGAAGTATTACTTTAAGTCGACTTGTAGGAATAATGATATGCAAGGAAAAAGAGAACTTAAATAGGCCATCAGTGCATAGGCTTTAATATAATGTTGAAGTTTCAAATCTAATTATAATAATTACACTGTCAAGTTACAAACTTGAAAGAGTAAAAATTACAGTCAAATATATATGGAAACACTATAGCAACAGTGTGTGCCAAGTTTGTGCCATCATCATCATTCATCATCATCATTTCCCCAGTACCGCAAAGGCTCCCACACCTTCGGTGGGGTAAGGGGGGTCGGATGTACGCAGTCTTACCCTTGTACTATTACCCTTGTACTAAAGCACAAAGAGTTTGCTTAATGTCTTACCCCTGCAGGTTCTGGTTGTGCCATATTATACAAAAATGACTAACATGATTAGCATGATGCATTTCTGGACATATCTGATCTCTACGTCTACTTGCAGATGAATAAGAAATTGCAGCAACTAAAAGCACCAAAAAAGAAGTCTCTCCAAGCTTCAAAAATCAGCGTGGAGGGTCGTGGAATGATCAAGTATCTGTAATGCATCTGCTGTTATGTACACCAGGTGGTGGTTCATGTGCTGCTGGGAGGAGACACTGACTGACAAAGTAAAATGTCAGCCATGAAAACAATAAATGTTTGGAGTTGTGATTTCAACATCCCAAAATGTCACCGACCTTTCAGCTTGCTTTATTATTTTTAGAAGATACAGGCAGGCTGCCATTATTTGTCCATGTGATGATGTATTATAGGTTTCAGTTTTACACATTTTCTCAAACGTGTGCTAATGATTATGATTGATGTTTGTCTTGTTTTATTGCGGAAAACTACTTCAATCTGTTCTGGTTAAAGATATATCGTTGAAAATGTGAGAAATGTGTGTTAAAATGAATATGATTGATGTTAGTCTTGTATTATATTTTTACATACAAATACACAAGTACTATGTAATACTTCGTATATACCCAGTAATATTTGTACTACGTAGTATTAATGGCAACACAAGTGTGCCATGCCCATACTTGTATATGACTTTTGTACTAATACACAAGTAATATATAATATTTATACAATTTGCGACTCTAATTGTATAAATGTTATATATTACTTGTGTATTAGTACAAAAGTCATATACAAGTAATATATAACACCTGAAATTAATCGAGTCCTACTAAACGTGCCAATACAAGTTGCAAGAGTCGCAAATTGTAAGCGCATTAGAATGCTTGAACTTTTAGTGGCAGTGGCAACATTCAAGTGAAGAAATGGGTACTCCACTCCTCCTTTTTGGCCGCTGTCTCGCACCAGCCTTCATCTCTTTCATTGTGTGAGTGAGCAGGATGATAGAATCCATATTTGGGTTTTGTGAAATTGACTAGTGACCCACCCTCTCTTATGTGAGTACGCAGAAAATAAATTCAATATCTAAGCGAGCAGGATGACAAAATCCATATTAGTGAAAAGGATTAGTGGCTATCTGTTATGTGAGTACGTAGAAAATAAAATGAGGAATCTACATTTATTATTTTAGAAAAAAATCACTTGCTTTTTGGGTATAGTTGTAGTGGGAGGGTGGAGTTGGATATTACATTATTTCACTAATATGGTTCGATGGATCAATCATTTTCATTTCATAAACTCATGCATTAGTAATTTCTTATGTTCCAATAAATTGAATTATCACCCAACTTTTTATATTAATATCGTAGTTGGAGCTAGCATTTTTCTACCTTCTTCAAACACATTGACCTATTGCAAATTCACTGTGAATTTATCTTTGTCTTCTACATATTGAAAACATTTTACTCTTTATTTTCTCTCACATCGTCCATTTCTTCAACATATCTTAACTTAAGGGCAACATTGCTACAATGACAAGGCAAATAAAATAACTATTCTTAGTAATATGTAAAGAAGAATCAATTCTTAATTATATTTCAAAGGTCTCCCAAATTAACATTGATTTAACAAGCTCACATTTACCCATCTAGACCCACTTTTATCTGTAAATTTAGACGAGAAAGTTGTTCAATTTTCTCTTCCTTTTGTATATAAATAGATTGCTAAATTTTCTGCAAAGTATCGAAGCTTGTTGTCTCTTTTAATGTAACTATGTATTTGTCTCTTTTTAATAAAATTGCCTATTCACAAACTACGACATTTTTTGTTCTAATGAACCATAGGGGAATACTACGTAGTTTTAATGAAAGAAT
Source organism: Cuscuta europaea (assembly GCA_945859875.1). Lineage (NCBI taxonomy): Eukaryota > Viridiplantae > Streptophyta > Magnoliopsida > Solanales > Convolvulaceae > Cuscuta > Cuscuta europaea. The sequence goes on along the minus strand of CAMAPE010000013.1, from coordinate 18,799,427 downwards.
TAGAAGAAGGAAAAAAATCTAAATCAGCGAATTGGACAAGCTAAGACTTAGAATTGGAAGTGCCAATTCAGAACCTAATTAGAACCGCTACTATGCGAATTCTGTCCCAATTCAAGATTTTGTATCCAGAGATGATGATTCAATTCTGGTTACGATATCAGTTACAACTTTGAAGAGGCTTTAAAAAAAAGAACTTGATCTGTGAGTACACCATACCTTAGCTTATGGACCACATACATCCATCCAAACAAAGCCATAATAGATCATGGTAGATAATACAAATGTCACTATTACTACTTTAATCATTTCCCTATTGCTCTCTATTTTACTTGGTTTATTGGGATTTCTATCGGCTTATCGGCTTCCCATGAATATATAATATATATTATCCAGGATTAGGTACTCGAAATTACATTTATTACTTTAGGTCTGCCGCTATAGGCCCAGATCCGATTGTCTTTACAAATAGACTCTAATTTCATTCACATCATACATTTTATCTCTCTAGTTTGTTCATTCCTCTCTATCTTCTCTCTATATCTATGGATTAATTATTAATATCCATTGATTTTCTTGCTCAAAGATGGTGAGCGTCATACTTTAGACCAACACTTTCTCACGGTTGGCACACATAATATGTGAGATGTGTAGTAGTAGTGCAAGTGTCCCTCCAGTCTTCTTCATCGAATTACTGATGCAACTTGTGAATACTCTTTAAACTTTAGCTGTCATTCCATCTGATGAACCATTTCTTTTGGCTATACTTATATGTAATTTCACTATATTAAAATGTATTATTCAGTCATAGCTTAGTAAATTAAAGGATTAATAAATTAGCGTGGGCTATCAGTAATAAGTGAAACATTATTTAATTTACTTTTTTGGAATTGATTATGTTTCTACGTTTTTTAAAGCAAAAGTATAATCAGAATCAATTTTTGAGAAAGCGGTCTTTTCCAACTTCCAAAAATCCAATTTAGGAATGATCTTGATCCTTCAAAAATATTTCTGCATTTTCACCCAAACACTAGAATATCTGTTTCTGCTTCTTCAAAGAGCAGGAAAGTTATAGACTTTTAGGTTCGAATTAGAGCGGATGTGGATCCTGTGAGTTGAACCCAGTATGAATAGAATTTCAACCGACTCCAATAAAAACTCCAAAAATGATGTTTATACACACTTTTTGTACACACATATATCTGTGAAAGCTATTTTTTTTGTCTGTGAACATCGATTCACAGACAAAAAAAACACTTCACAAACATAGTGTGTACAAGGGTGTGTACATCAAGAATGGTTGTAAAAACTCAGGACCCAATATTATTCAACACTCTACAGCGCGTGGACCCCACCCCCAGTCTTTCCCATCCGGTGTATTCAGAGCAATGATCTGCCCACACCTCCAAATTTGTACCCAAGAACACAGAATACCTTTATCATCTTTCATGTGCGTAATTCATCTGTCTTTTAGCAGCAGCAGCAACTTCTCCGAAAAACAGTAAAAGTCCATTTTTATTTCACCACTTTAATTCTTATCCGTTTTTTAGCTTTGAGCCTTCGAAAAGTAAAGCTACTTTGACCTCTTTGTACCCATTCTTCGTTGGGTTCGGTCTTAGATAGTCTGGTATGGATAAATTCAACCCCTTTTCTTTTTTTACCATATGCCCAGATTCAATGGAGTAATAAATTCTTTAACGAGCATCTTTTCTTGATTTTTCAGTTTATCATGCGTGTGATGTGCGTTAAAAGTCGAAACTATCACTGATTGCTGCAGGTCGGGGATTAGATTAGATTATTCATTAATTAACTTTGACTTGGAAATTATCAGCATTCATACTTGTTAATTATTGTCCCTTCGACCCAAACTACTCTGCATTTAATGATATATGTGGGGGGTTGGGGCTACGGCTTCTAGGTTTTTGCTTGGTTAAAAAGTTCGTTGATTGGACTTCTCGATTTTATTGACGCAATTTCTAGGTTTACCAGCTGTTTAAAGATTGAAGGGCTTTGTGGATTGAAACTGCGTTTTGGGGGTGGCTTTTAGGTTATTCAGTGCCCAAATCAGCATTTATGGTATCCTTCGACATGACAGATATTTGATGATTTCCAGCTTGGGATTTTTTTTGATGAGATGCAGTATAGAGGGAAGGTAACTGATTTGTTACAAATTTCAGTGTTTTAAAGTTGCACGGAAACAGAGAAGTTGTGATCGATTGGAACACTGAATCTGCTGCTGCTGAAGATAATAAAGGGGGAGATTTGGTTAATGTTTGTGTGAGCAACAATGGAGAAATGTCATGGTGAGGATTGGAGAAAGATGGTGAGAAGGATGCTTCCTCCAGGGGCTCCTCTCCCAGAAGAGGGAGCTAATCTGGAATACTCTATAGCTATGGAGTACAGAGGTCCTCCAATATTGTATGACCTTCCAAAGATAGAGCCCATTGGTGTGAATAGTGATGCAATTCCAACAGCATCAGAAGCAGAACCTCTCTCAGAATCAAGAAGATCAATGACCCACGATGTCATAGTTGACCAGATACCTATACCAGTCTCGTGCATTGCCGATGTCACCAGCCCGCCCAGTCAGAGTCCTCCCAGGGTGTCAAGAAGCTCAGAGTCCCAGGTATCTGTCCTGAGTCCTGGATCTTCTTCTGGTTCTCCGTCTGCATCACCTGCTTCTGCACAAAACCTTCCGGAAGACTCTCCTAGACAGGCTCTCAATGAGGGGAAGAGAGCCGCTGTCGTGACATTCAATACAGTTGATAGATCCGTTAAGAAAATGGAGGATCAAGCTTTTCATGAGTATGTTGGCGTTTCCAAAGAAATGAAAAAGAGAAAGAAAACAAGACTGTGTTGCAGGTGTGGAAAAGGAAAATGGGAAACCAAGGAGTCGTGTTTGGTTTGTGATGCAAAATATTGCAGCAATTGTGTGCTTAGAGCTATGGGGTCTATGCCAGAGGGGAGAAAATGTGTTACTTGCATTGGTGAGCCAATTGATGAATCCAAACGGTCCAAGCTGGGGAAACACTCTAGGGTGTTGTCACGTTTGCTTAATCCTTTGGAAGTTAAGCAAATAATGAAAGCTGAGAAAGAATGTGCTGCTAATCAGCTTAGGCCAGAGCAGCTGATTGTCAATGGATTCCCCTTGAAACCAGAAGAGATGGCAGAACTGTTAGGATGCCCTTTACCTCCTCGAAAGTTGAAGCCCGGCAGATATTGGTATGACAAAGAGTCTGGTCTTTGGGGAAAGGTAGGAGCTTCCTCCTTTTTAATCAAACCGAGTTTTATTTTTTAAAGTAAAAAATACGCAAGAACAATTACCTTATTTTAATTGATCAGGAGGGAGAAAAACCTGACAGAATAGTGTGCTCAAACCTAAGCTTCACTGGGAAACTAAGCCCTCATGCAAGCAACGGGAACACTCAGGTCTTCATGAATGGCCGGGAGATAACAAAACGTGAACTGAGAGTACTAACGGTGAGGCTTTGTCCTATCATCTAGGCATGTAGTTCGTGCTTACTTTTTTGTAACCAATATATTCCGTAAAGGGCAACTTACATATTAACCATTTTTGTTACAACTTACAACTGGTAAGCTAAGGCTGTGTGAGCCCTGGCTCCTGTTCTGTCTAGTCCTGCTTTAATTGTGATTTTTTAAAGGAAAAATTGATTGTAATAATCCCAACTATTGGCGGTCCGCTCATAATAATCCCAACTATTGATTATTTAAGAATAATCCCAACTTTAGGGACCTTCTGCCAATAATGGTCTGACGTGACCGACTATAAATAAATTCCTATAGTTTCTAAAGAGATATAGCAGGTAATCCCTATAAATAATCCCAAATTTTAACTTTTACGCTTAATTTCTATTAAAAATTCACTTGTTATAGCAGGTAATATGCGGTCATGGACCATTATTGGCGGACGGTTCATATAGTTGGGATTTTACAAAAATAATCAATAGTTGCGATTATTGTTAGCGGACCGGCAATAGTTGGGTTTATTATTTTCAATTTTTCCTTTTTTAAATCGTTATGGCCATAATAGAATCAATAGTTAGGATTATTGTTAGCGAACCGGCAATAGTTGGGTTCATAATTCATAAAGACTCTGTCTACCTCCTTAGTCGATTGTAGTGGAACTAAGAAATGTTTTATCCAGAAATATGAACCAGATGTCAAAATATATTATGATTACACTTTTGCTATGAAATTTATAATTTTATGTATAAGGATTTAATTTAAAAGTTAAAACTTGTAGGTGGGAATCTTATTAAGGATGGAAATGTTTATCATATATGTTCTAATATTCATGGCGACTTATTTTGTTTGGCCTGTCAGGAGAACCTTCTATTATCTAGTCCCAGTTTTCTATAATCTTTTCACCCCCCCACCCACCCCCCTGAGCAAGCCATGTGCTCTGCAGAAAAACATGTAAAAGTGAATCCATACATAAATCAACTGATTTTTTGGAATTTAATATTTTATTTAGCTTGCAAATGTGCAATGTCCCCGTGACACCCACTTTTGGGTGTATGATGATGGCCGCTATGAGGAGGAAGGACAGAATAATATCAGAGGAAATATATGGGAAAAGGTATGGAGAGGAACTATGATGTGTTGATTTCATTTGCCTCACTTGTAGAAAAAAAATATCTAAAGCTTATTCCACTGCATAGGCATCAACACGGTTCCTCTGCACATTGCTTCATCTGCCTGTACCCAATGGCCAGCCACATAGTCAAAGGGATGAACCAAGCACATATACTGCTATTCCAAACTATTTGGAGCAGAAAAGAGTTCAAAAACTTCTTTTACTTGGACTGGAAGGCTCTGGAACCAGCACCATATTCAAACAGGTAAGTAATTCATTTGTGTTTTTAAAATATTCTTTTTTTTGGCATGCATTAAGCTTTTGTGTTTGTTAGTTTTTTGCAAATCACAACTTGCATGCACAAGATGCTGGTCCTTATAATAATATAATAAAATGTTCTGAATCTTGTTATGATACATGTTCCCTTAACAGGATTACATGGCTCATTCTATGCTATCATCCTAGATGGATATCATAAAGAGCTCATTTAGATTCCTCACTTAGTAGTTCAATGCACGACTAGTTGGCCTTTTTCTAACCCGTGGTTGAACATAATGGTTCAAACTCTTCGGTGATCCTTAAACATTGAGAATAGGAACATCAATATGCAATTGTGCCTTAATATCTTGGTAATAGCAAACCAGCCCCCCTAAAATAGATTTTAGCATTGACCCAAACTCCGCAGGACTCATACATAGGTAAATAACAGTGAATTTTGACGGCATCTTTAAATAATGTATGATGTCGAGAATGCCTAGGCTTTCCTCAATAAAAAGGAGTTTCTTGGACAGCTGAACTTGAGGGTGGAGGCAATGAACTCACGGATATCTTAATTCATGAGAAATTGGGAGCCATGGATGATATCCATGATTTGAATATATTCCACTTCTGGCCTCCAACTTTCACAATCTCCACATTTCATGCCCTACTGTTAATTTCTTGCCACTTTTGGTGCATTAAGCCACTTAACCAACCTCTTTTCATACAAACTGGAAAGGACCAAAGTAGCAAGGAATCAAGTCGTGCAGCAAAAGTGAAGTGGGAATAACCTAATAATTGACTAGTTGTGGGGGGGGGGGGGGGACTAGATTTTTTCACTGTTTGAACCAATCTCCCAAAAGTGTTATTTTTTGTCACGCTTTAAAATTTTCAGAAAAACTTATGAATAAATGAAAACAAAACATGTTGTTAAATACAAGTCTAACCATCCTCTTTGTTCTTACGGGTCCCTTTTGCCTAAAGCGTCAGGACTGTTTATATGCTAATAATGATAAATAAGTTAAAGGCCTTTTGTCCTCGATATTACAAAAATGAGGATAAAAGACAAAAATGTGACCTCTTTTTTATATTTCCAAATTTGTGATCAAAGTGATTCCGGCCACAGTGACTCCCGCCTACCGGCCACAATGACTACCCACCCCGCCCACCGGCCACAGTGACTACTCGCACACCGGCCACAGTGATTGCCCGGCCACCTCCGCCACTTTCCGGCCGCCGCCATCTGGCCCACCTGGCTTACCCCTGCCGTCACCAGCCCCCAATCCCCCTCCATAGCCCATAGCCCCCTCTAAGCCCGCCCCCAACCACCGTCTGGCCAGTGACCATGCCGGTCATAGTGATAGCCAAGAGGCAGTGAGCATTGTCGTAGGATTAGTGATTCCGGCCACAGTGACTCCCGCCTACCGGCCACAATGACTACCCACCCACCCTGCCCACCGGCCACAGTGACTACCCGCACACCGGCCACAGTGATTGCCCGGCCACCTCCGCCACTTTCCGGCCGCCGCCATATGGCCCACCTGGCTTACCCCTGCCGTCACCAGCCCCCAATCCCCCTCCATAGCCCATAGCCCCCTCTAAGCCCGCCCCCAACCACCGTCTGGCCAGTGACCATGCCGGTCATAGTGATAGCCAAGAGGCAGTGAGCATTGTCGTAGGATTAGTGACCACCTTCGTGCGGTCGGTGACCACCCCCGGTTTGGCCGGTTGATAGAGGTACACAGTAAATTCACAGAAAGATGAACAGAATTCAAAGAAAGCAATTCAAGAAGCTTTATTGAAGAAGAACAAGCCCCCAATGGCCGAAGCCCCCAAAGAGAGAGAGTATTAGTCTCTAACTTCCGAGTACAAGACAAAAGTCTAAAATAGCCTACTTTACTTCTCCCAGCTTATTCTATTTATACTAATCTAGTACACTTATTATTATTCTTGGTCTATTAGGCCCAATTCCTAACAGTCTATTAGGCCCAAGTCCTAACACCGGTGACCACCGTCTCCCCTTCCCCACCTTAGTCCACACACAGCCTCAGTCACTCTCCCACCCCTATCCCTGCCCGTGCCACTAATCCACCCCCACCCCGACCAGTTCCTGACCGCACCGCTTTCCATCATCCAACCGCTGCCTGTCCAACGCTCAACCATGGCCAACCCTAACCATATCTAGCTGGGACTAGATCTGAAAAATCTAGGGGCGACACCCTTATAAGGGAACCGATAGGGATTTGGCCGAGAAGAAAGGAGAAAAGATGAGTTGCAGCGGCGGCATAGCAAACGAAACACGAAGAGGCGACGATGGCGATCAGAGCAGGTGATAGATGGTTCTCTCAGCGGCGGTGGCGGTGGCGAAGAGATGTGCAAGAGCAAGGTTGAGGTGGCAGAGATTGAGGTGACGGGATGAGGGGTAGCAGAGCTCACAGATGAAAGCTTCTGGTTGTCCGTGGCCATGCGCCGGTGCAGTTGAAGAGAGGCGATGTGCGAGAACGATGAGATGCGAGAACGGGTCACTCTTTTGTCTAACCCTATACGGGTCATATTTTTTGGCAAATAGAACTCTAACAGTCCTATTTGGGCCATTATTTCTAAGTTATATACCATAGTGAAGTATGCTAAGAAAAGAAAACAGAAGAGAAATTAATAGATCAATAGTCCTTTGTATAATTATAAATCAAGAAACTATTAGTTCTACTAATGGTCTAAGGGGCCTGTGGTTTTAAATTTTTTAGGTTTCTAAATTTTGTACAATGTTTGCATAGATACATCGGCTTTCTTCAGTTGTTACCCTTTTATTTAATCCACTTCTTAGCTTGACGAGTCACATGATGAAGTGATGAACCCCGTCTTGGTTTCTTGAAACATTTGCAGCTTATATGATATCCTCTCTCCTTTTTTTGGGTTCTCACTATCTGAACAGGCCAAATATTTGTACGGGAACAAGTTTACTGCTGAAGAGATACAGGATATTAAGCTCATGATTCAGAGCAATATATACAAGTATCTTAGCATTCTTCTCGATGGACGCGAGCGATTTGAGGAAGAGGCCTTGTCAAAACTAAACGAAGGTTCCTTCAATCTCTACAACTATTGTGAATTACAGAGCTCTGCAAACATTAATTTTATATTTTCTGTCCTTAATTTTCATCTTTTGTCTAATTTTACCTCTAACTTTTTACTACTAGGCAATCCTAGTTGCAATACCTGTATTTGTGTAACCATAAAGTTTAGTCACCATCTTTACAAATGTTTATTCTGGATAGAACCAAATTTCAGGTTACGCATATTGGTATCTCTAGCTTTATAAATTTTCCCTTCTTCCGTGGTCTGCATTTTAGTAAAGGCTTCAGCCAAAGTGAAAATAAGTGTCCAGGAAAAAGTTGTTGATCTTAGAGCAAACTAAAGATTACTTGATATTTTAATTGAAAATTGATCTGGAAGAAATGGTCCAGGTTCATTGGTACTGTTCAGTTTGGATTGTTTAACATAATGACTAATGAGTCGTTGCTACACTTACATCACTATAAAGATGTGCGAGCACTATTTACCAGGCCCTTGACCTTGGGCTATTGATGAGGTTTGATCTGATGTTTTTGTAGGGGGAGTTTACTCTGGTGAATGCAACCAGTGTGTCTATTCTCTAAACCCAAAGCTGAAGAAGTTTTCTGACTGGCTCTTAGATATCATAGCCACTGGAGATTTAGATGCTTTCTTCCCCGCAGCAACTCGTGAATATGCTCCTCTAGTTGAAGAGGTGTGGAAGGATCCAGCTATACAGGAAACATACAAGAGGAAAGATGAACTTCCCTTCCTTCCAGATGTGACAGATTACTTCTTAAGCAAGGTGTGCTACAAGAACCTTACTCCAAGACTTCTTATAGGCTTCTCTTTCTGTTAAGGCTATAAACAGGTCATTTTCGGTGCTTGACCTTTAATAGCTTGAATCAGAATTTGAACAGTACCTAAAAAAGTAATGGATTTTACATGTTTAGCTTATACTTCCTGAACTCTTATTATGAATTGATAATACTTATATTTTAAATTAACACAACCTTTTGGTCCCCTTCTTTTTTAATTGTAGGCTGTTGAGGTATCAAGCAATGAGTATGAACCTACAGAGCGTGACGTACTGTATGCTGAAGGTGTTACTCAGGGAAATGGTTTGGCCTTCATGGAATTCTCATTGGATGACCGTAGTCCGATGTCCGAAACCTATACAGACAATCTGGAATCTCTTCCACCACCTCTGACTAGGTTATATTACATACTACCATAATGCTTGATTCTTTGCAGTTGTACTTAAACCATTACTTGCATGTTTTTCTTATATGTGGAAAATTCCTTGAGAAGCTGCAAATTTTCAATTTAAGTAATAATGTCTTCTCATGTCTTGTCATGTCATTTCTTTATGATACAATACCTGTCGAAGGACACAATGACTCCAGAATTTAAGATACCTAATTCTGAATGAAATACCTTGTTAGTGATATCATCAATCTATGGTTCACTGAATAGACAAGGGAAAGAAGTAGGCATGCTGATTTAGATAATTAGGACATATGACTTTCAACCATGCAAACTGGAATATGTTGTGCAGCTCCTTTTGTACTGAGTGTAGTTTGGTATGACACAATGAAATTAATGTGAGTGTGTATCGTGCTAGGGCTGAGTGAAAGGAATGTGGAGAAGTATAATAGGAGTCTTCCTATTATTATCTTCTGTTTTATATAGTAAAACAGAATTATTAAATGTGCGGTGTGTCATATTTTATTTGCAAATAAAAGTTTTATAAACTAACATTTTTATTACTCTTTTTCTCCGAACAATAATACTCTAATAATAACACTTTTATCGAAGAAATAATGAATGATAAATTAAATTTATAATACATTAATAAATTATATGTCGTCAATGTAGACCATGTAAATAGTGTAAAATTCAACATGTTGCATCTATTTAAGAACATATGTAGTACGAAGTATTATATAGTATCATATAATAATATAATTATTAATGATTCCAAGGTTTCACTCAAATTAGAGAGAACTTTTTTACAACCAGATAGTACAATATTACCGGCAAATGCCCCGGGTGTAAGGGTGTTGCAGTTGTTATTAGCATTGCTATTATTATTACTACTATTATTTTCCTTTTATAATTATTAGAATTAGTTTTGTATTATTACTGTGATTATCTTATTGCTCATATGTCAGATCTTAATTAGTAGTAGCTTTATTTTTCTTTTTATTGATTAGGATATTTGTAATAGCTATATAATGGTCTTCAGCCTAGATTATTAGTAGTTCTTAAGTTTTGTAGAATTGACTTTGGTCAAATGCAACCTTCTGCTTACCTAGGTCAGGGGAATCAGTTAATTCGATAGAAACACCATGCTTCTCAAGCCAATCACACATGTAATAGAAATGTGATGTTATCAAATTTATGTCATGTAAATTTACACTAAAAATATGTTTTATTACATTACATTGCATATTAGTCCCTCCATCCCCAAACAAAAAAACAGGGCTTGCGACAGGTATTGTATCCTAAAGGTATGGTCTGCAATTTTCAGTAATAGATTTCAAGAAGTTTAGTTGAAAGTTGAAACAAAAAACAAGTGGGACTAATAAATAGCAAGTGTACCTTGCCAACAACAATATCCAAGCCTTATCAAAAGAGTTTGGGTCGGCTAACTGCTAACATGAATCAAGATATGAAACCATAGAGGAAGAGAGACAGAAACAATGTAAATTTTGTGAGGCAGTATTGTGGAATGTGGACAACAATGTAGACAGGTGTACGTTACCAAATTAAAAAGAAGTACCATAGTAAAAAAATGCATGTTTCGTTTTTATATATATTCTTATCACACCTCACATTGGTGTCTCATTAGTAAGGTGTGAGACAGCAATGTGGAAAGGTGTACCTTACCAAATTTAAAAAAAGGTACCATAGTAAAAAAATGCATGTTTCGTTTATCTATATATATACATATATTCTTTTTACCCTTTTTTCTTATCATTTATATGTATAACTTGTCTCTATTTTATATTATCTTTTTTTGTTGTCTTTTAATCATACCTCAAATACTTTTGGGACTAAGGCTTGGATGTTGTTGTAGTAAAAAATGCACATTAGTCAAACTACATCTAAGAGTTCCTAAAGGCTTCAGCTTTGTGAGGCAGTGAACTATTTAGGTTGCTTTTTACATGTTGGACAAGGTAATTAACAAATTAGACATTAATATCCATATGTGGGAAAAAGAACTAAAAATTTGTGTTGCCATCTGACCTTTATTGTCATCATCATCTTTATTTTATAATTGAAATGCATGCCTCCACAACCATTCCATCAGGTACCAGCTTATAAGGCTAAATGCCAAGGGAATGAACGAAGGACGCAAATGGGTAGAGATGTTTGAAGATGTACGCGTGGTTATCTTCTGTGTTGCTCTGAGTGATTATGATCAGGTATGGGTTGCCCCAGATGACAGTGGTAGTGGAGTGCTAATCCAAAACAAAATGATGCAAAGCAAGGAACTATTTGAAGCAATGGTACAACACCCTTGTTTCAAAGACACCCCTTTTGTGTTAATATTGAATAAGTATGACCTATTCGAGGAGAAGATGAATCGGGCACCATTAGGTGCTTGCGAGTGGTTTGTCGATTTTAGCCCTGTGCGTACCAGTAACAACAATCAAGCACTAGCACAACAAGCCTACTACTACGTGGCGATGAAGTTCAAAGACCTTTATGCTTCCCTCACTGATAGAAAGCTCTTTGTTTGGCAATCGCGAGCGAGAGAGAGGGTGACAGTGGATGAAGCATTCAAGTATATTAGGGAGGTGGTAAAATGGGACGAGGAGAAGGAGGATAATTATATCGGCGGGATCGATGATTCATTTTACAGCACAACCGATGTCAGCTCATCTCCATTCAGGCAAGAGTGAAGAAGTAACCGGTGTATTTTTCTAGTTGGATTGTATATAAGGATAAGGAAGAGGTGGTGTAGAGATAATAATGAAGTCACCCGTCTCCGAGCTCTTTCACCTTCAAATTCTGAATGTAGTTACCGTTGATGTTTGTGATTGAGCATTTGTTTGGGTCCAGAAGCATATTAAGCTTGTAACATGCAAAGTATTTTCTTAAGACTTTGGTGAAAGTTTGGAGCTTTCACAACCAGAACTCGTGGGATGTTTCGATTTCATCTGTTAGTGTACCAGGAAAGATAGTTGTGTACCGGCTGCATTTTTTCTGAGAAAAGCAGGAGAAATTGTATATTTACACTATTATTCAAATATTCTTTGTAACCATTTTATTGTTTAAAGCTTTGCATGCATAAGTAGATTATTTATTGAAAATATTCTGTTTTCCACACCTTTTTCTTAGTTTGCTGATGTGAGAATCGTAGTAGTACTGTGGAAAATGAGGAGCATGAGTAATAATAATAATAATAATAACAATAATAACAATAACAACAACAAAAAGAATAATAATAATAATAATAACAACAACAACAATACTAATTAGTAATAAGTATGAGAATAACAATTATTCCAATGGAGTTATTTTAGTGCAACACGTTAATCGCCATTTCATCATTAAACTGATGACTTTGTAATTAACTCGAGAAAAAATCACTCACATGTAATTTGACAACAAAAGGGAAAAATGAAACCGAAAAAAAAATCAAGAAAAAAGAGATAATAAAGTAGAAATTTGAAAAAGTATTTGCTGAAAAGGAAAGTGTGCGGGTATTTGCTGAAAAGGATGAGAACTAAGGAAAAGCCTAAAACATGTCACTAATCGGTTGGGTACCGGCGGAAAAAAATGGAGTGCTGACGGTCAGATTATTTTCAATTACCATTAGGTAAGACTGTTTTAGAAAACCGATAAAACGAGACTTGTAATTTCAATTTTTCCTTAGAAGATATTCCCATCTAAATCGTTACATTTTGATATCATGTAATATCTTTAGAAACAAAATAATGGGGAAAAGGGAACCATAGAATGTGAATATCATGTGTCTTTGCTGGGAAGTCAAGAGCACAAATGCATTATTATGCAGCAGCTAGTAGGTCAGGAGTTTCGGCCTCCAGAGATAACAAGGCATGGTGCACTTTCTCGAGCCAATCGTCCGTGCGATCCCTTAATGATTTTACTTGAGGAATGCCCACAACTCTTGGTTGTACCCAGGAAACATAAACACTCCCTTCCACTTCATCAATTACTCCCTCTATCAGATGCACCTGCCACCAATCACATATATACTCGATCAATACTTCCTTAAAAATTTAACGACATTTAGCTGATGAAGTAGGTAATAAAGAACGAGCACTTACAGCAAGACCCTTCATAACTAGATGCTCCACATCTTCTACAGGCAAATGAGTGCGCTCTGCAATGATACTGAATGGGATAATTCTGTCTTCAGATGGACGTCTGCAAATTGACACAAGTTTGAACTGCATTCAGTTGAACCGCATGGTTTTCCTACCTAATAACCCGCCCCTTACACTTTTTATAGCATTGATAATCATACCTAAAAACAGTTTCCATTAAACAGAGAACATTAATCTTTTCCAGAAGGCGTTTGTGGTTATGAACCAGTGCAGGTTGGGCAGACAAAGCAGCTTGATGGACATGACACAGTTCTTGATAGCGAGCCAAATCACCAGTGTTGAATGCTTCAAGAGTAGAGTAGAGCCACTCATCCTTTGTCCCTACAAGGCTCTTTATCTGTAGCAAATTTCCATCATAGATAACACCGATTATTAGAGTACGACAAACACATTCTTCGCTCTGTGCAAAAATGCTCAAGTGCCAAGCATCTCAAGTTAAATAATAGATTCATCTAGTATGAGCAGTAAGCGAACTTGCACAGTGAATACTAGTGCCTTATAACCACCCCACCCCACCCCAAAAAAAACTCATGTCTCCAATAACTTTGTCCCAGAAATAGTCCTATTTCATACAGCGACAACAACATCCAAGCCTTAGTCCCAAATGAGTTCTGAAATGGTCCTATGTCATAAAACAGAACTATTTTTCATGTTAGTTGACAAAAGATTTGAAACAAGTTCAATCCGATAAACTTAGTAAAACAAAAAATAAATCTTAAAGCCATAAGTATGAGCAAGAGTTTTAAGAGTTGTGCGTTGTGCTTTGCCAAAATAAAAAGATTGTATGAAATAAAGAAGAAATATTCCATCGTTGCACTACACCATGATAGAATTTGAGCGGAAATGAAACTTATGTGATATATGCAACAAATGTTGTAATGGAGATGGTAGTACTGAAAGAATAGTTAGAGTTCTACTTTGAGAGGAGAGAACAAAACAGTTATTAGAATTAGTATCCTTCTTAACTTGAAACAGTGAAGTTCTGGATCTACGAGTATTATAAGGGTAGCTTGTCTTAACTCTTAACTTCCAAACCACCCTTCCCCCAGATAAAGCACGGGGTAGCATGCAAAATAGTACAGTATTCATCGAAGTGTCAGATTATGATTGAAGAAATAATTGATGAAGTTGAGGGGGTGTTCATGTTTCCTGGGTGCAACCAAGAGTTGTGGGCTTTCCTGAAATAAAATCATTATGGGATCATCTGAACAATGGGCCGAAAGAGCACACACTGCCTTGTTATTTATGGAGGCTGAAACACCTGACCTACTAGTCACTCCATAGTACTCCCTCCGTCCCGAATTGAATTGCAACCTTTGACCGGCACAAGGATTAAGGAATGACAATAAATGATGTTTGCTTTTTACTATTTTGCCCATCTTTTTAAAAGTAGATTTCTTTAAGTTAATGGGGAAAAGTAAAAGTAAGGGTAAATTTGTCACTTTATTCTTATTTACATACCTAAAATAGAAAGTGGAAAACCATTTTGGGACAACCAAAATAGGAAATTTTGCAAATCAAATTGGGACGGAGGGAGTAATAGATTTGTTTGGTGGCTCTCCAGCAAAGAAACAGTTGACATTCTAGGCAACTTTTCCGCGACAACAATATTTTTTTCTAATTTTATTAGTGATATCATAATCTTGGTTCGCTTTAGAATGAACAGCTCAATATCTGTGAACTCATGAAGTGAGTAAACATCATTTTGTTGTTACGAAGTAGATTGCCCCAGAAGGCCAGAACATTGGACAAGTAGGTTTGTTGATTGAGAGTTCACAAAGGAATTGCCAGCCAGATGGTAAATTTAAAAATGCTTAGATGTAGTGAATAGTAGGAGTGAGAAGATGAAAAGTACAAAATGTAAGAAAAAGAAGATGATGAAGTAAGGATATTATGTATCTTGATTTGGTTAAACTTGCCAAATCAGAAAACAGGGGATAATAATAAAAAATCCAAAAGGAAGGCGGATCATCATACAATAAAAACAGAGGGAGTGTATTGTTAAAAATTTTCGTTTAGCCACTTCACCAGGAAGCAGTGAATACCACCAAATCTCTGAAAAATGAAAAAATGAAAGCAAAAGAAAAAGAAAACACATAACATAAAGTAAAAGATGGCACTGACAAAATAGATGCAAGTGAATAAAACTAATAAAAAAACATAGGGTCCAAAAAAGACAACAAAAGAAGAGAAAAGTGTGAGTGAACTTACAATTGGATGTGCTAGCAACTCTCCAAAGTTGTATATGTTTTCTCCAAGCAAAGCTGATAGAGACAGATCAATTGCCAAATCCTAAATAATTTAGACATAGTTAAGTTTAAATGACAGAGCATTTGGCAGCTGCCTGATTGACAATTTGATAATTCATAGATCTTTTAATCAAAAAATAAAGACAACATCAAAATCGGCAATTAAACAAATATCTGTCCTGCTACCTTCTGAAAAGAAGCACATAGAGCTAAGAATTTTATAAAACAGTCCTTTAATAACTATTGAAGAGAAGTTTTAAAAATGTATGCCGAAACAAAACCATAAAGAAACCTAAAAGGTGGAGTTACTCCATATGTAAGTAATTGAGGCAAGATCATAAATAATGGCTGCTTCTGTCTCCATCAAATAACATTATATTGCTGAGAATTAATGCAAGGGCAATGCAATAGAAGATTAACCAAGGTGTTGACATGGACAACAGTTTTAAAACCGTGGACTTGGACTTGATTGAATTGAATATAGTCACAGTGACAGAACTGAAGAACCCACAATAAACATATAATTCTTGATACCTTCCCATTTTAAAGATATGGGGCAGTTTACTCTTGCTTCTGATGATATTGGAATTAATCAATGGAAGAAGTCGCAAGGAGAGCACTTTAAAAACTAAGCCAAGTATCTGATGTTCACAAATCAAATATTTTAGGTCATCATATATACTCTAGTAACACTGATTCATATTACTTGCTTCTAAAATTTATAAATGTATGAAACTGGCAGCACTGCTCCATATGAAAAACCAACGGGAAACTGGAAATTTAACAATGTTGACACCACGAACATTGTCAATTTCATTGACAAGAAATGAAAAATAAGAAAATGCATACCAGCTTAAATGATTCTGAAAGAGACTCTACTGAAGTGTAAGCGAGATAGAGGAGAGCACTTCTATAAAACCCTGCAAATTCTTGTTGACGTTTGTGATACTGAGATGACACCCAATAATAACTTGCATACACAGATGGATCAATGTCGGTCATGCTATCAAGTGTACTCTTTCCAGTTTCTAAAAGTTTGTTACTGGTTTTGTGATCCCCTTGCTCAAGTTTCAGTAAAGCAATTTGCATCTTAATATACAGCACTGGTTCCTCTATGCGCATCTCTTTAGTATTATGAAGTTTTGCGATCACAACTTCGAGATAACTAATGGCTGCTTCTGTCCCTGTGTACCGACGAGAAACAATGACAGCAAAATGAGCTAGCTTGAGAAGATTAATCTTTGTCTCGAAGTCTGCGATAAACTTATGATAAAGCTGTATCAGTGCATCTCCCACCTGTAAGAAAACAATAGCATGACAAAAAGATTTAATCAGACATGAGTCTAACTCCATAGATAACTGTATGGATAAAGTCAGATTTTGAAATGGTTTCCATAAAATTAAAGCAATCAAGCATATATGAATCGTACAGAGGAAAATCATGCATTAAGTTTTGAGCTGTGGTGTTTCTTTTCAGGGGTTTTTTCTCAAGTCTAATGTGGCTATTTAAACCTCAAAACACTGGTAGTGTTGCCAGGTGAAAATTGATTTCAAGCAAAAAAAATTATGGATATCGATGAATGCCTAAGCAAAGCATAAGCAGCATCATTGACTCCCCAACGCTCTTCAGGTGAGGTATCCTGCCCTAGCAAGCGTTCTTCATTCCCTAGACGCCTAGTCATTGCCTAGATGACGTCATGGATACATTTCATATTAAGATGCCAAACAGTCAAGCAGCACTCATTCAAAATGAATCCTAAGTAACTCGTGGTCTCATGGCAATACAAAACTCAAAGTTCCGAGTTAAGCCCAACTACCAAATTTCACTATAAATCTAACAAGTAATAGAAAATGTGAATAGCCCATCCAAATGGAAGAAACAAAATAAAACTATATGTCTATATTCAATTGTATATAGGGAGGATTCTATGGCACATCTCATTGAAAAATATCATTTAATATTTTGTATTTCTAATCTATGGCACATTAACATGTTGACACTTTCGTAACTCTCCTATATCTAAAGGCAGTATATGTAATTATTTAAAAAATTTACAACAATGCCAAATTGTGAATGCCAATAGTTTATTTACAGAAATGAAACGTGGCCATTAAAAATCTCATTTATACGAGGTGTTGATAATAATTGGTGCTCGTATGAAAACAGTTCCCTACAGAGAGAGTTATGATACACGATTGAAATTATCTGAAGCCCTAAACAAATTAACAAGGCTTCATCCATTAAGGTGTGATTTGGAATAACTTACTCCTTTCCTAGCCGTGTATCTACTCAAATGCATGTATATGTGTACCTGAAAGATGTTGAGAGTAACGAACTGTTCGAGCTTGAGCGTGAGCTGATGCCAGAGCTTTTGCTGGTACAGATCTCCAAGGGTGGTGCACCAGTCGGAAAGTTCGGGGTGGGCATTGCGAAGCGAATCCAAATATTCCAGTGCGGCCATGGCTGATTGAATCTCGCCGATCAATAGAGAGAAGCAAGGAAACCAGCTGATTGAGTCGAGTAGATTGTCTAAGAAGAAAGACGGAGGTGGCGTGTGATTCTGTGAAAGACTCTTACCATGCGAATGGCAAAACTTTAAAAGTTCACTAATTTTAAAAGTCTATATGTATTTAATGTGGACTTTTAAAAGTTTACAAAAGTCTAGGTGTATTTAACGTAGACTTTTAAAAGTCTATAAAAGTTTAGGCATATTTAAAGTTGCGTTTATCCTTATAAATTTCTAAAATCATGGATTCTCGTGGACTTTTAATTCATTTTTAATACATTAATTCTCGATTGTCTCTTCTCCTCACTAAAGATTTCCGTATACTTTTATTATATCGGTTCTTCATCCCGTCCCCCTCACCCCACCCCGCCAACTCTCATCTTCTTTAGCCAAGTCACCTCTTCCCCTTTATTAGAAAGAGAAGAGGAGAAGAGATCTGAAATGATAATTGTTGTATATTTCATTGAATACAATAGTGTCAAGTACAGATATTTATAGTTGGTTACAAAGTTGTCTAACTTCAATAACAACCGAGTCCCTATATAGTGTGTTGCTCAAGTAAAGTACTTCTAGTCTATTACATGTTGTATATCTAACATTCCCCCCTCAAAACTAGGGTGATTGATTTGGAAACTCAATCATACTGAGTTTTGCTTTTAAGTCAAGAAATCTGGAGCTGGAGAGTGGTTTAGTCAGAATGTCAGCAAGTTGATTAAGAGAGGGAATGTGATAGACTTGAAGTTGCTTTAGCAAAACTTTCTCTCTGACAAAGAACAAATCAATTTCCATGTGTTTGATTCTGGAATGCAAGACTGGAATATGAGCCAGCTGTACAGTACTTAGGTTGTCACAGTACACTTTGGGAGTAGAGAAGGGAACTTGAATTTCTTTTAGCAGAGACTGAATCCATAGAAGTTCTGCAGTGGTATCTGCAAGGCTCCTATATTCTGCCTCTGTAGATGATCTTGCAATTCTCAGTTGTTTTCTGGACCATCAGGAAATAATGTTGGTCCCAAGAAGTATGTAGGAGTCAGATGTAGATCTCCTATCATTTGGATCAGATGCCCAGTCAGCATCACAATAGGCTGAAATAGGTAAAGGAGCTGCAGAGAGAGAGAGATATAGGTTTGATAACAATTCCATGATTTATAGACCCAGAAAGATATCTAACAATTCCATGATTTATGCCAGTGCTCCTGCAGTGGTTCAGCCATGAATTGGCACACTTTGTTCACAGCATAACATATGTCTGGCCTGGTTAAGGTGGCATACTGTAACATTCCAACAATGGATCTATATTGGGAAGGACTAGGGTAGTAATCATGGCCCTGTTTCAGAAGTTTACAAGTACCTACCATAGGTGTCATGACTCCCTTGGATTCAAGCATACCAGCTTGGTTTAGAACATCTCTGATGTACTTTGCTTGTGAGAGGTGAAGACTGCCATCTGGAAATTTGTGTGTTTCAATTCCAAGGAAGAAATCAAGCTCTCCCAGGTGTTTCAAGGAGAAGGAGGAATGAAGTTTGTGAATGAGTTGTGTGATAGCTGTAGAGTTCTTCCCAATGACCAAAATGTCATCCACATAGATAAGAATGTACATCTGAACTTGAGAGGAAAGATAGATGAGTAAGGATGGATCATATTTGCTTTGCTGGAATCCAGCTGCATAGAGAACTGAGGTGAGTTTCTGAAACCAAGCTCTGGGAGCTTGTTTTAGACCATATAAAGATTTGTGAAGCTTACACACCAGAGATGTATCCTGAACTTGAAATCCTGGAGGCTTGACCATATAGACTTCTTCATCTAATTTACCATTCAGGAAAGCATTATTGATGTCTAATTGCTGGATAGACCACTTGAGTGAGACAGCAATAGTGAGTAAGATTCTGATGGTGATAGGCTTTACTACTGGAGAGAAGGTTTCCCCAAAGTCAAACCCATACCTTTGATGAAAGCCCTTAACCACCAATCTAGCTTTGAACTTGTTTAGAGACCCATCAGGATTCTCCTTGATCCTGTAAATCCAGTTGCATCCAATTGCCTGTTTATCTGGAGGAAGAGAAACAAGAGTCCAAGTTTTGTTAGCAATTAAAGCATTATATTCAGTCTGCATAGCTTCAAGCCATTTGGGAGAGGTTAGAGCCTGTTTAACTGATTTAGGTTCAGTATGAGTCAATAGTAAGGTAGGATGAAGTCTGGGTTTTACTATGCCTGACTTTGCCCTTGTCCTCATGGGATGATTGTTAACAATAGGAACAGAATGAGGTGGTGTAGTGGTAGAGGTAGTTTGATGTGCAGTATTGGAAGGAGTGGATGTAGAACTGGAAGAGGAATGTGTTGATTCACTTGGGTTGGATTGATTTTGATTGGTAGATAAAGAGAGATGATCATTTTGATGTTGGGAAGATATAGACTCACTGTCAGAAGATGAAGACTCAATGGTTTGAATAGGGTGTGTGAAGGATTGGATACTGATAGGTGCAGAAGAAGGATTTGGACTTAAACTGGGAGAAGAGACAGATGCATGATTAGTGAACAAGGTAGAGTAAGGAAACTTGGATTCTTGAAACACAACATCTCTGGAGATGTAAATTTTTCCTGAGGATGACAAGCATTTGTAGCCTTTGTGATTGGAAGAATACCCTATAAACACACACTCTTCAGTATGAAAATCTAATTTGTGTTTGTGATAGGGTCTGTTGAATGGGTAACAGGCACAACCAAAGACTTTGAGAAAGGTATAATAGGGACAGATTTATACAACTTGAAGTATGGTCTGGAATCGGAGATAGATTTGGATGGTGTTCTGTTGATAAGATGGACAGAGGTGGCAAAGGCTGCATCCCAGAATTTAAGAGGTAAGGAAGAGTGAGATAGAAATGATAGGCCTTTTTCAACAATAGTTCGATGTTTTCTTTCCACAACACCATTCTGATGGTGTGTGTGTGGACAAATGACTCTATGAACAATTCCTTTTTCAGTGAGAAGTTTAGTGAAAGATCTGAATTCACCACCCCACTCAGATTGAATGGCCTTTATAGATGTGGAAAATTGATTGAGAATATACTGAGAGAAATTGGTAGAGGCAGTGAGAGCATCAGATTTTTGTTTAAGAAAGTATATCCATGTGTATTTAGTACAAGCATCAATGAAAGCTATGTAATAATGGTAACCATCAAAGGAGGAAATAGGAGCTGGTCCCCACAGATCTATGAATATTAATTCAAAAGGATGATTATATTCAGTGGTGGAAGTATGAGAAGGCAGTCTATGTGCCTTGCCCATGTGACAGGCAGAACAAAAGTCAATATCATTTCTATTTATATTTGAAACATTACATTGTTGGAGAACAAGTTTAAGAGCCTCAAAATGAGGATGACCAAGTCTTAGGTGCCATAGATTACAAGATTGAGTAGAACTACAAGCTGAGGAATTATTACAAGTAGATAACATGACACTAGACTTAGGACACTGTGTAGAAGGCTGACTAGCATTTGGAGAACTTGGATGTGAACCAATAGCAGGGAGAGAAGTGAATCTGTAGAGACCATCTTGTCCCAGAACCCCATGTAAGAGAATTTGATTAGAAACCTGAGATTTCACAAAACAGTCATAAGGATAAAATTCAAAATATACATTGTTATCCTTTGCAAACTGACTGACACTGATCAAATTTTTGGTAATTGCAGGAACATGGAGAATATTTTTAAGTGAAAGAGAAATAGAGGACTGATAAGGGGAGGGAAAGGAAGTAAAACCAACAGACTTGATATCCAAACCTTGACCATTGCCCATAAAGAGCTTATCAGTTGTAGTAATAGGATCACTATGTTGCAGGTTAAAGGAATCTGAGGTTACATGATGCGTGGCGCCAGAGTCTGGGAACCAGGTTTGGGACTGTGGATGAGGTCCTAGAATGGATGTATTTGCACTGGGCCAATTGGCTGTAGGTTGTTGTGGTTGATGTGCAGTGCCAGGTTGATGTTGTTGGTGTGTAGGTGATGGTGAAGTATGATAAGGTGGAGTGTGATCCCAGTTGAACTGTGGTTGAGAATAATA
Organism: Cuscuta europaea; assembly: GCA_945859875.1. Classification (NCBI taxonomy): domain Eukaryota; kingdom Viridiplantae; phylum Streptophyta; class Magnoliopsida; order Solanales; family Convolvulaceae; genus Cuscuta; species Cuscuta europaea. Next base: position 18,777,345 of record CAMAPE010000013.1, on the reverse strand, counting down.
AGGTCTATGTGGTAATGGATTTGAGAATTGTGGATGAGTTGAGTATTGGTTATAGTGATTTGAGGATGTAGGGTTTGAAGCAGTATAGGATGGATTATAACGATGATAGCATATCAAGGCATGGTGACCTGGTTTTCCACAGACTTGGCAAGTAATAGCATTCCGACCTCCAGATCTTCCTCCTCTTCCACGTGTGAAACCTCCACGACCTCTTCCTCGATAAGAATTAGGGTTACCATTGTTGTCAAACTGAGCAATCTGTACTGAAGCATTTTCCGAGGTATTCTCACTTGCAGATTGATTAGGTGCAGATGAAATCTCCAAACGAGCAACATTAGTAGACAGAATATTCGTCTGAGACGATTCACGAAGCTTCTGAAGTCGTACCTCTTTGGCAGACAAGAGAGATTCAACCTCTGACAAAGTTGGAGGATCGAGGATGCTGCGAGAGGCTATCGATGAAGCTAGGGATTCATATTCCTCTAGGAAACCTTCAAGGATTACATTGATGTGTTCCTTAGATGAAATCGGTTCGTCAATGGACAGGAGATTGTCTGCGATGGTTTGAACTCGTAGAAGATATCCAAAAATGGTGTGATCACCTTTTGCAGTTGTATATAGCTCGGATTTCAGCTATCTGGCCTTTGCTACAATACTCGCCCTGAAGAACGTGTTGATCTCATTCCAGAGCTCATACGAGTGTCTGCAATGGATCACCCGTGCATGAAAAGCTTCAGATAATGATGCAAGTAACCAGGAAAACAGCATTTGATCCTGTTGTTCCCAGGTAACATATAGTTCATTAACAATTCATGTTGTTTCATCATTAATGGAGAGAAATTGTTTCGGAATTTCAGGTTTGATGATGAATCGAAGGAGTTTGTGCGCACATACAACGGATTCAACATGATGCTTCCAGAAAATGAAGTTGTTAGCATCGAGTTTGATTGGAAGTTGATGTGTGAAGGTGATGATTGAAGAGGAATTAATGGAGGTAGCAGAGTTTGATTCAGAGGATGCCATTGTTGGATCGAGAGCTAAAGCTCTGATACCATATTAGAAAGAGAAGAGGAGAAGAGATCTGGAATGATAATTGTTGTATATTTCATTGAATACAATAGTGCTAAGTACAAATATTTATAGTTGGTTACAAAGCTGTCTAACTTCAATAACAACTGAGTCCCTATATAGTGTGTTGCTCAAGTAAAGTACTTCTAGTGTATTACATGTTGTATATCTAACACCCTTCGATCTTTCTTCTTCTTCAGCCTAGCTCGCTCCACCCCTCTCCTTCCAGTTGTTATACCATGGGATCATCCCACGGTGAGCATCCTACTCCCACATATAAAATGGTGTCATTTAGGTTTAATTTAACAAAATTCGCGTGAACAGTACTCTTATTTTCGTCTAATTTTTTTCGTGATGTAAATCCTTTGTATTGATATGTAACTCGCATTATTGTAAAATGTAAATCCAGTGTTTTCAAATGTAAATCACGCGTTGGAGTATGTAACTTGTTTTATTCATTTTTTTAAAGAATAACTTGTTTTACTCTCTCAACTTGTTACACCACTTGAAATATAGTTTTATAAAATTATTTTTTATAAAAATCGGTCTATATTTTTTATTTCTATAAAAATGATTTTTTATAAAAATAATTTTTCTTTGAATAGAAGGAGCTTATTTTGTTGTGTAACTCGCATTATATTGCGGTGTAACTCGCATTATAAAAAATGTAAATCACGTGTAAGTGAAATGTAACTTGTTGAGAAAAGTTGACATGTAACTCACGCTTATAAATATGTAACTTTAAGCGAATTCAGATGTAACTTGAGTGTGTTCAAGATGTAAACTGAGAAAAATAATTCATAGCAGTCATCTTCAACATGTAAATTGTATAAAAAAAATCCAGTTGAGTTCTTAAAAAGTACTACGTAATAAGCAAAATTCATAAGCAAAATTCCAATGAGTTCTCTCAGCAGCTTTCTTTGAGAGTATTAGATGAAGAAATGTTCTCTTAATGAATAATTAAACCCTAAGTGCGCACAAAATATCAAAGGGAATAAGCTTAGAAGTTTTTGTGAACAGCAGCGATGGACTGCAGGGATGAGATTGACGCATCAAATACGCCATCAAGGTTGAGCGCCGCAGCCGCCGCTGCACCAAAGCTGCGTCGCTGCACTGTTGCACCGCTGCGCCGCCGCCTCGAGGATGAGCAGTTGGACCGCTGCCACTTCCTCGCCGGCGAGTGTCATGACCAATTTCCGATGCTCTCTCTCTAAGGAACACTCATAGCTTCTTTAATCCGGCGTAATAACAACGACGATACCCGCTTTTTTAATTAATACAGAGCAAAACTATGTCATTTTGGGATAGGTGCACCATGGGGATGGTGCACTGATCCCACGATATAAATTGCGCTCTCCTTCCATTCTTTTTCTTCTTCAGCTTGCCCCACCCCCTCGATTCGTTAATCTCATACTGGAATTCGATTCTAGAAGTTTCTAGAAGAACTGGTATAAGAATCGATAATATTACATCAGTGCAATTCTGGTACGTCGTCACTTAACCATTAAGAAAATAAATATCTTAACTATTACTTTCTTTCATCGTTAAATCGCTAACACATAAAAATATAACTTCAAATTAATAAATATATAATCGTAAATAAGTACACAAAATTTTACAAGAGAAATGAAAAGAAAAAAATTATTAAGAAGATAAACTCGATTGCAATTGTGCTTGTACCACATGTAGCAATGAGTGTAACGGTTGTGTAACGAATAATGTTCTTACTCATTAATAAAATGACCAAAATTCTTGAGCATTCTTGAAACTTTGAGTTTTTTTAATAAAAATAAATTTGGATTCTTATGCTTCATTTATTCTTGTAGAACTTCGTGCTGCTATATGAATTACATTTGTTTCATTTATTTATTTATTTGTTTGTTTGTTTGTTTGTTTGTTTATTTGTTTCTTATCATACTCTGTATTATACAGAGGAAATTATTCAGGGTAGGACTAAAACATACGGAGTAACATTCTTCTTAAAGTATGATCATATGTTTGATTTTCCTTAAATAGGACTAAGTATTACATATTCACCCCTAATTTAATTAATAATACTACCTCTGTCCCACTAAGATTGGGACAAAAGAAGGTGACACGATTATTAAGAAAAGTGAGTTTGTGTGGTTGATATTAATTTAATAAAGTAAGAATAAAGTAAAAGTGATTTAGAGCCACACAATTTTTACCAAATTTGGTATGAGACAATCTTAGTGAGACTTCTCGAAAAGGTAAAATGAGACAATCTTAGCGGGACGGAGGGAGTACAACTAATTGTCCATAATTCTCTTGCATAACCAAATCGACTTTGTTGGTGGTGGATCAGTCCGATGACGACAGCGGGGAACTCAAGTGACGAAGGCGGACGGGCAGATCGGTAGCGGCAGTCTAGGTGAAAATTTCAACGACCAGCAGTGGTGGTTCGCATTTAAAAGTCTATGGACTTTTTGAAAGTCAATAAACTTATCCATGAATTTAAAAGTCCATAGAATTCATTCATAAAAAAGTCTATGGATTTAAAAGTCCATTGACTTTTTTAAAAGTCTACAGATTAAAAACAAATCCATCACAATCCATATTCAATACATCCCCCTAAGTCTAAGAGCATCTTTAGTGGCAATGTGAATTGGCTAATAATGCATTGTCACATCATATTGAGGGAAAATTATTTTCGTCAATGGAAATATGTATATTGAAGGTGGGAGGCGTTATACCGTGGGAGCGGTGCAGGGTGAGCATGATGCTCACAGGGTTATATGAAATGTAAATCGTGTGAATCCACATGTAACTTCAGGTTAATCAAAATGTAAATTACACTCATTCAAATGTAACTCATTGAATGTAAACTGCTTTAGTTGAAATGTAACTTGGAAACACACTCCATGTAATTTTAGGCTATTGAAATGTAAAACGCCTTTACAGAGATGTAACTCCATGTATTAATCTATATATATATATATACACACTCCATACGTGTGTGTGTATACACACACACACTCCATATATAAAATCTGCTTCTTTGCTTCTCTTTAAATATTCTGTATATGTATGATTTTAAATGGTGGGATGCTTTTCACTTTTGTTGGGCAAGATGATTAAATAGAAAGTTGTAGCCTGTCATCTAAGTCGGTTAAACACCAAAGGAAAAGGCAGAACAGTGGCGAACAAAGGTGGCTGGAGTAGTGCATCAACGCGTCTTCTCTCTTTCAGCCGATCAATTAATAAAGGGAATGACGACGTTTTGGGATCGGGCACACCATCGTCATGGTGCGCCGATCCCAAGATATAAAATGCCTGAAGGTGGGTGCTGAGTTGGCATAGAAAAATGGAACGGCCGTCTACCACCCTTTATACTTTCAGAAAGACTAATTAATAGCCAAGTGAGCAAATCAATTATTTTATTATACGGAGTATTCTTTTGTCGGAAATATTTATAATAATGCCTTTGTGGAGTGGTTCACTAGACCAACAAAAGTGCAGAACGATAGATCCCATTGGAGTTGCAAATTGATCGTAATGGATTGTCCGTCCATATCAACTTCATAGGCCGTTTATTCAAATTACGTGTCCATTGTTTAGGCTGTTAGGCTGTTGGTTTGCAATTGGTTGGTTTTATCGGTAGAACATATTAATTTTAGTGATTATTGCATACGGAGTTTAATTAGTGAAATGCAATATATGTGAAATGCTAATTGCAATACATGCTTTGAACTTTTTTTAATATTTTCCTATCAAAAAGTCAAATGCAAATTCAGATTAAGCTCATGCCAGATCCTATCTTTGATTAAATGGTTTTTATTTGTTTAACACAATCTTCACAAACTCCATATTTGTTTACTTTAGATTAAGTTCTTGCAAATTCTTCTTTGCCTTTCTTGTATATAGATAATATTCTTGCCGTGAATCCTGTGAAGGTTTGCTGGGTAGAGTATGAAGGTGGATTTAGCTCGAATCGAGCTCGGCTCGAGTTCGAGCCCGAATTATTTAACTCGTCCAAGTTGGAGATCGAACTCGAGTTCGTGAATTCTTATCAAGCTCCAGCTCAAGCTCAAGCATACTCATATTCGAGCTTGGCTCAGCTCGTTTGCGGTCTTTGCACCCCTAGTCCTCGCCTAGCTCCGCCCTAGGTACAAGCCCCTATACAAAAAGAGATTTGTATAATTTTCAGTATTGTATCTGTTAAATGATTGTATCTGTTAAATGATGATCTAAATAATTTCACAATATGAAATTGAATGCTGATTTACTTTGTCAACTTTTTAAATGATGCACTACACAGTACTAGTTTGCGCTCCTAATCACTTCTGTGCAACTCTTCTTACAAGGGAAGAGGGCTCAGAGGATTATTTATTTTATTATTATTTGAGATGCTATAGATAATCTTTTTTTCTGACTTTTGTATATAAATAGACTTCTTGGCTGGCTAAAAATTTGTCTCCTTTTTGTGCCAGGGGAATCTGAATCTTTATTGCTTCTGCAATTACTTTTATTGCTTCTGCAATTACTGTCTTCTTCTGCAACTTACATCCTCCCAACATACCGTCCGGTCAGGGTTGGGGGCCCTCATGGATGGAGGGTCAGATAAAATATAGAAAGATACGTGCACTGTTAGAAATGTAGGTTGGTTGATTTGAATTCTTTGGGATTTTGTAGGATGACTCAAACTATTTTTTACATGTTTGAATAACGCTTAGGAAAGGAAAAGTGGTAAACTAATGCTATGAAGTACGAAATGATATTTTTTGTTTTTTGTTTTGCATCACACAGTAAAAAGGAAATTGAGTATGATTAATATAATAACCTTTTTTATTTTATTTTCATATACAAATTACAATATAATTATGATGAATTGTATCTCACGTAAGTTAATTTATTAGATCTGATAAAAAATCAAAAATCTATCTCATATTTTTATAGGGCCATCCTATAATTGGCCAAAACCGTGTCAAACTTTACTGATAATAAGTCCATTAGTATGTTTTCTAATCAAAACACGTACTACCATCTACGCATATTGAATTTCTTATTTTAGTCTAACACAATTATTAATAAAATGGTTGAAAAATCAAAATTGTGGTTAAAATTTTAGTAGAAGGAGGGGAAATGATATGAAACAGGTTTTTCTTTTCAAAAGATGAAACATAGATGACATTCATTTTAGAACAGTTCAAAAATGAAAATAAGATAAATCAAAATGGGAGCGAGTAATTGATCAAAATGGAAGATTTGTATTTCAAAATAGAAAAAATTCCACTTTTGGTCTCATGACTATTACAGCACTTCCACATTTAGTCTCTTACTTTCAGATTGTCCACATTTAGTCCGTGACCATTGTGTTATACAAATTACTCCCATTTCGAGAATAAAAAACATGATACTTCTATTTTGAATTTTCAAAACGTTTTTACTTCTATTTAGAGTAATTTCTAAAAAATAATTCGGATGGATTTTTATTTTTGGCACTGTATATTGCTACTTCGATCTGTTGCTTGCTATAGCCAATCATCTCATATCATATGGCATGTCTTACTTAAACCTTCAATCCAACTTAGTTATATATATGTCAATGTTGAATAAATCACACACGGTTTAAGATAACAGATAAAATTTGAAATTTAATATAGAAAAAAAGCTTCAACTAATAAAACTGCTTCATCGAAAGCCATATTTGTGTAACTCAGGGTAAAAGATCGAGTGAACTGAATACGGTAAGAACCGTAAATCTGAGAAGACATTTGAAATATATAGATTTGGTCAATGGAAAATTATAAAGAAATCAGAAGCATTGATCAAGCTAGATAGCTACACATCCAGAGGAATAGAAGCTAACTTATTTAGGACACTGTTTAATTAGTTTTCCATGCATAAAGACTACCCTAAACCCTAATTATGATAATTATGTGTGATTAAAGTGACACGCCTAGTCTAACACTCTAAATTATTCAAAATCTGCACATGCATGCACATATACTCCGGAGTACATAGTAACATAGAAACCTGGAGGATTATACAGTAAAAATTAAACTCTAATCCTGTGATAAAAAATTAAAAACATTATCAGAGACCAATAAAAACTGACAAGGCATGTATCATCATTATATAATTACATTGAATTTTGATCAGAGTTTCCAAGCTAATCATGTTAATTCTAATTATCAATACTAATCGAATTCAAGAGTGTATATAAGGTTTAAGCAGTTCTCCAAGCCCAGACCCGAAATAAGGATCACCCATTGACCCAATTTCTTTTCCACTCACAGTTGCAGCACCGGATTCTGAATCTTCTTGATGACCAAACCTGCAGCCGCCGCCGCCGGCGGTCATGCATTCTTTCTTCGATGGGTGAGAATCTTTTTCTCCTTCTTCAATTTTATATTCAGGGGATTTCCTTTTCTTGCCGCCTATCATGGCTGTCGCGCGGCCGACGTTCTCCTTTCCGGCGTCGAATATGGCTTTGGCGGCGGTGGGGTCGGGAGGCCAAGTCTCCGTCTTGCCGTCGGGGCCCACAATGACGATGGCGAGTTTGATGTCGCAGAGCGTTTCCAGCTCTCTGGTTTTCTTGATGATGGAAGCCGCTCTCCTCTGGTAACACATCTTCCTGAGCCTGTTCGCCATTCTTTCTCTCAGACAGTTTAGAGTTCTGAATTCTTTCTCTCGTGTAGCGCCTTTTATTATTTTGAAAGTTAGGGAAATCACAGTCGGTAATTGACTGGAGCCCAAGCTTCAATATACTGAGTACAAATTTAATTTGGTCAAAATTAAATCCAAAATCGCACTCTTTCTCTTATACAGTTATACTATCGTATTAATTAATCTCCCTTTGGTTTTTTTTAACACTCTTTTTTGGAAGGCTTAATAATTTTCTGTATCTTTTGCGAATATGTCAAGATTTTACCGTATCCAGTTTTTAATCTCTCTGCTGATGTTCACCGCCTCTAATTAATAAATACTCCGAAAGTGTGTTTTTGTCAAAAATACTCACTCTATTAACGTTTTGTTTTTTAATACTCTTTATCAAAATTTTCATAAAAAAATATTCTTTGTTAAATCATTATGTACCGACTGTTATAGCGTATGACCGGTATACAGTGAGCACCGTATACGGGCATACGTTTTTGGCAAGCAGGGTATTGAATTCATTATTTTTTATTTCTCTTTTTTAAAAAATGGTAATAACTTTTTTATTTTTGATCCGATTTTTATAAAATTTATATCGACATTTTTTATTTTTCATGATCTTTCAAATGAGACCAATATTGCCAATGTAATTTTAACATATTAACATTTACGTGTAAAATATGTAACTTTACGTGTTAAAATATGTAACTCACGTTCAGTCAGGCCAAATGCAACTCGTGTGTATAAATATGTATCTCTACGTGTAACAATATGTAACTTTACGTAAAAAAATATGTAACTCGCGTTCAGACAGGTCAAATGTAACTCGTGTGTATAAATATGTAACTCGCGTGTATATATATGTAACTTTACGTGTAAAAATATGTAACTTTACGTGTAAATATATGTAACTCGCGTTCAGACATGTCAAATGCAACTCGTGTGTATATATATGTAACTCGCTTATAAAAAGATGTAACTTGCTTATAAAAAGATGTAACTCGCTCATAAAAAGATGTAACTCAATGTATTATCAAATGTAACTGAGGCCACTGATCCACTCCCAAACAGATTCGATCTTCTATTTCACAAACCTATCATCTCCCAAACAGATTCGATTTTCCTTATAATCCAATACTCATTAATATAATAGTTCGATAATTTCTTAAAATTACATAAGCAATATTAGTCTCATTTGAAAGATCATGAAAAATAAAAAATGTTGATATAAATTTTATAAAAATCAGATCAAAAATATTAGTCTCAGGTTTTCATTTATCTTAGTTATCGTAGTTATTGAGATACTATAAAAAAAGGATTTATTGAGATCGTTTTGTGAAGAATCTATTGATGAGTTGTTTTCAATATTTCCATTAATAGTTCAAACTTCATTAAGCTATTAAAATTAATACTCCGTACTTGTTAGATTTGGATGCCTATTTCATCATCCGTAAGAAGATTTTTTTGTTAATGAGATTCACAGTCGAAAAAAATGTTCTCACTAACGGCGAGTATAAGAGTTGGTATAAATTAGTTAAAACCGAATTTTCCAGTTTTTAGATGTATACATTAGGCACGTGTTATACTACGTACTCCCTCCGGTTCATATTAAAGTTTTCACTTTCCTTTTTGAGATGTTCCTTATTTAAGTTCACATTTCCATTTTAGGAAACAAAACAATGCAAAACAGTGCCAAACAGTGCCAAACAGTGTCTAAACAGTGCCAAACAGTGCACTCCACAGTAAAGTCAAATTCATTTTCTTAATATGTGTGAAGTCAAACTAGGAACTTTAATAAGAACCGGAGGGAGTATATGATTATGGTTGTTTTTACTTGGAATGTAATTCGTCCCAGACCAGTCCAGACCAAACCAAAACAGACCAGATCAGACCAAACCAGACTAAAACAGACCATACCAGATCAGACCAGACCAGACCATATTTTATTATTATTATTATTATTATTATTATTATTATTATTAGGGGTGTGCACCAGAGCCACCAGTTCAAAACCAGACCGGACCGAACCGAACCGGATATCATTCCGGTTTGATCTGGTTCCGGTTTTTCCGGTCCGGTTCGGTCCAGTTTTCCGGTTTAAATCGGATAGTGCACGCCCCTAATTATTATTATTATTATTACTACTACTACTACTACTACTACTACTACTACTACTATTACTACTACTACTACTACTACTACTACTATTACTATCTATTATTATTATTGTAATTATTATTATTAATAATATTATTATTATAATTATTATTACTATTATTCTGATCCGATATGGTCTGTTTTGTTTTGGTATGGTCTGGTCTGGTCTGATCTGCTTCGGTCGGGGATTGAAATCAGACCAAGTAAAATGATACTACCTCCGTTCCCATTTTAATTTCCAAATAGGTTTGGCACAAAGTTTAAAATATTGGATATTGTGTGGTGGAGAGTTGTGCAGAGGAGAGAGAAATGTGTAAGAAATGTTGTGAACCACAAATTTTTTACCAAAAAAAGAAAATGGAAGTTTTTATTGGAACAGACGAAAAAGGAAAGTTGAAAGTTTATTTAGGAACGGAGGGAGTAACAATTTTCGATAATTTGGAAGGAATATTATTATTTTTAATTATAAATGAATAAAATATAATTTTTTATGGATTATAAAATATATATAAAAAATAAAATCTTTATGCAAAAAATATAAAAAATAAAATTTCAGACCAGATCAGACCAGACCAAAACAAACAGACCAGATCAAAACAGACCAGACCAGACCAGCAAATTATAGTCTAAGTAAAAACATCATATGACTAAAATCATTTTGTTGGTCTAGTCTGCACTTAAACATGGGCGGTTTGGAGATGCTCCCTCTGTCGCTAGAAATTTTTCTCATGTTAGTTGGATTGGAGTTTAAGAAAATATGAATAAATTAAGTATAAATGTATGATTATGATTGAGTAAGAAAAAGTAGATGAATGTTAGCCTCACATTACTTTCCAAAAAGGAAAATGTGAAGAAATTTTTGGGACATCCCAAAAAGGTAAGAAAGAAAACTTTTCAACAAGGGAAGGAGTATATATTTATCTACTGGATTTGACTATTCGGGCCCCATAACATCTACCTGGTACATTTAATATGTGTCATCAATTATTTTGTTTGAATTTTATTTTTCTCATAAGTCCAACCCATTGGTGCGCTTTACACAACTCTTCTATTTGTGGCAACATGCAAGTGTGATGCGTTTTACAAAGAATTTGAGGCTTCTTCATTTATCAGCTAGTGATAAATCAGAATATTTAATTAAGTTTTTTGAGTGGATTGCAAGCATCGGAGATGGCACTATTAGAGGACCCAATGACGGTTTTGCAGAGATTGAGATTTCTAGCGAGTTTTTGCTTACAAGTTTTGAAGATCCAATAGCTAAAATTGTTGAAGGCATTTATCCTAAATTTGGTACAGTTGATCATGATCCGAGTTATTTTGGAAAAAAGGACAATATTGGCACCAACCCTTGATGTTACGTTGTCGATTCTATCAATGATTATATGCTCACATTAAATGGTTCTCAATTGAGAACATGTTTGTGTTTTGATAGTCCATGCCAGTCAGAAGCAAATCTTGATTTTTTGACTGATTTTCGCACTCAAGAATTTTTTAATGGAATTAAATCTTCAGGGGTTCCAAATTACCAATATAATTGCATCTTAAAGTTGGGACACTAGTTATGCTTATGAGAAATATAGACCATTCTTGGGGGTTATGCAATGGAACTAGGATGCTTATCACTAGATTGGGGAATCATGTGTTGGAAGCAAAAGTTTTGACGGGGATAAGTGCGAGTAAAAAAGTGTTGATACCTAGCTAGAATGTTTTTGACACTGCATCGTCGGATGTGAGGTTGCCTTTCAAGTTTCAAATTAAAAGAGACAATTTCCTTTTATTGTCTCATATGCAATGATGATAAACAAGTGTCAGGGTCAATTTTTATTCAATGTTGGATTATTTTTGCGCAACCAGTGTTTAGCCATGGGCAACTATATGTTGCTCTTTAGTGTGTTACTACTCCTAGTAGTTTGAAAATTCTTATATGTGACAAGGAAGGTGGGAGTACTAATGTAACAACCAATGTAGTATTCCATGAAATGTTTCAAAATTTGTAAAATATTTATACTTTTTATGTTTTAATGTACTCTCGATATGTTGGTTTTCGTATTTCTCATCTCCTTTTAATATATGTTTTGAGATCAATTACTTATATTTAGTATGTTTTATATTATTAATTCACAATAGCTTAATATGTGTCATAATATGATATCTTTCAAAATTAAGTTATTTTTATATCTAAGGTAATTATTCACGTGCATCGCACGGGTAATAAACTAGTTTAAACTGAAAAGCAAGTGACACAGGCTCACAAACATTTGTATTCCATTTCTTTTTCATTTTTGTTTTAGGTTTCCTTTTTCTTTTTCTTTTGAAGAAAATGTATATTATATTTCTATCAGATCTTCCGTTTTTTTAAATCAAGGGAACAATTTCTCCAATGTTTTGATTCTGCTTAGGCATTTACTTTTTAAGAAATTGAATGGAGTTAATGTCACCTTAACATCCTTTAGGGCCAGTTTGGTTGGGGAATTTCGAAGGAGATGAAAGGAGATGATTGGTTTTTTACTTCATTAATTTATTTAAACTTGTTAATTTTAGACTACAAATAACTACGGAGCTAGGAGTATATATCTTGTTAAATAGAGTATTTTTATATAATATTTTGTTTTCACGTTATTCCAATTTTTGTAAAGGGAAAAAGGCCAAAATGGACACTGAGGTTTTTAATGAAGAGCGTATTGGACATTAAGCTTTTTTTGAGATCAAATAAACACCAAATTAAACTTTTCAGACCTCATCGCCCACCCCCTAACATTTCCCGTTAACAGCTTCTCTTCCCCGTTATCACCCTGCGATTAGAATCTCCCAAATATACAACAACCCTAATTGATATATACCTAATAAATACAATCTCAGACAGATTATGAAGAAGAAAGCAGTGATGTCGGCTACTCCTTCAGCATCGAGGTCGTCTGAGGCACGGAAATCTGAGTCCGGTGATTCAGTGAAGCTTCGAAGCATCTATGAGCGATCGTATTCTGGGCATTCTAGGTTTTGCAGATGCATGAATGCAAATGGAACTCGCGTCAAGGCGCCACTTTGGACTTCATGGACTGACAAAAATCTAGGGAGAAGATTTCATGGATGTCCTAATTATGAGGTATGCTTTTAATTGTTCTTTTCACATATGAGAACTGGAGAAGATCATGAATATGTATAATTTATTTATATTCATATTGATATTCATACTCTTGTGTATACTCAGAAGGATGAATGTGGCTTCTTTGAATGGCATGATGAGCCATTAACGGACATAGCAAGGCATGTTATCAATGAGCTGAAACGGGAGAATAGGAGGCTGCAATCTGCAATGTTTGAATTGGAATGTGATAGTGTTGCTCAAAAGTTGGAGAGTGAAGTTGAAGAAGTCAACAGTATGAATGATGCAGCCCATCTGGAATTGGAAAGCAAAACTAAAATGAAGAAGAGTTATGTTATTGTAGTGTTGTTATGTGTCCTTATTGTAGTATTATGTGTGTTAGTATGTTAGTTTCATTTTCTTGTAAAATGGTTTGGTTATGACCTTGTGACGAGCACTTTGTCACGGTGCGTCAAAATAATTTTCAATACTAAACACTTATACGTAGTATAGCGTAGTAGAGTTCGTATCCACAGGGAAAGGAATGATTTTCTTTCTATGAAACTAGTAATTAAAAGGGGGGTTTTGGTTTGAGTGATTTAATTCAATTAAGAACTAAGATGAACAACCTATATGTGTTTAATTCAAAGATAAAAGGACTTGGCATTGCTACTTTCCACTTGTTGATATATTTTAGTCGATCATTGTTATATCTATAACTTATTCCCTCTCGAATACTCAATCGGGGAGTATATCCACTTCATCGAGGGTAGTTATTAACAACGACCGTTCATTAATAACCCTTACTATTAATCAAATATAGAACAACACCTTATACCGATTTAATAGTAGCATTTAATCTTTCTAACTCCTTGATGAAATCAATTGAGATTGATAACCTCAACACAAGCGGTTTCGGTTTAACCAACAAAATTAATCCCTCTTAAGTTTATTAACCACAACCGTGCATTAATAAACCGAAGTTACTTACTTGTGAAACCATCAACGATTAACCATCGGTTCGTTGGTTGTTTCTAGTAATAATTAATATATGAAACAAAACTAGTTGATCCTTTAAGTAATGTTCAAAATATTAATATGAAATAAGAGTAGGGATTAATTAATATTCAAGGAAGAATATTATTAAAGAAGATGAATCCTACTATAATTAATATCAAGATGTTAACTAATTGTCATCTTAGCAACACTCCTCAATATTAATATAGAGGAAGAAAATACCATTCTAACTAATGTCGAGATGTTAACTAATTGTCATCTTAGCAACACTCCTCAACACTAATATAGAGATGATATTAAGGAAAGAACTATTAATTAATATTCAAGGAAAGAAGTTAAGAAAATAACTCACAACTTTAATAATCAACAAGCTTCAAGAGCAACACCAAGAATGGAAATTTAGCTCCTCATTTGGAGACTAAACATAGCTAGAAAAATATAAAGAAATGCTATTCTAAACTGAGCTAAAGAGTATGGAAGAAGGGATCATTTTTTGTGAAGAAAAAGTGTGCTATTTATAGGTGTTTTTCAACACCTTTGGCCGGGTACCCGACCGGGTATAGTACTTAACCGACCGGGTCCGGTCAAAATCAGATAATCCGCCACGTTCTGGTGATCTTCGCACGTCGTTTTGTCCCGGGTCACATCTGACCCGACTGGGTCAAGTAGGGGACCCGACCGGGTCTAGTGACTTTCTTGGCAATTTCGTCTGTTAAATCACACCCGACCGGGTGGGGGTTTCTACCCGGTCGGGTTTGACTCCTGGGCAGTCAAATTTCTTGTTTTCTTCTCTTCAAAGTCTTCCTTTCCGACACCACAAATCCTAACTATACTTTACAACTTATAAATGAGAGTTAAAATACGATTACAACTAAAATCACACAAATGTTTACAAACTAAATAAAACGGTAAACAATACACACAAATCAATCATAAAAATATACATTTATGCACTACTAATTAGTGCATATCACCTTGTAAACAGTTTGAATTTGAATACATGTTGCTGTTAGAATTTGAATTTAAGTTAACACTTTGGTTTGGTTTTTAATATGAAAATACAAGTTGTTGTTAGAATTTTTTAATAAGTTGGTCTGATTTTATTACTATGTTTGAGAGCAGTGTACTGATAACACAACAAATGAAGTAGTGTACTGATAACACCAGTTTGAGAGCAGTTTGAAATCAGAGCCAATACCATAACCACAATACAATCTGTAGAAGAAAGCCCTCATGCCAACATTGGTATATTTATTACAGAGTAAAACATGAATAAACAACATATATAAACAAAAAAAGAACTTATATCATAACTTCACATCATTAGGGATCATAATACTGATTGTTAATGAGGTTACAAAATACAAAAAAAGCATTATAAGCCATAATTTAGCACCCCAAAATTGCAGTCAGTTCCTTATAGTGTCAGAAGTAGTAAAACTTCATACAAAACACCTAAGCTTCCAGTGAGTCTTCAAATGACTACATTGCAAAAAAGCTAATAAGCTAATAAATACAAAGTTACCAAAAGTGTTCTAATGAAACATATGAGTCTTCATTCATCCATATTTGCAGTCTTGCTTCAACATGTTCACTTTGGAATGGAACCCGACCTCCTGATCTGCATCTTCTGTAACAACTGCCTAGAGCTGATTGCTGCATTCCCATTCCATTGCAAATCAGGTGGTTGAAAAGGTAGGTTTGGTGGATTATGCACCTCTGTACCATCACCCTTGAAAGGTATTGTTCTATATGTTGGCACATCCAACTGCTTCTCAGACCGGGCATCTCCTCTCATCTTTTTCATTTGGGATTGCAAATCTGACTGTAACATCAGGGTCATGTGGCATTTCAGGCTGGAAATCTGAAACTATTTCCTCACTGCTCATCCCAGGCTACAAGCATGAAGAAGTACATGAAGGTAAAATTAGAAATAAGAAAACTTATTTCAATACATCAACAAACTAAACCACTTACATAACACTGTAAACCTATTGATACTCACATTTAAAGTCTTCTCCCCAGTGTTCACATCCACATGGCACCCAAAGCCTGTTACAGATTGTTTACTTATATTCCTTCCTATTCTTCTACATGTCACTTTAGACTTACCAGTACTCCTTTTAGCATTAGTGTGTGGATTTGTTGGTGGAGCTGATTCTGTAGTGGTAGGAATTGATGAAAAAGCAACACTAACAGGTCTCTTCAAAGGTATAGGTCCATTCCCTTCTGCTCCTTCAACACTTGCCTAAGAAAAAGAAAAAAAAACTCATGAAAACACAATAAATCAATATTGCAGTTTACATCTTCAAAGTCATGTACTACTTACATCTTTATCTTTATTAGGACATGTAGCTCTCTTATGGCCCTCCTTATGGCATATCCCACAAGTTTGTAGTCTCCCTTTTCTTGATGATGTCTGAGGTGTAGCACTGGCAGATGTAGAAGCACTTCCAGATCCTTTGACCTCAGTAGATGATCTAACCCTGTTCTTCTTTGGTCTGCCAGGTAGGTTTGGCATTGGGAGAGGTAAAATGGGTTCATAATGATCAACCTTCATGAAAGCTTTTCCAGGTACCGGTTGCAAAGCATTTGCATATGCTGCCATATAAGTCTCCTTATGATACCATCTTGAAATGTAGGTGATAAGATCTACCTTCCTATAATAGAAAGCACATATGGCATGTAAGCATGGTATTCCAGTCAGTTCCCATGCTCTACAAGTGCAGACCATCTTATCCAACACAACTGTGTGCTTATCTGTCCCCTCTTCAATCTCAAACCCCACATCCCCATTAAATATAACATTGCAACCACTAACAGCCTCCTTATTGTCTTGATAGTACTCCATGCATAAGGGAGACCAATCGTTTATCCACTTATCATGATTTGTCTTGAACTCTGAAATTCTTTTCATTGCCTTCAATTGTATATCTTCCAGCATGGTTACAATAGGTTTTGACCTAGCTTCCCGGATCCATGAATTGAAGGACTCTGTGATGTTATTATCAACCATCCAACATGAACACCTTTACTAAAGTATGCTCTACACCAAGTTTGAACTGGATACTTCAAAAGGTCAGAAGCAGCTTCAGTGCTCAATTTTCCAAGATTTTTAAGATTCAGCTGCAGCTCTTCTTCATATGTGCTCCAGGAACATATCCAAAACTTTTTGCAAAACTCATTGCCTCTCCATTTTTTGACCAATTAGCATACACATGTCGGGCACAGAACCTATGCTCTGCATCTGGTATGACCTCTTGAG
Source organism: Cuscuta europaea (assembly GCA_945859875.1). Classification (NCBI taxonomy): domain Eukaryota; kingdom Viridiplantae; phylum Streptophyta; class Magnoliopsida; order Solanales; family Convolvulaceae; genus Cuscuta; species Cuscuta europaea. Next base: position 18,760,138 of record CAMAPE010000013.1, on the reverse strand, counting down.
CAGCACTAATAAGCCCCTTTTGCATATCAGAAATAAGTGTTAACTCACCACCAGTATTCAGGTCTAGCTCCTGAACAAGCCAACTCAAAAACCACCTCCAATTAGACTTATTTTCTTTATCAATGATAGCCCATGCTATAGGGACCATCTGCCCATTTCCATCCAACCTCACTGCACTCAGCAGATTACCCTTACAAACACCCTTTAGAAAGCAACCATCCACACCAATGATTCTTCTACAGCCAGCCAGCCAGTTCTGCCTCAAAGCAGCAAAGCATACAAACATTCTCTTGAATACTCTCCTCCCTTCTTTCAATGCTTCACTGCAGAGTTCAATTTCAGCTTTTGAACCTGGATTACTCCTCTTTAATGTGGCAGCATATGCTTCTAGGTACCCAAACTCAGCCTTATAACTACCATCCATTTCTTGAATAATCAACCTTTTAACCCTTTTACATTTATACAAGCTAACATTTATCTTCAACTTCTTCTCTGCCTCCTCTTTCATGTTAGCAACTCGAAAGCTAGGATTTCTCTCCAGGTGCCCTTTAAAGTAATTTGCAAGCCACTTTTGAGTAGCACTAGGAATAGAATAGTGTCGGAAACATTTGTGCTCAGTGTTACAAATCTTCACTGCCAACCCATATTTCTTCCCATCTTGAGAAATCCATAATCTAAATGGGCAGCCTTCCTCATTCAAACATTTAACAGCCAGTCTATTCTTCTCATTTGGTTTGATTTTCAGCTTGTAACCATATTTAACACCATAATTAGCAATTGCAGTCCTAGCCTCTTCAGCATCTGCAAAGGTCATTCCATTCATAAAACAATCTGACCCATCTGTTGCATTGTAATTTATTGTACCATCATTATCAGAGGATGGATCAGAATTGTTGCTCTCTTCATCTTCTGAGCCTCTATTTGATTCTTCATCTGTAACATACCCATTTGGGACACCACTTGTATTCACTTCATCACTTTGGTCTCTCCAATATGTATTGGCAGACTCATCACCCACCCCACCATCATTCTCATCACCAATCTCATGGTTACCAATTTCAGAAAATGAACCTTCTATCAGAGGAATCAAAATGGGTTCGTCCAGTTGATGGTCAGCATATAGCTCTATAGTATCAATCCAAGAAAATCTCCTTATACGATTTAACACTTTCCTTATAGTGTCATCATCCTGAACTAAGAAAAGTCCATTGTCCAAATCCTTACCAGGTTCTAAAACATATATATTTTTCAGTGTTTTAAACCCCAAGTCATCCTTGTATTTTCTTGAAATGTCATGATAACACATAAAATCAGGGTCAAACCCATAAACTGTATCAGCGTTCCCATTCACATACTGTAACTTTGGTTTCATAACCCACCTCCCACTATGGTTAAATCTGACATTAACCAACCCATTCATTGTAACAAACAAAAACAACACTTAAAGATTACCTCAGATTAGTTGTACGTATTGTAACCTTGGTCGCGCTGTTGAACACCTTCTAATCTTCTCAACTCACTCGCACAATCTCACACTTATTAGCCATGGAAGTGAGTTAGGGTTAGAAATTTCAATTTGGGAGATTCTAATCGCAGGGTGATAACGGGGAAGAGAAGCTGTTAACGGGAAATGTTAGGGGGTGGGCGATGAGGTCTGAAAAGTTTAATTTGATGTTTATTTGATCTCAAAAAAACTTAATGTCCAATACGCTCTTCATTAAAAACCTCAGTGTCCATCTCAGTGTCCATTTTGGCCCTTTTCCCTTTTTGTAAATGTAACAATTATTTTAAATGTGAATATGACCCTCCCCTTCCTTCTCCTCCGAAATCTCCCTTCCAAACTAGCCCTTAGTCTCTTAACTATTATACGGAGTGTATGTTTGTGACATTTTATAAAGTTGTCTTCGTATTTCTTTTACTTCCATTGAATTGTTTAAATTGTTGTGAGCAAATCACTTTTATTACACTTTTTTGTTTGTTGTTTCCACTTTTATTTTTTTTTATTTTTTTGCGAAAGTAACTCTTATAATCATAGACCTATAGACCTATAGTCATAATTGACTATGAGTACTCAAAGTGATAAAAACTCGATCATCCACATGAGTGTACACGTTATTTTTGGCATATTCTTAAACAAAAAACTACATTTGGCACTATATATTGCTACCTACTTATATGTCTATGTTGAATAAATCACACGCGCGCGGTTTAAGAAAGCATACATATGGAAGTTGAAATAATTGACAAAAAAAGATTAAAGTTTCACCTAAAGAGTCAACTGAGTAGTGTAAGAATGTTGGTAAATCTGTGAAAATATTTGAAATATATAGGATTGGACGATGGCATTAAAAAGAAAGCAGAAGAATCGATAGCTACAGATAATAGAGAAATAGAAGCTGATAATTAAGCTAAATTATGGATTATTTATTAGGACACTGTTTAGTTTTCCATGAAAAAAGACTACCCTAATTATAAAGTGATTAAAGTGACATGCCTACTTTGCCTAGTCTAACTTGTTCAAAATCTGCACTTTCTTTATTATTTGGACTTAATTATATTACTCCATAATCCATATAATATACGAATACAGACTATATATATTCTGCCTACACATGCATGCACATATACTTCGGAGACACAGAAACCTGGAGGATTATACAGTAAAAATTAAACTATAATTCTGTGATAGAAATATTATCAGCGATCAATAGAAACTAACAAGGCATGTATCGTTATATAATTACATTGGATTTTGATCAGTTTCTAAGCTAATTCTAATTATCAATAGTAATTGAATTCAAGAATGAATATAAGGTTTAAGCAATTCTCCAAGCCCAGACCCGAAATAAGGATCTCCCATTGACACAATTTCTTTTCCACTCACAGTTGCAGCACCGGATTCCGAATCTTCTTGATGATCAAACCTGCAGCCGCCACCAGCGCCGGCGGTCATGCATTCTTTCTTCCATGGGTGAGAATCTTTTTCTCCTTCTTCAATTTTATATTCAGAGGATTTCCTTTTCTTGCCGCCTATCATGGCTGTCGCGCGGCCGACGTTCTCCTTTCCGGCGTCGAATATGGCTTTGGCGGCGGCGGGGTCGGGAGGCCAAGTCTCCGTCTTGCCGTCGGGGCCCACAATGACGACGGCGAGTTTGATGTCGCAGAGCGTTTCCAGCTCTCTGGTTTTCTTGATGATGGAAGCCGCCCTCCTCTCATAACACTTCTTCCTGAGCCTGTTCGCCATTCTTTCTCTCAGGTGAGTGATCGAATCAGTCGAGTTTCTAATTCTCAATCTGCCTCAAAATTTTACCGTGCAGCGCCTTTTATTTTGAAAGTTAGGGAAATTACGGTCCATAATTGACTGAAGCCCAAGCTTCGATATACATAAAATTTAATTTGGTCCAAATTAAATCTGAAATCGTATCTGCATTTCGCACTCTCTCTCTTTTTTATTAATTAATCAATAATCACCCTTCGGTATTTTTTTCCTTTCAATCTTTTTTGGAAGGCTTAATTATTTTCTGTATCTTTCCGAATATGTCAAGATTTTACGTATCTATGGAGTTGTTCACCGCCTCCATTACTAAATACGGAGTACTCCGTAGGAAAAAAAATACTCCGTAGGAATTAATAAAGCAATATTAAGAGATCATTTACTTGGACTATTTTCAGTTCTAGACCAGACTAGAACATTTATCAAATATATAAAGACCAAACATTTATCAGACCAGATCAGATTAGAAAATTCCAGTTCAAGTAAAAACATCTTTGGTGACACTCAAATTAGTTGAATTGGTTTATTTTGTCGAAATTAATGAAGTTCTACTTGAAGTAACTAGGTTGACTGATTTTGTTGATTTAAGAAAAAAAATTTAAATATTTTTATTAATAAAATAAGAAAACTTATATGAAAAAATAGCAAAAATGATCCTTTACAGTAGCTTCAGCCAATACAGTCAAAAAATAACGTTAACCTTACTTTTTCTTATTATTACACAATTCAGCGTTGGAAATCAAAAGTTACATATTTGGGGCAATTTATATGGTACACTCGGGTGTACATATACACCCGTTTTTTGTAATTGTTTCTTATTTGAACGGCTATAACACTACAAAAAAATCATAATGATGTTCAACAGTAGAGAATATGATACTTAATGAAAACAATTTTTTGTTATTTTTTAATTTAATATTTAAATATTTTGTAAAATTGTTGAGATATTTCTTTCTAGCACTTTTTTATAAAATAAATCAGCAAACATAGCTATCTTTACTAATTTGAACCGTAATATATTTATTACGTGTATATATTGAAATGCACTTTATGTTATGCCTACCGAGTATAACGTTTAAAAGAGATGAGTATTAGTATTACATTATAAATTAACACAGTAGTGCTTAAAAGAAATGAACATTACATTAAGTTTTATCAATATTTCTCATGCATTATAAAATAAAAGTTATAATAATTGTAATAAACCTAGTTATTTTAGGATTGTTTGTGAAGAATATATATATGAATTAATGAAATGAGTTTTATGTTACGGAGTACAAAGTATAATATTCATAAGCAATGAACATTGATATAACACTCTAATATAAACACTATTACGTATGGAGTCAAGGGACGAGTCAGGGCACTGAGATGTTACAAAGAATATCTTTATAAATAAAATACACAGAATATTTACCATAAAAATTAAGACATTTTTTAAATTTGGGATGGACCAGGACCTAGTTTGGCCCTCCCCTAGCTCCGCCTCTGGTATGGACTATATTGAAATGAGCTTTTTGTATACTGATATGAGTATAATGTTTAACAATGTAACATTACGAAATTAACAAAATAAAGTTTAGGTCTTCAATAGAGAATAATAAATTTGTTGATGTATTTATTGATAATTTATTAAATAATTTATTTCAAATTTATAACATCAATACCAAATGAGCATACTTAACTTACAAAATGAGCACTACACCAATATCAAATAAGCATCGAAAAAATCAAAAAGTTCATCTAAAATCTCTACTATGCTTGAATAATAAATGAGAATACATAACCTATGAAATGAGCATGGAAAAAATTAAAAATGAGCATTACACCAATATACATGGATATGATCGATATTTTAAAAAGTCTTGTGGCATGTTTGTTTTAAAATAAGTATTAGACTAATATCAAATGAAAATATATACTTCGTATATAACTTACAAAATGAGTATAAAAAATTTAAAAACTCATTTAAAATCTCTAGTATGCTCACATATCAATTTGTGTATGCTCATTTAATATTATATACTGGTGCAAAAAATAATGAGATATTTCATCAAAAGGGGAATGAACCTTCACTCTGTAAATTTTTCAAACAGTTGGTAGGCATTATTCAATATTTGTAAGCTAATTAAAATAAACTACAATACTATTAATCAAAGAAAGAAAATTATTTTTAATCAAATTTTCATCTCAAAAATTAAAAATATATTTAAATTAAAGTTGCTAACATAATTAAAGGGAAGTTAAAAATACACAATTAAGAGGAAAGAAAATGGAAAGAAGAAGTGGAAGTCTCAAGAAACAAGTTGTTGGTGGAGAATCCACTTCCGCAATTCCCTACGTCTCTCAGAGCCAATCCTAGCAGAATCCAGTTCAGACGGCGGGATCAAAGGATGATGAGGAGAGTAAACAAGGCAAAAAGTTAAACAAAATCACAAAATACCTGGATGCACGGTTCTCATCCGTACATCCGGGTGTATCATATACGAACTGCGTATTTGGTGAAAGAGTTGGCTGATAAATCCAAAAACATGATCTCCAAAGAGGATCTAATTTTATCTATGTTTTGGCTTGTTAATATTGTTTGTTAAATTAAATGTTTAATTAACGACTGCTCCCGTATCCCATGTTTTTATTTATCTCATGTAAACATATATGTGTTCTGAGTATTTATTGAGATCGTTTTAAGAAGAATCTATTGATAAGTTGTTTTCATTATTTTCATTAATAGTTCGAACTTCATTAAGAAGAAATACATCGGTATTATTTATCAGTAATCTCTCAATCTCAATTTGTAAGATACATTTATTATTGCGAAAGGGAGGCGTCCAGAGGGTTGAAATTGGGGGACAGACGGAGGTTACACGCCAGTGAATCAATCGAGCGACGGGCGGGAGCTGTGCCTTGTTTGTGTCAATGATCATAGCGATGATCCGGCCTCCTCCTGAACCACCGCCAGGGGATGAACGAGGTGCTAGGGTTCAAGATACTTGTTTTGCTTATTTAGTTTTTTTCTTGTTTCGTCCTCCTCCTATTAGTTTTTATTATTTTATCATTTGGTTTCTTGTTACCGTCTATGTTGTTAGGTTTGTCCGTTTGTTCGAGAATTTAGCCTCCTTTTATGTCATTGGGTATGTTTGGATCTATGGGAACAAAGATAGTTGTGTCACGCTCGCTGCATGGTTAGCGATTCGTGTTGCTCTTTCAGCGGTGATCGTTTCTAAGTCTGATCATATGGTTTATAGTCGTAGTTGTTGGAGTTTAGTTGGTGTCAGATTTGTTTTTTCTTTGATTGATGTAATGATCCTGAAACTTATGATATGTATAGAGGCAAATTTTCGTTCAAAAAAAAGATACATTTACTAATTTACTATTCATTTCGTCAACATAAATCACCCTCAATATTTCACTTTAGGCCGAATTCCCTAAATAGGAGTAAAAAAGATTTGAAATTCCAAAACAGCACTATCATGTTTTTTATTCCTTGAATAAGAGTAAATTTTTGCCAAGTTTGACATTACTAGGCTTTAAAACATGGCATTTTTTCAAACTTGGCAGATTACTCCTATTCAGGGAATAAAAAACATGATACTTCTTTTTTGGAATTTCAAAACTTTTTTGCTCCTATTTAGAGCTATTTCTATTTACTTTATATATCAAAAGTTTATGAAATTTAAATTATTTTTTGCAGACTTTGTAGTGGTTCTAATGTAGTTTCTGAATATGTAAATTTTATTTTCTAAAATTAATTTGAATGTTCATATGAATCAATTTGCTTTATCGTCAGTCAAACATCATAAACCGTAAAGTGTCTTACAAATTGGGACGGAGGGAGTAATACTTATCACCAGAGCCGGTCATGTCCTACCTTTGCGTCTATGGACGCTATATTATTTTGGACTTATTTTCAAGACAAACAATAAACTTTATTGTTGTACTTTGAAAATAAGAAGGGGGAATTGGAGTATGCACCCCACTTTATTGAGTAAATTTCACTTTGCACCCTGTTTCTCAAATGATTATTGTATGCGCACCCTACATTAAAAAATTTGTTAGTTAGAGTTAAAGATTAGTTTTAGAAAGACAAAATTGCCCTTTGATACAAGAAACACCCAACTCATTGAATAGATCATGCGAGAGCATCAATTGAGCATTCTTTAAATTCCATTATGTCCGTGCTTTCACTTCCATTCTTGAAATTACAAACTTTAAAAGGCAGCTCCTGTCAAGACTTGAATGAAAACAAAGCTAATACAGAACTCCATGTTCTCAAGAAGGGAAAATTTCCCTTACTTGCAAAAGTGGATGACAGATATATATAAATAATATTTTAAACACTACGCCTCTAATACTTAACTCAATAATTGTTATTTCAAAAACTGAATTAATCCCAATTTGAATACAGTGGATCAACGAGATAACACATGCCCATAAATGCTCCTCTAATAATTAATAACTATTCATACACATATTGTAACACCGCCCCCAAGTATTTGTACTGTACCAAACTATGTATTGAATCCTGGGAAATGAATAAAAGCATTTTTACGTAATTGTAAATTTTTATCATTTCTTTTACGTGAATAGTAAAATTCACGTGGGGCCCACACTGGAAGTGGGGCCGCCCGATATTATCGGGACCACATATTATATTAATCTTGGACTAGATAATATGTATATGGTGGTGGATACCCTAATTGGGCCATGGCAATGGCATAGGATTGATCGGTTGGTCAAACGGGGCCAAATTATCAGTATCGGCAATTTATCAGATAACAACCCAAAAAGGAATTTCGGAGACTTCTAAATTAAAGTTGGGGAATATATATTTATTCTAAGGTCCAATAAGAATTGGGAACAAGTATTATATTTTATTTGACCCGATAAAATAAAATATAATTAAAATAGTCCGGAAAATAAAACTTTCGGGGCCGATTGTACACCCCGGGACACAAAGGGTTGACCTCCCACATAAGTGGGGACCAACCCACGTTTTTGGGCTGCAAATGAATAAGGGGAGCCGCACATTAACATGAGGAAAGAGGGGAGAAAGGACCTGGAGACCAAATGTGATAGGAGAAGGGTCCCTCCCCCCACATTATTGGTGAATAAGCCAAGAGGAGTATCTCTATCACTCCTAACCCCATAAGCTCGGCCAAACTACCTAAGGAAGAGAGATAAGGTCTGGAAATACTCCATTTTCATCCACCATCTACGCACTTGATCTAAGGAGGGAGAAGGAGGGGAAAAGAGAAAAGGAAAGTTGACTTTGGAGAGGAAAACTTGTGTTTAACAAGGTAATGACTCCATTAATCTTATTTCTTGTTCTTCAATCCTCTTATATGATTATTCAATCATATTTCACACCCTAGGATTGTTCTACACGTTTGGAAGTGTAGAATGAGGGGTTGGAAGGTAGTTCTAGGTCCAAGAACGGACTTAGAAGCCAAAGTGACCGGTTCACCGGAAAATAACCTTTTGGAGGTTATTTGTACTAATATGGGTTGTATGATGATAAAACCTTGTTAGTAACTTGTCTAAGGTATTCAAGAGACTTTCACGGAGTTGAAAGGGTCGCCGGAATTGTCGCCGGAGTTCGTTGAAGTTCGCCGGAGTTTCGCCGGAGCTCAATAAGGAAGGCTAGAACTTCATAAGCTTCATTTAAGGTGAGAAGACGGCTTTATGCTTTATAACTTTTGCGTGAGGCATGAGATTACCTAAAGTAATCAAGGATATGTTTTGTGGAATGATAAAAGATAACCAAGTGTTTGCTTATGCCATGATTATACATAAAACATAGTTGAAAAGCATGTTATGTAGGTTTGGTGATTAAAAATGTGATAACATATTTTGTGTGATGATCCAGGGATCCAAAATGGTATTTTTGGATCAAGGACATCAAGAAGTATATGTGTATAAAATTTCAAGTTAATCGGACTCCGTTTGGGTGGTCAAACGAGCGTTGACCGCCAATTCAGCTGCCATACCCGACCGGGTATTGACACATACCCGACCGGGTATTTGCTGAAGAATTGCCCAGGGGGATACTGTCTCCTATACCCGATCGAGTATGGGTAGATACTCGATCGAGTATACATTGAAAATTAGTTTGGGGGGCTACCGCCTCCTGTACTTGACCGAGTATGGGTAGATATTCGATCGAGTATTGGTTTATGCTCAAAACGGGCAATTTTGAGTAGGTTAACGTGGGCCATTCAGGTGGGACCCGCCCATGTTGGTTCCAAAGGATTGTTGTATGACTATAGGGATAGGCATTGTCCATAGTTAAAGGAACGAAAGGTTAGCCATATCCAGGTTAGGATTTGGTAGAGGATAGAATGGGGATTGAGTGCCCTTGGACGGTAAATGATCCAGAATACTCCAGGTGGGGTCGAGTACCCTGGGACGGTAAATGATCCAGAATACTCCAGGTGGGGTCGAGTACCCTTGGACGGTAAATGATCCAGAATACTCCATGTGGGGTCGAGTACCCTTGGACGGTAAATGATCCAGAATACTCCATGTGGGGTCGAGTACCCTTGGACGGTAAATGATCCAGAATACTCCAGGTGGGGTCGAGTACCCTTGGACGGTAAATGATCCAGAATACTCCAGGTGGGGCCGAGTACCCTTGGACGGTAAATGATCTTAAATACTCCAGGTTGGGTTGAGTGCCTTGAACGGTAAATGATCCTAAAACACTCGGTAGTATGTATAGAAGGTAGACTATAGCTTGTGAGCTAGGCAACCGGGAAAGGAGTGAGAAAAGTCAGGTAAGAACTTTATCTCTAAAAGACTCTTTAAGGTAAATGACCTACGAGTTGAGTATTTTACGAGTATATATACAGTATGTATCATCGGGTGGATGAGAGACATCTATATATATGTATCACCCTATTTTTGGGTCTCGTGTCTGAAACATTAGTTATTCTTCATATAGCCTGCTTGTCACTAGTACTTCTATGGAGTACTGACCCCTCCGGGGGCCCTCACATTTTTCAGGTTGAGGCTAGAGTCCTACTACCTGCACCTTTGCCTAGGGTGATCATTCCAGGAGGAAGACATGGTTCGTGCTTCCATTCGTATTTTTGAAATTTATAAACTGCTCATGGATTTTTGAACAATGTTTTCATTAAAACAGTTGGGGGCCTGCGTGCCCGTGTTTGCCACGTGTGGCTAAGTATCAAACATATTATTATTTCCGCATTTGTTTGATTATGATATTGATGTTGATTGTATGTGTTTACTAATCGGTTTGACAATAGAATCAATCGGACGCCTTATACAATTCAATAGGGATGAACTGTTGTTGTTCTTATCGGATTGTACGGCGATTGTCTACATGGCTCGGATGCGGTCCGGGGCGTGACACATATAGCTATAAAATGAGGACAAATGTAGAGAAAAAACAATAGATGTACAATATAATATTGGTGGAAATGAAGGAAGAGGTTCCTTGTCCAAAGTATGTGTAAGATAGTGATGTAGATGAACTTATAAGCAAAAAACTTTTACTAGAATAATAGTATAATTACATCTTGAGCTTGAGCAAAAATATGTAGTTACAAGTGTATTATAATGAATTGCAACTAATTCTAGCAAATCTAGTGAGCTTTATCTAATTCTAGAAAAAAAGCATGATGCATCTTATGGTTTTACAGTGAGTTGCAAGTAGTTCAAATAAGGCCAGTGAGTTGCACTTAATTCTAACAAAGTGAGTTGCATGTACATATAGCCAAAAAAACATTGCACCTATACACTAATGCAAAAATAGTTTGATATAGTTAGGGGTGGGCAAAAGACCCGGTCCCATTGGTCCGTTCCGGAATGTTTCGGTTCCGTTCCGAAATCGTCTCGTATATTTGGGACACATTATTTTTGTCATGAACCGGTCCCGAACATTTCAAAACAAAACGGGTCTGGGACAAGTAAAATATATCCCGTTCCGTCACGTTGTCCCGAATCCAAAATTGTACTTTGTAGTAGGTTAGTGAGGTCTACCAACAACTCATTATGTAATTCAAATAATAATAAATATCCTTTTTTTCTCAAACCCAAATGTCAATGATTATTAAGATGCTAGTTGTTTAACAACAAAACACCTAAAAAATTCTAAACTGCCTAGTATGAACTATATATGAGTTATCATCTATCTGCAAAAAAAAAGAATTTGACTTTTACTCCCAAAGGCTTCACCTCTTAAATTATCGTATTCTTTTATCATTTTTGTACAGATTTATTGATAGTTTTTTGTGTTAGAGTTTTTTCCTGCAACTTTTGTTTCTTGCGGCTAATTTGGTAGGTTGCATTTTTTTATCACAACTTTCTAGATTAGCTGCAATTTTTTTGTCATAGAGTTTTTTTGTGCAAGTTCTTTTTTCAAACAGCTTTGCTTTATTTTTGGGATTGGATTTTTCACTACATTTTTTTGGGATGTCCCGAACCGTACCGTTTTAAATGGAACAACAAAAGGACAATGTGTTGTTCCGTCCCGTTCCGAACTGTTATTATAAACCGGGTTCGGTACCGAGACAACCCAATTCTCATTCCGTCTCGGACCGTGCCCACCCCTAGATATAGTTATAGCAAAAACACTGCATGATGTTGCAACTATGGAGTTGTTCCATCGACCCTTCCACCAACCCTACTACCAGCTCTTTTCTGTCCATTTCTTCCACCAATTCTCCCACCACTTGTACCTCTTGTCCCTCTAAGTTTAACTTTGCATTCTAAAGCTCTCCCGGTCGCGTTAAACCCACCAGCAGCCCTTCCCCTAGCCCCTCTAAGTCCATCACTACTATTTCGACTTCCTCTTATAGGACCTCCTTGGCATGAGAAATATCATAGAAATACTTTACATATTACACTCCCAAACTCTTTTCTTCTATGTATTTTTTTTGCATTAAACATGTATTTATTCCTACAGTGAAGAATCTAATTACATCACAAATAGAACAATATTAATAGACTACACATTTCTCCAGCAAAATTTTCAATTAGAGTGGTTAGAATGATCTGTATTTGTTCGCTCGAAATTTTGTACCTGACTCATTGAGATAAAATGCACACATCAAGGCAATTCGAAGAACATCTAGTAGATTACCCGCATGGGTAGCTCAGTTAGTCGAGCGGTGGGAAAAATTGGACGTAGACCAAGATTCGAATCCCGCAGCAGCCAAAAAGGGGTTTTCAGAACCTGAAATAAGGCTGGCCCTCTGGTGCGCACGGGTAAAGGCCTACTGTCCCTTTGCTGACTGAGTCATCATGATTAAGTCCCCCATCATCCTGTCGGGTCGGGGTGGGGGGTCTTGGGGGTTGAGGATTCAACCTTTTTGGACGAAGAACAACTAGTAGATATTGCAATATTTAGGGGGTGTTTGGAACTGATTCTGATTCTGCTTCTTTTTTAAAGCAGAAGCAGAATCAGAATCAGTTTTCAGAAGCTAGTCACCCCCAGCTTCTAAAAAAAACTGATTCTAAGAGTAAATTAGAGCACCAGAATCACTTCTGCACTTTTACCCAAACACTCCAACTTCTGCTTCTGCTCCCTGAAGGAGCAGAAGCAGTTTTAAGAATCAAATCCAAACACTCCCTTATTCATACATGTTATAGCTATAATCCTATAGCCAGTCATTGAAGACCAGATCTCGTAAGGATTCCTAGAGGATTCCTATAGCATTGCTCAGCCTAATAGACAAAAAAAAAACAAATAGATGAGCACCAATCCACCACCTAGCATTCTGTTAGACCACATATCGTTTCTAGGAAGGACAATCAGGGACCATACTAGTCTAGGTGCTTCTATGTATTATTACTTTGTTTTTTCGATGAGTTCATGCATTTTCATCATAGTGAATTACTACTTGTTAAATTGTTGGCAAGGAAGAAGAAAAATAGATACAGTATGAGGCCATTTAGTTAGTCTTACTTGCATCCGATAAATGGGTCATCTTTCTCTTCACCGGCAATTTCTTAGGCGTCCTCTTCGTCATTTCTATTGGTGTTTGGTCGCGGGTATGCGGTGCCAGCAATCTGTCAGCCTTCCAGTGCAATCGAACCGCGTGGCGCTTCGCTTGTGCTATAAAGGGGAAGGAGTGTGCTACACTATCAACAATTTCTTTTAGTATAGCGGTAAGCACAACGATCCACAAGTGGTATCAGAGCCAAGGTCATGAGTTCGACCCCCGACAACAGCATGCTGCGCAGTTGAGGCTGGCAGGTGTTGGGCGAGGGGAGATTCTTGGGCAACGAGGTGGGAATGACAACGGGAATAGTAACTAAATAAACAATTGATGTAGTACTCCTGACATCCCTTAATTATCTTCCAATGTACACTTGTAAGGAAAAAATGTATGGACGGAATCTAAACACTATTTTCGTATAGACGGATTTCATATTTAAGTTTTATGATGGTGGAAGGGTGCAAGTAGTAGTAGATAGTAGTAGTGACTAAAGAGTGTATGGTACTTTTTAAAAAGTACTTTAAAGTTTTTGCTTTGGAAAACTATATATAGTGTTCTCAAAGGTGTATGCTTAAAGTTAAATTGTTTAGAAATTGCTCAATATATGAGTAAACATAAACATAATTGCACAAATAGGAGTATAACTTAAAACTTCCTTCAATAAGAGTAAACATTAATTTTGTACCCTTAATATCTCTAACCTAGTTAATTCTAAAATATGACTTATTTAATCTTAACCTAGTTAATTTATGACTTATTCGATAATAATAATTTATTTATTTATTTATTTTTCAAACAATTAAAATATATATTTTTTTTTCAAATAAAAAACTCAAAAAAAATAAAATAAAATTCACCACCGCCTCTGCACCACCACCTCCAGTCACCAGGGGAAAAATGTCAAGTTCATTACGAATGCCATATTTATGGCAGAAAATAATGAAAATGTTGGCATTCGCAAAGAGAAATATGCCATGTTTTTTGCATTTTCTGGAAAAAATGGCAGTTTTTAGGAAAAATTGAATTTTTTCACCACCCGGAGGTGGTGGTGTAGGAAGGTAGTACAGGCGGTGGGAAAGACATCCATATTTTTTTTAATTTTTTTATGGAGTTTTACTATTTTTTATTAATTTTTTAAAAAACTAAAAAATTTAAAAAAATATTTTTTAAAAAAATTATTTTATTAATATTTTATAAATTTTTTAATTATTTTTCTACGAATTTTTGAATTTTTTTTTTGAATTTATTATGAATTAAACATTTAATTAAAAGTTGTTGGGGCTTAGGACTTAGGTAGGGGTATACTTGTCCAAACACTAAAGTTACTCCTATTCAAAACATGATACTCCTATTTTTGCATTTTGCCTATGTTTTGCTCCTATTTGGGGAATTCTCTCTAAATTGTTCAAAACTAAAAGTAAGACATATTTAAAACCGATTTCATTTTTTACTAAAAAATCACCGAACACTCTAACGCTTACTTTATAAAATCATTTTCTTTTCAACTACTAAGAACTTTTATTATTAATTGTTTTTATAATCTTTAAAAGAACCACTTCTCACGTACATGCGAACACAATCACTTTCTAAAATTTCCAGAACTTCATAAGTTGGACTTGATACCAAAGCTGTCAATTTTATGATCTCATACATTGATTTCTTCTTCAAATGTTTGATTTATAAGGATAAATTGAGGATAAGGTTTCAACTACTCTATCATAAAAGATGTCGATTAAACCATAGCTCATGATCTTATACATTTTGTTATTCATTTGAAAATGTAAACCATAGCTCCAAGGACGAGAGCTGCAGGCGTGAAACTTCGATTACCCATCACAAAAGTGAATAAAAAATATTACCACAAATGATCATATTTATTCTCATTGTTATTTCCAAAAGACAAAATAGCAAGGTGTATGGAATCATAAGGCTGTATTACAAACTATTGAACATTTTCCCACTTTTCTCCAACAATGTACTTGTATAAGAAATGGTTTTAAGACTTGGAGATTTATAAGTAAGCTGAAATAGACTTCTATGTAGCATATGTCACATACAAAGCTTACATTCTCGAACTCAAGATGTTCTTCAGTTCCCTTTTCAGAACCTTACCTGCTGCAGACCTTGGTATACATTCTCTAAAGAAGACCTTTCTGACTTTCTTGTATGGTGCTACCTGCCAGAAAAGTTTATCGTTGAGCTGTAATTGAACCAAAGATCTTCAGGCCAGCACTTCTTCACTTTTGAGCACACACTAACTAATACACAATGGGGGGGTGATAGAGACCTGTTGGGCTACAAAATTGATTACAGCTGTCGAACACAGAGCGCGGTTATCTCTCTTGACCACAAAGGCCACTGGGATTTCGCCAGCTTCTTCATCAATGTCTCTAATACAATTTAACACTGTCATGAGCTTCATATACAAGATAATACAGGGCTATAATAGTAAAAGTTAATTATAATAAGAGTTTGGAAGCTAAATGTTGATCCAGACGTACGAGGTTACTGCAGCATCAATAATATCTGGATGAGACAGCAATACAGCTTCTAAATCAGCAGGAGCAATCTGAGAAAGATGTAGTTCCAAATCTCAGTTTCACTGGGAATTCTTACACTTGTCCTATTCCTAGATTTTTAGAATTTAAGGATCCTTAAATTACTACAAACCTGGAAGCCCTTATATTTTATGACATCTTTCAAGCGGTCAAGCACATAAAGATATCCATTTTCGTCAAAGTAAACAATGTCACCTGTGTGAAGCCAGCCTTCATCATCTATTGTAGACTTAGTGGCCTCAACATTATTTACATACCCTGAAGAACAAAATGCCGAAGTACAAAGTTAAATTCTAAGGAAAAACAAACACAAAAGTTTATTTTGGTAAAGGAAACGAACCAGGTGAGAAATAAATATACCCTTGACAAAACCTGTTGAAAGTTTTAGACTTAAATGGATTTGTAGACAAAGGAAGTATAATTGCAACATTTACCTTTCATGACACCAGGACCACGTAGCCAGAGCTCACCAGTGCTGTTTGGAGGTGAGGATGAACCAGTAATCCAATCAACAACTCTGGCTTCCATGTTTGGTGAAAGAAGTCCTACTGACGAGTAATTACGTAGCTTCTCGGTATTAAAACCACGTGTTCCGAGAGCTGTGGACTCAGTCATGCCATAACCCTGAAACCAAATTGTATAACCAATGCTCGAAATACTTTATAGCGAAAAAGATGCAACAGTTTATTCATGGGAACAAATTAGAATTGCACTGTGTTTCTGTCTAGTTCTTAGTTTGTGCACAAACTAGTTCTATTGTTTTTCTCCTCCAAGTATTTGCTTTTATTGAATGATGCATGTATCACACACATATATACACACGTGCATATGCATACGTACACGCACATGTATTGTGGTCATAGTGAGAATGGTGTTTCCTGTGCTGGTAATACAAAATTCAAAGGGTGCACTTTTGGTTCACCGTGCCGCTATTTTATGTTTCAAGTAGTGCAATTTTCACCGTGACAAAAAAGTTTGATTTATTGACGAAAATGCTACCCATTTTTTAATCAAATGTGTTGCAATACTAACATTTCTAGTGCCTTAGATCTCAAAACCAGCACTAGGCTTATTCTTATTTCTCTCATTAAATTATCTCCTTGTTTTAAACTTTATACAAACATTTATAAAAGATAAAAAGATTTGGACCTGAATGAAGTCAACATGGGGGAGAGTGTGAATGAAGTCCTCAATACATTGCTTACTCAATGTAGCAGCTCCACAAGAAACCTGCTTCAAACTCTTCATGCAATTTGGATGGACATGTTTTGCTCTCCTTGTCAATGCCATTAGTAATGGTGGGACAACAGGGAAATGAGTAACACCATATTTTTCAATAGCTCTTACCATCTCATCAGGATCAAATTTTCCCATCACAACCACGGTAGATCCCAAAGATAACAACCCTATCACAAAGAGACATAGCCCATACACATGAAACATAGGTATTACATCCAAGTACACATTTTCTGTACTTAGTTGCTCATACTGTGAAGCTTCAAACTGCGCAAACAGTACAACCATAGCTATGAAATTCTGGTGAGTCAACATCACACCTTTACAACTCCCAGTAGTTCCTGAGGAATAAAGTATAACTGCAGTGTCCTGTTGATTGATTCTCGGGTTTGGGGCCGATCTAGGATCGGATGAAATTAGCTTGCCAAAGGTAGAATCTAAATTATGTTTTGAATCAAACACGGGATTCTCTGGTAATCCAATAGCCCGGACGCCTAATTTATCCAATTTATCAACTCTATCAGGGGTAGTAAATGCCAGTCTCACATTACACTCACGAACCTGCTTCTCTATCTCTAACAAGCTGCTGAGAGGATTCATGGTGGTCACGATTGCACCGACACTCAAAGCACCCAGGAGAATAACAGGGAAATAAATGGAATTGGGGAGCAGAATTAAGACGACGTCACCTTGAGAAACACCCATTTGGTGATGAAGGCCACTGGCTGTGGACTTGACAAGGGAATGCAATTCAGGGTATGAAATTGAACCCTCGGATTTCGAATCAACCAGAGCGGTCCCGCCACCATGTTTATGCGAGAAAATGAAGGAAACAGCATCCAGAAACGGGTCAGACGGCAATGGAAGAGAAGGGTATGTGCTTCTATAAATTCCGGTCTCGGAAGAGTACCAATGGGGGTTTTGGGTCGTCGGTGGGTTGACGGGAGTTGCAATTGCGCCGTTTTTAAGGAACGCCGCCGCCATGGAATGAATCAGAATCTACTGGTTCTTCAGTTCAAAGGTTTGAGCTTGGAGAAGACAAAGCCATCCCCTAGATATAATAATGCTGCGCAGCCGGGGAAACAGAAACGTGCACGATTGTACGGAGAACGGAGCAGTCAAGTCCATGTGTCTTGATTCGGTGTAAATGCAGAAGGCCCTCCAACTCTTATGCTATGCACCAATGAGGATGAAGGGTCGATTTCTGCGCAGGGATGGACTTTCAAACGTGCACGATTGTACTGATATAACTATATAAGTGTTAAACAATGAACTGTAAGCTATGTAAATTATTTTAAATGTTTATCCTTAACTTTCCAATTAATGTTTTCATAAATTTTTTGTACATTAAGGTTATGTTTGGCATGCGAGTTCAGCCAAAAAAAAGGCTGAAATCTTTAAAATTCAGTTAATTTTGATTAAAGTAGATCTGTTTGTTAGGAGGGCTGAACTGGGCTTGATCTCAAATAATAGGGCTGAACTCCAACGTTGAGGAATGTAACGTTTACACTCGGCCGCATAGTTTCAGACTTGCAATTCCCAATATATCCCTGTTCAAGTTCAGCGAGATACTCCATCGACTCTCTCTTTCTTTTCTCCAAGTTACATTTTTTTTGCGGATTCCAAAGTTATATTTCTAAGAATCATCAAATTTTAATCTTTCTTCCGGGGAGCAATAGATTTCTTATCTGTTTGCACCTTTTCAAACTCTCACGTTTGATGAACTGCACCCAATAGAACCATCTCCTCATGGATGGCTTGAATTAGTGGAGCATGCTCTGACCAAATTTTAATACGTAGTATTTTTTGTTGTTTCATATACCGAAGCGTTTTAATTTTTTTGTATATAATGCACTATATTTTATATGAATATACATACATATAAACATGTATTACAATCTCAATATTTATTAAATTATAAAAGCATTATAATAAATATTTATTGTGTTAATTAACATATACCCTTTAATGTAATTTCATATTAGTTGGACAATTTTCAGCTCTTTTTGCCAAACATGTGTACTTCATGCAGCTAAGAGTTCAGATTCAGCACTTTAAAGTTCAGTTCCAGACAATAGTCTCGGATTCAGGCAATAGCCCTCAATTCAGACAAAAGTCTTCAGCTTCAGCTCATTCTGCCAAACATAACCTAATTAGATATATATGTATCAGCCTCTTTTAACTTTTAGTTTTCAAAATTAATATATAGTCATACATCATGTAATACTTAATTGGAGAGTTAAAGATGAAACATCTAAAATAATTTACATAACTTACACAAATAAACAATAGAACAACTCATTGTTTAAGACTTAGGATACCTATTATATAAAAAATCATAGTTTTGAAATCATAATTCAAAAATCAATTCCTTGTACCGATAAGATTCATGTGATTAAACATGACAAGAGTTATCTAAAAAACATTGGTGGTTGTGCACCTTTTAAACTCTTTACTTTCAAATAATTTGATAAAATGGTACTCCGTATATATATTCTTTTATTTTCAAATAACTTTTCTTTGATTTGCTATTTATTACGCTTTAATGTATCAATATTTTTTTCTAAAGCAATTACAATTATAAAATCAAAGTTATTTTTTCATTGTCTAAACTTAGAATGTAATATATTTAAATGCATCATGTATGTACCTATGAATTCTTTTTGAATAAAAATTAGCCGCAAACTCCTACACTCTTGAAAAAAATCGCCCTGCTACACTAGCGAAAAAAGTTTCGCTTTACTACACTAGCTGGAAAAAAATTCACCCACTGAAGTCGTGAATCTGTGTTTCTGCTTGTCAGGTGGATTAGGGCATTTCGACTGTCAGGCCCCGCAAATGTTGCCTGCCGGTCCTTTCTCCTTTGGGAAAATTCCTTTTGTACACGTCAAGTTTTACACGCCGGGTTACACGTCTGTCAAATTGTCTGTGTACAGACAATTTGATCGACTACACAGACATATTGAGCGATGATTTACGAAGAAAACTGATTTTCACACAGACAAAAATAAAAAATGTCTGTATCACAGACACTTTATGAAAAACTCAGGTTTAAAATGTCTGTGATACAGACAACTCTTTATATTTTGTCTGTATGAAAATCGATTTTCTTCATAAAACATCGGTCAAATTGTCTGTCTAGCCGATCAAATTGTTTGTATACAGACAATTTGATCGCCGTGTAACCCGGCGCGTAACCCGACGTGTACATAAAGCGGGACTCTCTTCTTTGTCGTATGTTCTGGCCTTGCATGCCGGTTGGCAGTTGGCTTCGATGCCTACCAGTCCAATCAACACTCAATGCTATGATCACAACATTCTTTTTATGGTAACTTATATGTAAGACTTGTTAACCCAAAAAAAGGTACTCCGTATATAAGTTGGTTACACGTTTTACACATTTCTATTTCTATTACTACCTCTTTCCCCTAAGTTTGGAATAAAGAGGTGGGTACCGATGTGCGTAGCTCAACTGGTAGTAAGGAAGTGGCACAAGGGTTAGGTCTCGGGTTCGAATCTCGGCAACTGCGATGAGGGGTTACTATGCTAAAAATGCATAGAGCCTCTGCAAGTATCGGGGACAGAGCCTCACTCTCTATCTGTCAGATTGGAATTATAGTTCAATTTACATCCTTCCAATGTACCGTCCGGTCGGATGTCATCCTTTTTGGAATAAAGGGGTGGGTACCCGTGGGCGTAGCTCAACTGGTAGCAAGGGAGTGTCATAAGGTGATAAGGGTTAGATCCCGGGTTCGAATCTCGCCAACTGGGATGAGGGGTTACTATGCTAAAAATACATAGGACCTCTGCAAGTATCGAGGACAGAGCCTCACTCTCTATCTGTTAGATTGTAATTATAGTCCAATTTACATCCTCCCAACGTACCATCCGGTCGGGGTTGAGGGACCCTCACGGATGGGGTGTCATCCTTTTTAGAATAAAGGGGCGGGTGTGGTTTATAAGAAAAAATAGAATTGTGTAGTTGATATTGAATTGGCAAAATGTGATCTGAATAAAATAAGAATGAATTCTAACCACTCAAATATTACCAAATGTAGTATGTGACAAACATAATGGAACGAACGAAAAAAGTAAAATGGGACAGAGTTAGGGGGCGGAGGGATAATATTTAATACGGAATAATAACTAAACAAAGATGCCATTCATGGTTATCATGTCAATAGTACCCCCCCCCCCCCCCCCCCCCCCCGTAAAAAAAAACTCCCATCATCCCATAAAACTGATCAAAATTGACTTGTACATAGATTATTAAAGTAAAAACTGTGTGGTTAATAATGTGTTGAGTGTTGAGTAGAGAGATAATTTT
This sequence comes from Cuscuta europaea, assembly GCA_945859875.1. Lineage (NCBI taxonomy): Eukaryota > Viridiplantae > Streptophyta > Magnoliopsida > Solanales > Convolvulaceae > Cuscuta > Cuscuta europaea. The sequence goes on along the minus strand of CAMAPE010000013.1, from coordinate 18,738,781 downwards.
AACCACATATTTATTATTTTAAATGGAAATTAAATACTCCGTAACAAAGTTTTTTGAGAAGGTCAAAAAAGTAAAGTTGATCAAATTTTATGGATGAAGGTAGTATTTAATTAGGGGTGTCTTCGGTTCAAATGGTTTGGAAGGGGTCTATAAGTTATGATTTATTGGTTAAAAGTTCGTATTTTGAGCTTATAAGTTAGAGTTCGCAGCTTCTCAGTCTAAGAGGGACTTCTCACATGATCTTCTCTCTCTCTCTCTCTCTCTCTCTCTCTCTCTCTCTCATATATATATATATATATATATATATATGTTTTGGTTCAAATAAGAACATGATCTTAGGAGAGAAATGAGAACGAATTTGGACCGTTAGATTTGCTTTAAGTGAAATTCAATGTCAATTAGATGAAACTGTAATGTGCATTAGATGAAATCGAAATGTGCAACACAAAGCGTATGATAAAATGTCATTAAGTGAAGCTGAATTGTGCATTAGGTGAAATTGAAATGTGCACTAAGTGAAACTGAAATGTGCAGAATAAAATGTACGATGTGATGTTATTTTTGTACATTTTATTCCGCACATTTTAGTTTCACCTAATGCACAATTGAGTTTGATTTTTTATTCTGCACATTTCAGTATCATGTAATACACATTTCAGTTTCATCAAATGCACATTTCTGTTCCACATAATACAATCCAACGGTCCAGATTTGTTCTTATTTCTCTCTTGGGCGTCCGTTCTTACCGGAACCGCTCCATATATATATATATATACACACAGAGTAGTGTTCCGGTCACGCCTTCCTGACCGGAACCGCTGTCCGGCCGACGGCTTTTGGGGTCCTTCCCGGTGGATTTTTTGATGACATTTTTATGGCATGTTCTTCATCAAGTCTAGTTTATCCAAAAAAAAATCAGCTAAAAACTCAATCCGGAAAGTCTTCAAATGATTTTTTGAAGTTAACTGCGCAAAAAATACATATAAAACGTAGTTAACTTCCAAAAATCATTTGACAACCTTCCGGATTGAGTTTTTAGCTGATTTTTTTGTGGATAAACTAGACTTGATGAAGAACATGTCATAAAACTTTCACCGAAAAAAACACCGGGAAGGGCCCCAAAAGCCGTCGGCCAGACGGCAGTTCTGGTCCGCAGTTCTGGTCCGGAATTCCGGACCTGAACATTTGATGAACATTTGATATATATATATATATATATATATATATATATATATATATATATACACACATATACATATACTATGAAGAAATATGCTGACCAGGGGCGCCGGGACGTTACCTTTGATGTAAGTTTCACCTTTTGTGTTACATTGTGCAGTTGTCTAAGATATAGTTTATATTAATACATATTTCTTTAATAATAAAAAATTATGTAGTAACAAACACAAGTAACAAATAGTCATAATATAATAATAGAGGTCACCCAATAGAGGATTTTGAAATTAAACTAATATTGCACCCCGTGAGATATTGTCGGTATGAAAATTCAAAATTGATGTAACTTTAATACAAAAATTAACTTTTAAATTCAATAAAATGAATCATGAAAGACAGAAAAGCATTAACAGTTACTCCGTATAAATTTTGAAAGACTTCCGTAACAATTTGAAATCCCATAAGATAATTACGGAGTACTTGACAAAAGTTACTGCTATATATAGGTTATGTTTGGAAGACATAAGTATATGCCTTCTAGTTTTTGTATTGTTCAAAAAGTCGCTAAAAACTTCTAGGTATATGTTTGTCATGACAATTTTTAAGAGCTTTTCAAAAATTAAAAGATTTTTTAGATACTACATGGAGTAGCATCTGGAAAAAAAAACTGTGATTTTTAGTATCAACTAGTCCTAACAACTTGCATACCAAATGAACTAAATCAAACAGTCAACTTTTTACCAAACAACTACCACCTTTTTATAAGATCTTTTCAGTCACTAAAACCTAACATTTATTGAAAAGACCACAAAAGTACCTTTTTAGCTAGTTGTGCCAAACATACCCATAACCACTATACTTAGAATGCCATATGCTTATAATAACATCGATTTTTATCATGTACATAGAATTATTTCATCTTTCAATAATTATTTTTGTTGTTATTTAAGATGTTTTTAATTGGACTAACATTTTTTATCCGGTTTTGTCTGATCTGATTTTGTTTATTTAATCTGTTTTAGTCTAGTATGAGAATAGGTCTGATCTCTGACAAATGTTTGTTCAAGTGTTTTTGACAACTGTCAATTTCTAGATTGATTTGAATTGATCTTTTTAAGTAGTCCGATTTGAATTGTTGGGATTATAACCAATTCAACTACATTGATAACCTACTTCATAACAATTGTTTACGCATCAATCAATCACGCACCATCCTTTTTGTCACACATTAAAATTTAATTTCACTGCGAACATACATTGCCTTAGTATTTTGCGATAGTATTTCATAAATAAAATATACGTAGTATTTTTTAATAAACTTTTTTTCACAAATAAGCTTTCTAAATAAATAGAATTTCAGCCACTTCCGTAGATTTAACTGGTTGAACATTACCAAATGGGTACTTAAATATATAACTCTTTCTAACTAACTTTTCGAGCCCATTTGTTAACGTTAAAATTGGCTAAATTGACTTATTCATTTAAAATTTAAAAACTTCTGAGTGAAGTGGTTGGATTGACTGTTCTATTGATATATGAAAAGGTTTTATTTAAAATCTATTTTACTAATAAAATAAGAAAAAATATATAAAAAGAATAACTAAATTGATTTTCTAAACTTCATTCAATTCAGTGAAATAAACAAACTCCAATTTTAATTATTTTGATTGATACAAAGTTTAGTGTGAAAAATAAATAGTTACCTGTTCAATGAAACTCATATGACTAATTAGCCGAAAAAAAGAATATCAAAGGAGCTCTTCACTTTCGCTACTGGTACTTCATTTTTCCACACTTGTCCCTTTCACGGTAGCAGCGCACCAAACTCTTGCCCTTTTTGCTCTCCAACATCAGCCATCCCTCTTCGGCTCTTGCTTACCATTCCCATTCTCTTCTCACACCTCCAATATTTGATTTAAGCCAAATTTCGAAATTAATTACAACATACTCAAATAACTCAATACATTGCTTAGTAGTATATATAATGTCAATATCTTTCCTTGTTATTCTCTTGATGCTAAAGCATCAAATTTGTCTGCAATTCGCTGGTACCTTAATGGAAATTAAAACTCTATCTTAATGTAAAACCATGTGGTTAATTGGTTATTGAAAATGACAAAACAGTTCTATGTGGTATGTAACACTTGTACCTTTGGCTTTGACAAAACTTCCTTAACATTTCCAGAAGTTCAAGGCTCCAAATTAAACAACAAAAATGAAACAGTAATGCACTTTACGTATAAACATCTTGAACTGCGTCGCAGTAATTACTCTTTTAATCAGGTAAAAATAAATAGACGATACGATCATAATGACAGTTTGTTCTTAATCTCATGTGTCCCAGCGACTGCATGAAGTCACACTTGGAAGTATATATGTTTATAGCCACATATTCGGAAGAAAGAAAGTTAGCATCATATGGATTAAATGCAGCTAACAATCAAGTGGTTTTAAACTTTTAGAATAACTAAGCGGGCATAGAATACTGCACTCCTGTAATGGAAGAGACAACGGTGTTCAATTATTGTTTTGTTTCTGCTTTTATCGGAAATTGGAACGACATACATTCATTTATTTTATTTATTGTCTTTTTATTCTCAACAACTTCTTATCCGCTTTAGGCCATCACAATTACAACTTCCCGCCCAAAGCCTTCTCCAACTTTTCCGTTTTAATATATAATAATAATATAGATATAGATGTGAAATGTTCAAAATTAGTTTATTCCTAGAAATCTAAAATGTTGTACAATAATATTGCTTCAGCTAACAACGGAAGATACGTAGCTTATCTAACACTATTCCTTCATAAAACATCTTTGACTTTTGGTAATCATATTAAACTTTGTTTAATGATATTATTTATATAAAATCGTTTATAATACTCCCTATAAATGTTATGGAAATGTTATTTGTTAAACATATTTCAGTAAAAGTATGAAGTTTATAACTTCTGAATAATTCCCAAGCTTGGCACTAAATTTAGTAATTAGTCCGATTTATGACTAAATATAGGAAAATTGCTCTTAATAAAAGTAGAAAAATGGTCTTTATATTACTATTACACTTTTCAATTCCAAAAATATGATTCCAAAAACAAGATTTATAAACTGTTTTTATAATGTAAATGTAGTGAATAATAACATTAAACATATGTAAAACATACAAAGTTAAATAACACAAGAATCCATCAATATTATCGGGCAAGAATCTCATATCCATCAATTGCCCGAGTTAACATGAAATGCTTTAAGGGTATTAATTTATAATGAAATGCTTTAATTCATAATAAAATCATTAACACTCGTAAAAATTAATAAAACATCGTAAAAAATTAAAAAAATTAAAAAAATATTTATAAATAAATTTTTTGTTTTTTTTAGTTTTTTAAATAATAATAAAAATAAGTAAAAACACATAAAAATGGATACCTTTCCCACCTCCTCCCAGCACCACCACCTCTCATCAGTGAAATTTCTGCCACTTTTTGTAAAAAAAATGTCATCTTTTTCTGAAAATGCCAATAAAATGGCATAATTACTCTTGAGTATGCCAACATTTTCATTGAATATGTCATCATTATGGCATTATTTAAAATGTTGGCCGATTTTCTCTGGTAATGGGAGCTGGTGGTGTTGGGGGTGGCAGAGGCTGCAGTTTTTTTTACGTTTTTATTTTTATTTTTTAAATTGTTGTTTACAAAAAACAATTATTAAATTTTTGTTTTATAAACATTTTATTAGTTTTTTATTATTTTTTAGGATTTTTATTATTTTTCATGATTTTATTATTAATTAAAACATTTCAAAAGCTACAAGGGTATATTTGTCCAAACACACATAAATAATCCCATTTGGGGGATTTAAAAAGTAGTAGTCCTATTTGTGTTTTTTAGAGACTCATTAGTCCTATTTAGGACAGTTTCTGTTTCTTTAACATCATAATGCGAGAGATATCATTATAATAAATAAACCTTCATTATATGCATCGTGCACGGTATTCTTTAATAAAATGCGAAAGAATAATTCGCTTTGTGCCATTTAAAAAATGATTTTCGGCTTTTAACTTTAAAAAGAATAAAGTAGTATTTTAAAATAATTGTTAAGTATGATAGTATATTAAAGCTAAAAGTTAGAAATATGTGGAAAAGATGATTTAAATTCTTTTCACTTTTTTACACAAAAGCAGGATTGTTAAAATCGCATTTTTAAATCGATTTTTTAGAAATTTTTTAAAATTAAATAGCAAATCGTAAAGTTTTACCAAACATATTATGTCATTTCATGTTAAAATAAACCTGCAAGTTAATAATATTATGTCATTTCATTACATAAAACTATACCTACAACTCTACGAGGTCGTAAACAAGATTTATAAATTATTTTTATAATATAAATGTAGTGAATAATAACATTAAACATATGTAAAACATAAAAATAATTAAATAAAACAAGAATCCATTAATATTATCGCACAATAATCTCATATCCATCAACTGCAGTCAGTCTTCGAACCAGAAAATTGCCCGAGTTAACAAGGTCCTTAAGGACTACAAAAACTTGCCTATGAAAGCTAGAATGGTGTAAGCTCTAAGAAAATGGTCAAATAATCACACATGAAACCACCTCAATTTTCTTTGTGGAACTTATTTTCTTTTCAAGAATATTAAAAGCTGCCCGAATTAAAATAAATGAAACAACAAACATGTACAGAGTTATTTTTTCAAATACTTGTTAATCAGGCTTCACTACTTATCTAACAAATTATTTCTTTTTTTAGCATCCAATTATGTCCGTCAATAAGAATTAGGAACTTGTGCTCATATACTGAACTCATTTTTTTTTGAAAGAAAACGTCCCTTCTTATAAAATCAAATCATTTGTCAAATGGCTTGCAACATAATTCGGAGGCAAATCGAAAGTAACGTCACTAACACTCGTATAGATAGCATAACGAGCAAAAGTATGAGCTACTTTATTCGCCTCTCTTCTGCACCACTTTACTTGAATATCCGGATTCGCTCTCAATAACACCTTAATGTCGTCATAAATAACCCCAATTTGGGCCGCATATGACTCGCCTTGGATCCCAGCTATTATCAACGCTGCATCTGTTTCAATCACCAAATTTGTCCACCGATTCCTACAAGCCCTGCGTATAGCTTCTCTCACTCCCCAAGCCTCTGCTATTTCCGGAGACCACTTTGCCTTAACAACTCGGGTGCGTGCCTCTATGAAAATGTCGTCGCTATATAGTGAACTCATTTAGGACACGTACTTGGAATTGTAAAGCTTTACTTGATCAGTTAATGAATCACAATTTCCTCTATATGTTACTTTCATAGTTTCCAGGCCATTTCAAACCTAGACTACATGGCTCTCGCTTGCAACATGTAATACTTCGATAAGGAAAAGAGAATGAAGTTAGTTCAATGCTTATTAGCTTTTAGCAAAAGAACTGAAGATTAAAATAATAGAGACAATTAACATACATGGCTCATGCGTAACATGCATGGCCATGCACGAGCATCATGGCTCACATTTGCCACCGTTAGAGAAGCTCCACTTGCCCCTTCATTTTCTCATGCGTTTATTAATCATTACTTTTCCATTATTTATTATGTTCATTAAATAGCATTAGTTTAGCTTCTATGGCCTTTTCATTTGACCTTACGCATGTAACTGTTGTGTGCAGTATTTATACACACCTTAGCATGAATAATAGATAAGCAGCATTCTGTCTAATTTGGTATCAGTGATTATTTTATTTGCTTTCTCCCTACTCTTCTCTTCCGCCATGGCAAACTGTCTCAAATTTCATCCCGCCTTGGCCGTCACCAACATCAAAAACTTCATTCCCATCACCCTTGATCTTGATACCGTGGAATACTCCTCATGGGCCGAGTTATTCAAAATCACTGCCCGTGCCTACCAAGTGATTGATCACATCCTGCCCCCACCCGATGCTTCTCCACTCACCCCCTCCTCCTCTGTCACTATCGAACAGCGACTTGAACGAGAGGCCGCCGCTGCTGAAGCTCGGGCTATATGGGTCCGTCTTGACGCGGTCGTTCTCCAGTGGATTTATGCCACCATATCCCATGATCTTCTTCACACAATTATAGAGCCTGACTCCACCGCCCAAATTGCTTGGGAACATCTTCAAGAAATCTTTCAAGATAACAAAAACTCTCGTGCCACATACTTGGAAAATCAATTTTCCAACACAAGACTGGAGCAATTTCCTAATATTGCGGCGTATTGTAAAGCTCTAAAGGTTCTAGCCGACCAATTGGCCAACGTTGATTCTCCGGTCTCTAACAAACGGCTCGTTCTTCGCATGGTCAGTGGTTTACCGGAACAATACGACACCGTCGCCTCCATCATTCAACAAGCCGACCCCGTCCCTCTATTCTCCAAAGCCCGATCTATGCTCTCCCTAGAAGAATCCCGCAAAATGCAACAAACCGGCCTCACTTCCGCCACTGCCATGATGCACGCCACTATCCCCGCTGCCCGCCCAACACCTCCAGGGCGTCCCCAAGAAACACAAAGGCACGAACCACGCCCTTCCCGCGGTAGAGGGCGCCACAGTCCCTCACGTCAAGGACGGCCACGCCCTGCAGCCCGACAAGACCACAACTTCCCTCCTTCCGGCAGGTATCCAACCTCAGGCCAGTGGCCGTTCCCACCCTGGACATACTGGCCGGTTCCTCCCTGCCCCTATCCTACTCAACCATGGGGTTCCTACCCCCCACCACCTCGCTCATCGGCCGGTCTTCTTGGCCCCCGACCACAACAAGCTCACTTAATGGAGGTCCCACAACAACCACCCACCGACATCACCACTGCCATGCATACAATGACTCTGAATCCACCGGATGCTCAGTGGTACATGGACACCGGCGCCACCTCTCACGTGACGTCTTCGGCAGGTACTCTCACTCCTTTTTTTAATTCGTGCACTAATAACAACATTATGGTCGGCAATGGGAATTTTATTCCCATCCGTGGTCACGGTCATACAACCCTACCCACCACATCCTCTCCCCTGATATTACCTAACGTCCTCCACGCCCCTGGTCTAATAAAAAATCTCATTTCTGTTCGCCAACTTACATCTGATAATAATGTGTCTGTGGAATTTGACCCATTTGGTTTTTCTGTGAAGGATCTCCACTCCGGGGCTCAGGTGATGCGGTGTAACAGTTCTGGCACACTATATCCATTTTCCGTCTCCCCGGGACAACCAACCAGCACCCCCACCGCATGTCTCACTCTTCCCGCGGACTTATGGCATAGTCGTTTGGGCCACCCCGGCGACCCTGTTTTTACTTACCTTCGCACCAATAAATATATTATATGTAATAAAACGTCCAGTTCCACTTGTAATTCATGCCAAATGGGAAAACACCATAAATTACCATTTGCATCTTCTTTATCTACTACGTTCCAACCTTTTGATTTAATACATAGTGACTTATGGACTTCCCCGGTTTTAAGTTCTAATGGTCATCGATACTACATTTTATTCTTGGATGATTACACAAAATTTCTTTGGGTCTATCCCCTACGCCATAAATCCGAAACATACTCTACCTTTTCTCATTTTTATACCTATATACATACTCAATTTGAAAAATGTATAAAGGTTTTTCAATGTGATAATGGCAAGGAATTTGACAACACCTCCTTTCACCAATTTGCCAACAAACACGGAATGCATTTTCGTTTTTCTTGTCCATATACCTCCCCTCAAAACGGAAAGGCTGAACGCACCATACGAACCCTTAACAATATGGCTCGTACGATGTTAATTCAGGCCTCCGTCCCCTCAACTTTCTGGCATCACGCCATCCAAATGGCCACATATCTACATAATATCCTCCCCTCCCAATCTCTAGATTTTAATAGCCCGACACAATTCCTTTACAACAAAACCCCCGTCTATAACCATTTGAGAGTATTTGGTTGCTTATGTTTCCCACATATCCCCTCCCAAAAAATCCATAAACTCCAAGCCCGCTCCACCCCGTGTGTTTTCCTTGGCTATCCTACCAATCACAAAGGTTACAAATGTTATGACATTCTCACCAAACAATTGTTCATATCCCGTCACGTCACCTTTAACGAAGCCGTCTTTCCCTTTTCTAACCAGCCACCTAGCACCTTACCACCACCCTCCCAAACCACCCCGCACCCGTCCATCCTCTTTCCGGACATCTTTACATGGCAGCCCCCCTTACCCACGCAGCCCGCTCACGTCACCCCTCCAAACCACGTGCCCACTCCAAACCCGGACCCCACTGGTCAAACCCCAACTCAACCGACAATCCCAACCTCTCATACCAATTCTCCACCGTCAATCCTACACCCCACACAAACCCCAATTATACCCACTGCCCCTCCGCCCCCACAACCGCTTATGCCTACACACTCAATGGTCACGCGCAGTAAAAGTGGCATTTTTAAACCCAAATACCCCCTCAACCTAACCGTCAGCCTCACACCATCTCCCATACCCAAATCACCAATTCTAGCCCTCCGTGATCCTAACTGGAAAATGGCCATGGATGATGAATATAGTGCACTTGTTAAAAATGGGACGTGGGAGTTGGTTCCCCGCCCGGCTAACGCAAATATTACTCGTTGCATGTGGATCTTTAAACATAAATACAGGTCGGACGGGGCCCTAGAACGTCATAAAGCTCGGCTCGTGGTCAATGGGAACTCTCAACAAGTGGGTGTGGATTGTGATGAAACATTTAGCCCCGTGGTCAAACCGGCCACTATTCGACTTGTCCTTAGCATGGCACTTTCACACAATTGGCCTTTGCACCAATTGGATGTTAAAAATGCATTTCTCCACGGTCACCTAGAGGAGACAGTCTACATGCATCAACCACCCAGTTACCGTGACACTTCTCGCCCACATCATGTATGCAAACTCCTCAAATCCTTGTATGGCCTAAAACAGGCCCCACGGGCATGGTATCACTGCTTCGCATCCTCTCTCACTACTCTCGGTTTCAAGCATAGCACATGTGACCATTCCCTCTTCACGCTGCACTCCGGTAGTGACACGACTTACTTACTCTTGTACGTTGATGACATCATACGTACCACCTCTACTGACCAACTTCGTGACACCATCATTACAAGGCTTCACTCGGAATTTGCATTGACTGATTTGGGGCCACTCAGATTTTTCTTGGGCATCTCTGTAACACGCCATGCTGGTAACCTCTTCCACTCTCAGCACAAATATGCTGAGGAAATATTATCCCGTGCCGGTATGACATCGTGCAATCCTGTTGCCACTCCGGTAGACTCATCGTCCAAACTCAGCGCCTCAGCCGGGCCCCCAGTTGATGATCCCACTCACTACCGTAGCCTAGCAGGTGCACTCCAATATCTCACATTCACCCGCCCCGACATATCATTCGCAGTACAACAAATATGCCTTTTCATGCATGACCCACGTCAATCTCACTTTCACGCCCTCAAGAGGATACTTCGGTACCTCCGCGGCACCCTCCAGCTAGGTCTTACTCTCCGATCTTCGCCCCTTACCAGTCTTATCGCTTATACGGACGCCGACTGGGGTGGCTGTCCCGACACTCGGCGCTCCACATCGGGATATTGTGTCTTCTTCGGTGACAATTTAATCTCCTGGTCCTCCAAAAGACAGCCCACTGTTTCCCGCTCTAGCGCCGAGGCCGAGTACCGGGGCGTGGCAAATGTTGTAGCCGAAATATGTTGGACCCGTAACATATTGCTTGAACTAAACCACCCGCTGCCCAAGGCTTCATTAGTTTAATGTGACAATATCAGCAGCGTTTACATGTCCGGTAATCCAGTCCAACACCAACGTACAAAACACATCGAAATCGATATTCATTTCGTCCGCGAGAAAGTGGCTCGCGGCGAGATCCGGGTTTTACATGTACCCTCCCGTCATCAATTCGCAGACATCTTCACCAAGGGACTTCCACGTGTATTGTTTGAAGATTTCCGCTCCAGTCTCAACGTCCGGTCTCCTCACGCTTCAACTGCGGGGCCGAATTAACATACATGGCTCATGCGTAACATGCATGGCCATGCACGAGCATCATGGCTCACATTTGCCACCGTTAGAGAAGCTCCACTTGCCCCTTCATTTTCTCATGCTTTTATTAATCATTACTTTACTTGAATATCCGGATTCGCTCTCAATAACACCTTAATGTCGTCATAAATAACCCCAATTTGGGCCGCATATGACTCGCCTTGGATCCCAGCTATTATCAACGCTGCATCTGTTTCAATCACCAAATTTGTCCACCGATTCCTACAAGCCCTGCGTATAGCTTCTCTCACTCCCCAAGCCTCTGCTATTTCCGGAGACCACTTTGCCTTAACAACTCGGGTGCGTGCCTCTATGAAAATGTCGTCGCTATATAGTGAACTCATTTAGGACACGTACTTGGAATTGTAAAGCTTTACTTGATCAGTTAATGAATCACAATTTCCTCTATATGTTACTTTCATAGTTTCCAGGCCATTTCAAACCTAGACTACATGGCTCTCGCTTGCAACATGTAATGCTTCGATAAGGAAAAGAGAATGAAGTTAGTTCAATGCTTATTAGCTTTTAGCAAAAGAACTGAAGATTAAAATAATAGAGACCAACCCTTTAACTTGAAATACTATTCTGCTACCATCAAAAATCATTTCAAGCAAAAAGTCAACTCCAATGGACTCTGTATCAGTGTCAATCAGTGAGGGATCTCAGTCATATCTGAAGTATGAACTGTTTTTAAAATAGGAAAGAAATACAAATTTAGTTCAGTTTTAGCAGAAGAGTAGAAGAGCATGTCATGTTTTTCATCTTCTTTTCCCTGTGGGTGTGGGGGGGATTCATGCTTCTGCAGATGCTAAGAATCATTTTCCAGTGGCCCTTCTTTTCCAAGATCAAACATTACATCTTGATCTTGTTGTCCACCTATTAACTAGTGATGGATTCGGGCCGGGCCTAGGCCCGGTCGGGCCGCCGGTTCAAGAAAAGTGGGCTCGGGACCGGCCTGCGGGTTGTACGGGTCCGGTTCGGGCCGGGCCACCCGCCCGGGTCACGGGTCGGGTCCGGTTCGGGCCGGGCCGGTTAATTTTTTTTTTTATGATTTATATTTTATAGTTTATAGTTTTATACGAGTATTAAAAACAAACTTCAATTGCATTTATTTGAAATGAAATAGGAACTACATTTGAAAATTAAAACAAACTTTAAGAGATAAACATTTTGAAAATTGTAATCAATCGGAACTTCCTGCACCTCCCGATCATTTGGCTTTGTCACATGACTTCATATGCTTGATTGTCATCCCGAATCCGCCTGAAGCCCCCATTATACATTTTTTTTCGCACCATTTGCAAATTGCGTACCACATCCCGGTCTTCGGGTCCTTCTGCTTATCAAAATTATACCGTATAATGGCATTTTGATTTTCCATCTTAACTTCTTGGAGAAGAGAAATAGAGAATATGAGAGTAGATATATAATATATTGGAGAATAAGAGAATTAGAGAGTAGAGAGATAAGAATAGGAAGAATTGGAGAAGAGATATGAAAAAATGTTTAAGATTAGGAGTATTTATAGGTTTTTTTTACCCCCCACCCACCCCCCCACCACCCCCCCACCACCCAACCCCCCCGGACCCCCCCTTTACCCCACCCAACGGCTATATAGCCGTTTGGGTTGTCCCCAGCCCCAGCCCCAACGGTTAGTAGGAGCCCAAACCAAAAAAAAAAAAAAAATTTAAAAATTGATCGAACCGGACCCGGGCCCGGGCCCGACCCGGCCGGGCCGGGTCACAAAAATGCTGAACCGAGCGCGCCCCGCCCCTTCCCACCGGTTCGGGCCCATACCCGGTCCCGGACCGCCCGACCGGGCCGGTCCCGGGCCCGCACAGTACCGGGCCGGGCCGGGTCACGGGCCGGGTGGCCCGAACCGAATCCATCACTACTATTAACCCGTCCTTAGTTCCAATGTGCCCCTTATTTTCCTTATCCATGAACTTATGTTTTGGTAAACAAAATTTTGAGATGATAAGGCATATACTTTGTCCAATCTATGATAAGAAATGAAACAACTCTTGAATATTATATACGAGAAAATAAACTAAACATAGGTGAAAAGCTTTTAGTTTCCATAATCACATCCTTACGTTGCCTAGACAGATAAAAATATGACATATGTGTCATTCTTAGACTATTAACACCAAAACAGATTACCAAATGTCCGAATCGGGAAGCGGGGAAACTGTATAAAAAGTAAAAACAAGGCCCGTTAAATTGTACAAACAGCTAAATGAAATTCCAATACTTTCTATAAGCGAATAAGCTAAAAGTTCAGCAGTGCAGAGACTACAAGAGGAATAGATCACAACACTATTTACAGAAACTTTTTTAAGAGTTGAATTCCTAACCTAATTGCCAAATGGTGACTACTACGCTAGGGTACGCCTAAGCTATGCTTGACTAGAAAAATATTCTCTTCAACAAAAAACCCAATTTAAGACACTCATCAGCCAATAGATCAGTCAGATGCTTCATCCTCTTGCAGCTAGAACTCATCAACCTCTTTGAAATAAGCCTTTTGTTTCTCCACAAAAATTTTCAAACGCAGATCCTTCGGTAAAAGACAGTTTCCTTAACGCCTCTTCTGCAAACAAAATTAGTTAATCACTAGTATCTCACCCGTGCATTGCACGGGATGTAATATGTAAATATTAAAAATGTTAATATGTAAACGTATAGATGAGAGAAATCGGAAATAAATAATCACAAATGTTAGAAGTTTAATAAGTTCACACATTATAAATTATTGAAGATCTGAGTGCAGGTGACATTTTTCACGGTTTGTTTTTTTGCGGATTTCCTTCATCGTCACATATCACAAGAAAGCACTCGTAGTTTGCAATGTTTGCTGTTGACTCTTGTTCATTGTCGTGTAGTTAAATGTTAAGGAGATGTTTACTTTCGACTTAATGAACTTAATGAGGATAGCAATTTAATTGTTCAATTCAACAATGAAGTCATATTTACTTACGACTTAATTAAAACCACAACTTATCCATTCAATCAAAACACTGACTTAATAACTGCATTACATATGGTTAACTGCTTTTTAAATATGAAATATTTGCATTACACATAAAGTCAAGCCTCAATGTGGTACACTGGTACGTAGTATAAAACTTGAGCTAAAAAATGGAGGAAATAAAAACTTACCCAAATTATGCTCACTAGTTCCAAAACAAGGATGTAAAAACAGTGTCAAACACAACTTCCAGAAAACACCCATCTAAAACTAATAACACTACTAAGACCGTGTTATAATAGCTATGTGTTTCTTAGCATAACTTTGTCCGAGAATTGTATCCAGATAAGCTCAACTCTGCCAGCTCCAAGCTTCAAACATGCCACCAGTGATATTCTACTTCTGCAATCTTCATATAGAAAAAGCATTCTAATGAAATCAAACATACCTAAATGCCACAAATCCAAGTTAAATAAAATCTTGTTTTATAGGTTTCAGATATCCCCTAAGCTAATTTTTTAAAGGAGGCAATCAAGATTATAAAAAAAGTAGAATAAACTTATACATGCTTCATAGAGTAGATATAAAAGAAAAATAGCTGAGTAAAATAATAAGCCGTAACCATTTCTAGGTTTCGACCAAACCAATTTGTTCTAAAACACTTGTTATGACAGGATTGTCCATTAGAACCATGATTAGACTAACTCTTCAATGAGATGGTTGGAACTTATATGCACATAAAACCAACAACCTTGAACCAACTATGAGATCATATACCACTAACCTATTAGCAATATATCAGGGCATAATTAAATCAACCGGAATTACAATTAATTTATAATAAAGCTGGAATACCATAAATAAGAACTATGTGTAGCCTTCTTCATTTTAGGAGCTCATCATGAGCTAATTCAATGTATATTAATGTGGGTGAAGACAGCCATGGCCCATGAGATGGTCAAATCTCATCGTAAGTATAACCATGAAGACATCCCGTTAGAATTCTTATTTGGAAGTTTATATATGAGTCTTACCATCCTTACTATTTAATATAGACACTTAAAATAACGATTTACTAATAAATAATAATAAACATGAAGTACTTAAATATAGGCAGAATCTTAATATGTAATTAACAGTTAGTATATAAATATAGGCAGGATTTTCACAGAGTAGTATTTTCATCCTTTTTGTTATGTTTTGAACCATGCCCTTTTTAAGTTTAAGTTGCAAACCTTTTGATACTTAAAATGCCTGGCCTAACTCAAACCTAAAAGAGCTCTCAAGAAAAGAGGTAAGTATTGCTAATATACTTACTGGCATAGTTATTATTCATTCTCATTCGCTAGACCTAGAATTACTTTTTCATTCGCCTGACACAACGAGTTTATTAAGAGAAAAAAGTACACTGAATGAAATAACACAAAGAACGATGGAGACATCTTAAGGCTATTGAATAGATTGATTTTCAAATATTTCCACCGAATTGTACGTCTGACTTCCTTTTTGCACTCTAACATTTTTTACGCAGCTAAAGGCACATCAAGATATAATGTGCATGCTTAAAAGTCGAAACCAACATTTATATATTTATATTGAGATAGATTAGTCAGATGCTTCCTCCTCTTGCAGCTCGAACTCATCAACCTCTTTGAAATAGGCCTTTTGTTTCTCCACAAAATCTTCAAACGCATATTCTTCTGTAAAAGACAGCTTCCCTGAACGCCTCTTCTGCAAACAGAATTAGTTAATCATTTAGCCATTCAGGTATTGAGACACCACCACATACAGAAATCCCTCTTTTTTCCTATGGGTTCACATATTCTCGAGTCCTGACCCTATACACATATGGGAGTCAGATGAAGTAAAACCAAATGAGAATTTAAATACAATAATTTTTGCTTCTATAAACCTCAAAGTATCTTAGGTAACGTGTCAACAAAAATTGATTACCTATTTAGCAATTAGCAAAGCACTTTATAGCACCAATTACAAACATATACAAACAAATACAAAGCAACAATATTTTATTGTTTACATACCTTGGGATATCTTTTATTGGGACCAGTCGTGGATAATGCCGACTCTTCTGACATAGCTGAAAAAAGGAGGTTGCAAATCGTATTGATATGGGTATGAAATTAGTGCTACGGGAACTAACAATATAAAGACAGAACTACAATTTTCTGAACAGTGAAATTTTTTATTCGTTCACAAACCCTTTGATAATTCATCCAGTACATAGAATATCATATCCACAACAAAGCATATTCACTGTGAGGCTTCTGAGCATAACTAAATATTACCACCCACTTATATACATTTGCATATTTGAAATAGAAAATAAACAAGTAGAGTGTTAAAAATACAACACCAAAGCACGGTCAAGTTAGACCAAGGATGTTTTTACCTGGACTAAAATTTGTTGGTATGGTCTGCACTGGTATGATAAATGTTTGGTCTCTATGTATTTTATAATTATAAAAATCTAGTCTGGTCTGGTCTGTTTAAGTTTGGTTTGGTCTGGTGTGGGACTGAAAACAGTCCAAGTAAAAACATCCCAAGTCTTACTGCAATAATTTAGATTCTTTAGTTAGAAGTTTGGTTTTATCTTGTGGTTTCTATTTGTTCTTATTTCTAAATTTTAGTTAGCTAGATTTATTTATGTAGCCTACTAATTAGCATATCTTCTATTTGCAGAGAAATCTGAAAAAAATAAGCATCCATTGGAGAGAGTTTATCTTCTTCGTTCCTTAATTCCTGTGTACAAGTGTGAGTATAAATTGAGAGTTTATACATATCAAACTTATAAAAAGGATGCAGATGACATAAAGGAAGAAAGCTGATTAAATATTAAAAGCTACAAGACTTGAAGTATCATTCTGCATATATTATTATTCTCTTTTACACCCCTGTATATAAACTACTTTATAATTCATTTTGCACATACATATTCATTAAGCATCTTACTGCTCAGATTCTCAGAACCCTAATTCCCATTTACTTGAGTTCATCTTCTTCATTGTTTAATCTTTGAATTCTACCAGTATTGATTCACAAATTCAACATGGTATCAGAGCAGAAGATTGGAAGATCGGTTAAGAGAAGATCGATTTCAGGAATCGATTGAGAAAAGCTCGATTAAGAGAGATCAATTTTGAAGAAGAAATTGATTAAGAGAGGATCAGTAATCTGGCTACGATTTAAAACAAGTATGCGAACTGTTAAAGAGTTTATATGGTTCAAAATCAGCTTGTGTTAAACAGTGGTATTGTAAAATTTCTGAATCTCTCAAACATTTTGTTTACAAACAGTCACAAGCTAATTTTTCTCTTTTCAATAAAATAAATAATAATTCTATGACTACAATTATTGTATGTTGATGACATTATTCTTGCAGGTAATGACTTAGCTGAAATTGAATTGGTTAAATCTTATTTGAATAACAAATTCACAATACAAGATATTGGTGAACTCAAGTACATTCTTGGAATTGAAGTTTCTAGATCAGAAAAAGGTATTTGTATTTCTCAAAGGAAATATAATCTTGGCATACTTTTTACACTGATTTTTTAGCTTCCAAACCTGCTATTACTCCAATGGATTCTAACATCTATAGAACTGTAATAGGTAGATTACTTTATCTAACTGTCACTAGGCTTGATATAAGTTACGGTATTCATATTCTAAGTCAGTTCTTATCTAAACCAACTAACATACATTTAAGTGCTGCTCATAGGGTATTAAGATATCTCAAAGGAACACCTGGTAAAGGCCTTTTCTATTCTTCTATTTCTGATTTTAAACTTCTAAGGATATACTGATTCAGATTGGGCAGGGTGTGTTGACATCAGAAAAAGTAATTCAGGTTATTGTTTCTATCTAGGTAATTCTCTTATTTCTTGGAAATAAAAAAAGCAAACCGTGGTAAGCAGATCCTCTACAGAAGCTGAGTATAGAGCAACTGCTACTGCAGTTTGTGAAGCTCAATGGTTTTGCACACACGTATTCATTAATCATCTTACTGCTCAGATTCTCAGAACCCTAATTCCCAATTACTTGAGTTCATCTTCTTCATTGTTCAATCTTTCAATTCTACCAGTATTGATTCACAAATTCAACAATACATTTAAATTTCTGAGTTTATCCATTTCGCTAGTAATGGATGTGCGAAGAGAGGGTTACCTGTGCTGCCAGAAGAATGAGAGGGCGCTGAGAAGCTGAGCTTTGTAGTGCTCCGGTTTAGTACGGAAGTGGAAGCTACACTACTGGTCTGGGATTTTGAATCAATTGAGTCATTGAAGAAGTAGGACCCCGCTGAGGAGGGGCCGTAGTCAGTAGTTGTCGTAAAGTTGGAGACGTCCGAAAATGGCGGTCTAACGGCCGCGACAGCTCTAGACATCTGGCCTCGTTTCAGGCGACGCGGATTCCGAGCATCCATTTTCGCTGAACTTAGAAATGCAATTGGTTGAAGCGAGAGCGAGAATGGGATTGAGTTGCTGAGGATTGTGTTTGGCGGGAGAAAAAATGCGGGCATGAATGAACGAAAGTTGCAGAACACGATTCACCCGCAAGGTCGTTAGCAGACGCAATGAAATTTTATTGAAGAATTAGTCCATTTAAAGTATACTTTGGTCCATGCATATGCTCTTAGCTTCTTAAGTTGTTTTTGAGTATTTCGGAAATAAATTATTTCCGAAATACTGCCGGGTTAAGAATAATTCCCAAAATACTGCTGGAATTAACCACGATTAAGGAAAGCCGTCACTCCGAGTGGCGGCTCTTGTATTACTTTACGAAAGCCGCCACTCCGAACGACGGCTCTTCTCTTATAGTACAAAAGCCGCCACTTCAAATGGCGCCTCTTCTCTTACGTCCCATTTTGTACATATATAAAACGCAGTATGTTTCAAGAATTTGTTTAACTGCCTTTCCGATTGAATTTTGAGCTGACATTTGATACGCATAAACTAGACTTGATGAGGAACATTCTCAAAAAAAATCATCAAAAAATTCCACCGGAAACACCCTCTGATGGTGTTGCTGAGGGGGGTTTCGATCAGGACGTCATGACAAAAGGGTGGTCCGGCCACCTCAATTTGAGTTGATTCTCGGTGAGATGTTTTGCTTACTTTTTTTGTGTATGTTATTCATCAAGTCTAGTTAATCCATATCAAATTTCAGAACCAATCTCAATCGGGAAAGCAGTCAAATGATTTTTTAAAGATAACTGCGTTTTATATCTATAATCCGACGTAGTTATCTTTCAAAAATCATTTGACGGCCTTTCGGATTGAATGTTTTGCTCAAATTTGGTATGACTGAACTAGACTTTATTAGGAACATACACAAAAAAATTCATAAAAACATACCACCGGGAACCACCTCAAATTGAGGTGGCCGGACCACCCTTTTGTCATGACGTCCTGACGAGAGCCCCCCGAGGACAACACCATAAGAGGGTGTTTCCGGTGGAATTTTTTGATGAATATTTTTGAGCATGTTCCTCATCAAGTCTAGTTTATGCATATCAAACGTCAGCTTAAAATTCGATCGGGAAGGCATTTAAATAAATTCTTGAAACATACTGCGTTTTATATATGTACAAAATGGGATGTAAGAGAAGAGCCGCCACTTGAAGTGGCGGCTTTTGTACTATAAGAGAAGAGCCGCCACTCAGAGTGGCGACTTTTGTGAAGTAATACAAGAGCCGCCACTTGGAGTGGTGGCTTTCCTTAATCGTGCTTAATTCCAGCAGTATTTTGGAAATTATTCTTAACCCGGCAGTATTTTGGGAATAATTTATTTAATTAGCATTATTCCGGGAAAAAACTCGTATTATTATCTTAATGATTTCACGATTATTTGGAAATAATCATAGTTTGGAAACACGGTTTTCTAGCGCAGATTATACCGTGGGAACGGCCCACCGTGCGCACGGTGCGGCGATCCCTAAACGGCACAGTTTTAATTAAAAAAAAGTCATCTTCTTCCTTCTCAACTATTAGAAAGGTCATTCCTCCCTTGACAGATTCGATTTGAAGACATAGAAAACATCGCAAGCCCTCATTGGATCCGGATTTGTGCAGAGCAGTCCCCTACCAATTCAAATGGGTTTTTCTCTGTGCGCTTCTTTGAATCTTGAATTGACACCCCCCACCCTGAAGAGAAAGCTCTGAATCTGTTGAAGAAGCTCTGCGTATATATTTTGCTGCTTGTAAAAACGCCTCTATGTCTCTGCTTGCTTTGAATCTAAATCTATAATAATGCTCTTTGATTTTGTGGAAAGAATCGGGGAAGGGAAGTGTGCTCTTTTATATATACTTCGTATATAAAAGAATTCGGTATTTATCTCCATCTGCATTGTGTTTATGTTGATGGATGGAGTAATTGGTTTATATGTATATTGATTAATAAATGTAGTTACATCTCTGTAAATGCGTTTTACATATAAATAGGCTAAAATTATATTTCTCAAATTACATCTAACTTGTTTCCAAGTTACATTTCAATTTAAACAATTTACAATTTAATGAGTTACATTTGAATGAATGTAATTTACATTTTTATTAATCTGAAGTTACATGTTTTTTCAAATGATTTACATTTCATATAATTGTGGGAGCAGGGTGCTCACCCTGCACCGCTTCCACGGTATAACAACTGGTTTTCTACGGCATAAAAAACTGGATCCAAAAATTTTCCGGAACACTAATTGTAATTCATTTGGGAAATAGCTCCCAATTTTTATTATTATGAAAATGAAAATACCCCAAATGGGAAACTTGGGGCCTGTTTACTAACAGAGATATTTTCTAGTTTTTCAGAAAACTGGAAAACTGGAAAAAGAAAAACGAAAACGTGTTTACTAAAGAAAATTGCTGGAAAACTGGAGAAAAGAAGACAGAAAATAATGTTTACCAAATCGTTTTCCAAAACGAAAAAAATGAGATATGCCTCTCTTTTTCTTAATGAATTGGAGAAGTGACTTTTACTAGTTTTCCAAATTTGGAAAACGCGGATGCTGCAATGCCGCTACAATGAATTTGCATATTTACACCTAGTGGTGGATCCGGTTCCGCTCCGGTGTTAGTTATAGTCCAGTCAACGACCCCAGAATCCGATCCGGTCATGGACCCGGCAGTCCCTGTCCGTTCCGGTCGACGGTCGAGCAATCCCGGTCTGGTCCGGTTCGGTCGACAACCTGACGGTCCCTATCCGTTCCACAACACGACGATCCCTCGTCCAGTCCGGTCCACTACCTCACAGCCCCTGTCCAATACGGTCCACGATCCGGCGGCCTCTGTACTATGTTTGATTTCGGAATGGGACCGTACATACAGTCTTCTGGTCGGTCACGAACCAGGTCAAAAATTTGATGAACATATTTTCATATTTGAAAATAAAAAGCTAAAAAAATAAAAAGACAAAACCCTAGCCGCCGCAGATCTGTACGTGGAGGAGACGGTGCTCTGTGCGCGGAGGATATGGGCGGTGCTCTATGCGCGGAGGAGATGTGGCGAGTGCTCTGTGCGGAGGAGATGGACGGCTCTGCACGGAGGAGATGGGATGAGTGCTCTGTGCACGGAGGAGATGGGGCGAGTGCTCTGTGCGCGGAGAAGATGGGGCGAGTGGACTGTGCACGGAGGAGATGGACGACTCTACATGGAGGATATGTACGACTCTGCACAGAGAAGATGGATTTGTGAAGCTGAGTAGATCCTCTACAGAAGCTGAGTATAGAGCAACTGCTACTGCAGTTTGTGAAGAGTCATATTCATGTAATTACGAGATTTTAATGTCACTGGTCAGATTTAATGTCATTATCGAATATTATTGTCGCCACCACCGGTGTCACTGCAGCCACCGCCCGTGTCACTGTAGCTGTCGTTCGTGTCACTGTAACCATGTCAATATGACCGTCGTCGTCTGTGTCATCGCCGACTGTCACAGCTGTCATCGCCGTCGTCGTTCACAGTGACACCATCCCAATGACACCGCCACAGTGACATTGCTTTGGTCTGCCACTTTTGCCCAGTGACACTCGGCCGGCACCGCCATACCACCGACACTGCCAAACCTCCAACCGCCCCTTCCCCCGCTCTTGCCACCGTTAGAGTGACCCGGCCACTGCCGATCGTCACCGTCAGTCACCGCCGCCAGCAACACACCATCAGCCCCAACCTCCAGCCCCCAGATCTGAAAATTAAAGCCATCACCGCTAAGACAAAACCCTAGCCGCCGCAGATCTGTACACGGAGGAGACGGTGCTCTGTGCACGGAGGAGATGGGCGGTGCTCTGTGCGCGGAGTAGATGTGGCGAGTGCTCTGTGCGGAGGAGATGGACGGCTCTGCACGGAGGAGATGGGAGGAGTGCTCTGTGCACGAAGGAGATGGGGCGAGTGCTCTGTGCGCGGAGGAGATGGGGTGAGTGGACTGTGCACGGAGGAGATGGGGCGAGTGGACTGTGCACGGAGGAGATAGACGACTCTGCATGGAGGATATGAACGGCTCTGCATAGAGAAGTTGGATTTGTGAAGCTGAGTAGATCCTCTACATAAGTTGAGTATAGAGCAACTGCTACTGCAGTTTGTGAAGAGTCATATTCATGTCATTACCAGATTTCAATGTCACCGGTCAAATTTAATGTCATTATCGAATATTATTGTCGCCACCAGCGGTGTCACTGTAGCCGCCGCCCGTGTCACTGTAGCTGTCGTTCGTGTCACTGTAATCATGTCAATATGACTGTCGTCGCCTGTGTCATCGCCGACTATCACAGCTGTCATCGCCGCCGTCGTTCACAGTGACATCATCCCAATGACACCGCCAAAGTGACATTGCTTTGGTCTGCCACTTTTGCCCAGTGACACCCGACCGGCACCGCCATACCACCGACACTGCCAAACCTCCAACCGCCCCTTCCCCTTCCCATCCCCTGCTCTTGCCACCGTTAGAGTGACCCGGCCACCGCCGGTCGTCACCGTCAGTCACCGCCACCAGCAACCCGCCATCAGCCCCAACCTCCAGCCCCCATATCTGAAAATTAAAACCGTCACCGCTAAGACAAAACCCTAGCCGCCGCAGATCTGTACGCGGAGGAGACGGTGCTCTGTGCACGGAGGAGATGGGCGTTGCTCTGTGCGCGAAGGAGATGGGCGGTGCTCTGTGCACGGAGGAGATGGACGGCTCTGCACGGAGGAGATGGGATGAGTGCTCTATGCACGGAGGAGATGGGGCGAGTTCTCCGTGCGCGGAGGAGATGGGGCGAGTGCACTGTGCGCGGAGGAGATGGACGGCTCTGCATGGTGGAGATGGACGGCTCTGCACAGAGAAGATGGATTTATGCACGAAGGAGATGGATCTGTGTTGCGTAGATGAGCTGCCTTGATGAAGGAAACGGAAGTCCAGTCCCTAGGGTTTGCGCAACAAGGATGGAAGGAGGTTTGCATAGCAAGGATGGAAGAAACAAATGTCCAGTTACATTTTTGTCAAAAGAAATTTCACTCATATTTTTGTCCAATAAAAGATGGGAAGTCATATTTGTGTCATATTTAAAAGATGGCCATCTACTCTAGCCGCTTAAAATAGTTAGTGTACTTTAAAATTTAACGCTCTCTCTTCTTTCTTTATTTTTTTACAATCATAATTTATAATTTATCTTTTTGATTTTCTTCTCGTTCTTGTACATTACTTTTATACCGTTTTTATTGTTTTTGGTACTCCTTGTCATTTTACTTTTAATTCTTTGGAAAGCATTTTAGAGCCTTATATTAAAAAATCTCATGTTTTTGCTGTGGTTCGTCACAATCTCAAACCAAATCAGATTTAAATAGATCAAAAAGTCAAACAAATAACTCTTAATTAGATCATATAAATTTTAATCATTATAATATACACAAAAATGAGTAAATTTATAAGACCAGTCGAAGTCATTAGACCAGACCTAACTCTCTAGTCTCTAGTAAGCAGTTCTCATCAATTCCTCTAGCCATAGAAACCAACCGGCACTTGCCCGGCATATGGAGTTTTACCCAATCGCCGATATGCTTATGTTTACGCCATTGACTTGTTTCTCCTTTGATGTTACGCCTACTGCTCATCCTCATCTACCCATTTCCTCCGAGATTCCGACTATGGACGACGGACGCCTCTGAGGTTTTTGATTTCCGGCTTGGCGGCGACCTCAAAGGCTCTACAGCTTTGAATTTTTGGCCATCCATTCCCAGCAAGGCCACAATCCAAGACTTCAGGTAACTCTTTGTGCAAGTTGCGTTCTGACACCGCTCTTCTTTTCTTTGTAGTTTCTTCTATTTCTTTTCATAGATTTTGTACTTATCTTTTGATTTCAAATTTTCTCTCTTCAATTGCTCATGAGTTTGGGAGTGTATAAATTAGCATCTTTGGCGTAGTAAACCAACTGCAGTTCCGGATGTTTTTTCTTTTAAGACTCCCCTCCCCCACCCTAGTGCGCATTTCAGTATATATTCATTGTGATGCAATACACTCATACCTTGAGTTTTTCCAATTTGCTCAAGAGCCTGATGTCAGACACTGTAAGTAGGTTTAGCTTTAGGAAATGTATTGTACAGTAGAGTTCTTGAACTCCTCTATTCACAAGAAAAGATATTTAGATTTTTGCAATTTATATGTTGGGGAATTAACTTTTTTTTTTAATTTAGTTAATGATCTTCGTTTTACTAAAGTAACAGAAAATATCAACGCATCATTGTAAATAGGCCCCAATCACAGTTGTTGACGAGAGACTTAATCATAATATCATGTCAGAATCTAATCACTGGAATAAATAATTGTTAAGATTAAGATTTTATAAGCATCTATTGTTTCTCACTTTCTCCTCTATGTTGGGCTTTATGTTCATAGTTGACAGTTATGATCTATTGATCTCATATCGCTTATGGTACCATAATACGTTATAATATGAAATTTAGTTTTTGTTTGTATTACCGTATACCGTCTGGGATCTCAAATTGAGAGATAGGCCTTTACATGAATTTCACTTCTGAGTATAGCTTCAGGATTCAAGTAATCAATTCCTTTCATGTTGCTTCTTTCTTGTATTTGACTCTTTGTGTGCTTACTGAATGCGGGTCATGTGTCAATGGTTTCTTGATTCTGTTTCAAAATCTGAACCTTTCGTATCAGTATCGTGAGGTTTGAAAAATCTTTCTGTCTTTGTTTCTTTTTTCGTCCGTTTCAATAATTTTTTTTATTCGCTTTTTTGTATGGTTTGGTTTGTTCCAATTTACGGTAGGTTTTTTTTTGGTTTAACATGTGAGGTTTCAATATTGAAGTTCAGCAATCATATATTGGTACAAGGAAGCTGTTTAATTGGAAGGGAGCTATCACTATTCAAAGGGAATAGTTGGATATAGGCTTATAAAACTCTTCTGTAAACAATTTATGTATTTGTTGAACTGGAAAGATTACACATTTATGTTTATTAAATACAAAGTTACTTTTAAAATGCCGAACCCTTTCTTTGGAAAATTTCCCAAGTGGGGATGTGAGAAAAAGTAGCATCTTCTATATGATTTTCTGAAGATCCTTGTGAGCATGTTATGTTCTAGGTTATGACTTATGTACTCAACATGTTTGAATTGGGCTTGCTTTTAATGGATAATTGGCCATTATAGGTGTAGGGTCTGAGTAAAGAGTTTAATAAAGAGACATATTTTTGTAGGTTTCTAGCCCTCCTATAATTTTTATAGGATTAGGGTACTGTTAGTAACTTTTGGCAGGCACCTTACTCATTTACATTTTATGGGAGATGTAAATTTACGGGTAGTATGGTAATTTATATGTACATTACTATTTACTACATTAAGTAGTAATTTTTCAAAAAAGAAGAATGAAAATGAAGGGAGAAACCCTAATACTGTTGTGTTGCACCCTAACACTGTTGTTTCAGTATGTGCTGCCAAAGTGAGCAACTGTAACACCTGTAAGCATAACATATTCAAATTCCTCTACCCTCTTCCCAGCTTCACTAGTGGGCAATTAATTCCCTTTCTTCACTTGTGAAAATCCAACTGAGCATAAATTCCCTTTGATCATCCCCCCCTAGCTTCTATTTTGGCGGTTTGTTGGTCTGGATTTTGATGATTATTTCCATTGCCTGTTACTCTCTGCATATCGAGCTATCAAAATATATGTCCATATATATTTATTTTCTTCTCTCTGATTTTGTTTTCTATTTGCAGAGTTTCCCTGATATTAAGCATTTCTCAATTTGACAATTTGTTAAGATGAGTAGGGAGTATCTCAATTTCTTCTACTGATTTTATTTCACAGAACCAGGTTCGTGACGAAGTCATAAAACAAATGAATAGTTTTTTCCAATCCGTCATATGAATCGATTTCACAGTATGCTATGCTGAGGGCTCTGAGTTCGTTGGTTGAGAGAAAGAGTCTTGGTGCTATAGTGGACATCTGCAGTAAAATGGAAAGTGGGATGATGGGCGTCCAGAAACAACGTTTTGATGTGTATAATTTTGTGATGGTCAGGTTTCTCAAGAATTATGATGTTGAGCATGGCCTTGAATTCCACAGGAGGATGACTAGCAAAGGATTTGTGCCCACTGTTTTAGCATGTAATAAGATTTTAAGGACTCTTTATGATGAAAACCAAGGAGATATTGCACACAAGTTTTTCTTGTTGATGCAAGAAGTAGGTCCGAAGCCAGGTCTAGTGACGTTTAGTACTGTGATTAATGGCTTTTGCAAGGAAAGAAAGTTGGATGAGGCACTCAAACATTATGCTCTTATGACTGCAAAAGGTATAGAGCCTGACATAATTGTTTATAGCATTTTAATCAATGGCATGTTTAAGGCTGGGAAATTTGACGAGGGAGGTCAACTTCTCTCAACTGCATTAGGTAAAGGCTTAAAGTTAGACGTTGTTATTTTCAGCACCATAATAGATGGATACATACAGAGGGGAGACATTCTAAGGGGTATTAAAGTATATAAGAGAATGTTAAGGCAAGATGTTCAGCCGAGCATCGTTACATATGGTATCCTGCTAAATGGATTGTGTAAAAATGACCAATTTCTTGAGGCTTTTGGAGTGTACTGTCAGATTGTCAAACGTGGCATTCAGCCATCACCCATAATGTACAGTAGTCTCATTGATGGTTTCTGCAAGGTAGGAAATTTGGTAGAAGGATTTGCTTTGTATGAGGATATGGTGACTAAGGGACACGTTCCAGATGTTTATGTTTGGAATATGCTATTGAGTAGATTCACAAAGCAAGGCTGGATGGAGAATGCACTTACATTCTTTTACAGAGTTGTTAAAAGTGGATTAGCTCCCAATGTTTGTATATTTAACACATTGCTGGATGGATTTTGTAGATTGAAACAAATAAAGGAAGCAGTAAATCTGTATATTATGATGGCCGCTCATGATATAGCTCCAGATCTAATTACATACACTTTAATCATCCAAATGATCTTTGATTTAGGGATTTATCGTGAAGCAATGGCTTTGTTCTTCCAAATGATAAAGAAGGGATTTCTTCCCGATGTCATCACATATTGCGTTCTCATTGACGGGCTGTGCAAATACCACAAGTTGGCTGCCGGGGTACAAGTTTTCGAGGATATGGTGACAACTGGAACCAGGCCTGATATTGCCATTTACAATGTCCTCATCAATTCACATTTCAAAGATGGCAATTTGAAAAAAGCGTTGGAACTGTTCAAGTACGTATTGGATTGTGGGCCCGATCCTGATATCGTGACTTACAACACTGTAATTTGCGGCTACTGCTCTATGAGAATGTTGGAGGAAGCCGTTCATCTCTTTGCAGAGTTAAAGAAGAGACAGACCGGTCACAACACAATCACATTAACTATATTGATTGATGCCTTCTGTAAAGAAGGGAAACTGGATGTGGCTATGTCATTATTCTCTGAAATGACAGGAAAAGGTAGAGTCCCCAATGTGGTCACATATAGCTGTTTGATGGACGGCTATTTCAAGTTGCATTCATTCAAAACAGGTTTTGAGCTTCATAAGGAGATGCTCAGTAACAATATCTCCCCAAATATCATAAGCTACACAATTCTGATTGATGGTCTCTGTGAAAAGGGAATGACGAAAGAGGCTTTATCAGTCTTTTATTCTGCTTTGAGATGTGGGTTTTTGCCCGACGTGATAACCTATGGAGTTCTGCTTTGTGGGTTTTGCAAGTTTGGAAGGTTAGTGGATGCGAAGTCGCTGTATAACTCCATGCTCGAAGCTGGGATTAAGCAAAATAGCATGGTACGGAATATGGTTGCCAAGTACCATCTTCATTCCATCAATGGAAGCGATTTGCCTGTCTATGGAAGGTCTTCCAGTTCCTCCTCACCTTAGAGTTATTATAACAATTAATCAATTTTTTACATATACTGGAGAAGCTTTTACGATGTCCAGAGAACTATGCTTTATTTGACCCACAACAATTCCTTCCATTATCAATTGTTTCTGTATATATTTGCAACTATTGGGTCGTTCTTCCAACTATGTGATTGGTTACTTGTTGCTCCAGTTATCGTAATTTAGAAAGTGATACAAATGTTATTCAGAGTACCTTCCAGGTTTATACAAGTGAGAATTAGACAACATTCTCCTACTCAGATATCGAAATGGTCACTCCCAAGGTGAATGTCCATGGGTTGAAACTCGGATCTTGTTATTTAATAAAGAGCAGATATTATAATCGAAGTCTGAGTATATTCAAATAACACAAAGATATTTTGAAATGGTATATGTATGTAGAAGGTATTTTATGTTTTTTTTCTTTTCAAAGCTCATTCCATTTATATACATAGTATATAGGTTAACGGTAACCGTGAGCATAATTTAATTAGCTACAGAAAAAAAATTAATTCGACTAGGAATGGATCGACAATCAAGGTGCTTAGATGTATTGC
This sequence comes from Cuscuta europaea, assembly GCA_945859875.1. Lineage (NCBI taxonomy): Eukaryota > Viridiplantae > Streptophyta > Magnoliopsida > Solanales > Convolvulaceae > Cuscuta > Cuscuta europaea. Next base: position 18,709,585 of record CAMAPE010000013.1, on the reverse strand, counting down.
TAAAATAGGAGTGTTGTAACTAAAAAGTGGTGCGATTTTTTTTGTGAGAAAAATATGGGATTATAAAAGGGGTATGCATGAGGGGCATTCCGAGAATCGAACTCGGGACCTCTCGCACCCAAAGCGAGAATCATACCACTAGACCAAATGCCCTTTTTGTAAATGAAACTATTGCTTCTGTAATAATACTTTGGAACGAAATCTTGAAGACACTCGTACTCTCCCATTAATAAAGACGTACTCGTACAAGTTATTGTTCATGAATAATCTGAAACCGGATTAAAAATAATGAAAATAGTCGAATAGTTAAGAGAAAATTGCCTTGGTAGTCAACAATTAATGCTGGTGTACTACATAGTAAATTCACTACATAAAACCAAAACAATCGATAAGTACATAATCAGAATTTCAATGTTTTATAGGACTGAAAGTATACTCAATTGACAAAACTGTCCTTAATGATATTTCAGGTGCAATTGAAAATAAAAAATACTCCCTCCGGTTCTTATTAAAGTTCCCACTTTCCTTTTTGGGATGTCCCTTATTTAAGTTCACACTTCCATTTTAGGAAACAAAAAAGTGCAAAACAGTGTCAAACAGTGTCCAAACAGTGCCAAACAGTGCACTCCACAGTAAAGTCAAATTCATTTTTCTTAATATGTGTGAAGTCAAACTAAGAACTTAAATAAGAATCGGAGGAAGTAGAAAACACGAGGAACGAAGTTGATCTGAATCAGCTATTGACGGCACACCCATGGTGCCGCCTCCATCCTCCGGCAAATCATTGTCTGTCGGTGAGTCCCTATAATGATGACTGACGTTGCATGAAATTTACTTTCCATGTAACAATAAGATACTTTTTTTTATCATCAAATCCTACTATAATATTAAATCAAAATAACGTTCGTCACATGGTTGATAATACGATCAAGCCTTATGTTCGTCGTCCGTCCTCGAATCAGACTGAGAATCTATCAACTCTGTAGAAGCAATAACATTCGTTGATCCTATAATGGGCATAACTGAGCCAATGACTGGCAAACCAAACTTCTCATCACCTAACCTAAATTTAAGAATTTCTCTGTTAGCAAAAAATAACACGTCCAAAACAACATGCAATTCAACAGAAAATCACAAACTGAATAAAACACAATTAAAATAGAGTTCACCCATCTTCTTCCAAACCCTAGATTTGCTTGCACTCCATGGCGGCGGCTTAAGAGGGGGACACACCCGCCGCTCATACGCCACACCCTCAACATCAGCTTCAACTAGATCCAGTTCTTTTTCCTCTGCCCCAATCGCCATCTTCTTGTATTTTTTCACGAAACTGTCCATGCAAACCTGTTGCTTTAACCTTTTGCCAGAACCTTGCCAAAATCCTCCTTGTGATCCCCTCCTCCTTCCAATAACAACAATCTTCTCGGCGACGTACTAGCCTAAGCGAACACCGCTGGACAAAACAAGCTAGGCATTGCCTAAGACGGCAACCCTAGAGATAGAGGCGGAAACGTATTCACTTTTGATAAGATTATGTAACAATAAGATACTTAGTCACTATTTTGAAATATTAGTCAAAAATGTTATCTTTTTTTCTCTGTAAATATTACATGAAAATCTAGTAATTTGATTGGCGATAAAATTAACTGATTCATATAAATATTTAGACTATTTATAGAAAATAAAATTTATATACTCAGAAAGTAGATTAAAAGTTGTATAAAGCCATACAAAAAATTTAAAATTGATGAAAGGTTAGATATATAAAATAAAGGAAAAATTGGCAACAATAATTACAAATTTGAGGGTTAATATTGGCTACTAACTAATAACCCTCATGCGTTTATATATAGTCACTATTTTGATATTAGTCAAAAGTGTTATCTTTTTTTCTCTCTAAATATTACATGAAAATCTAGTAATTTGATTGACGATAAAATTAACTGATTCATATAAATATTTAGACTATTTATAGAAAATAAAATTTATATACTCAGAAAGTAGATTAAAAGTTATATAAAGTCATACAAACCATTTGACGACTTTGCCCAACCAGAATTAATTCCAACATTATATCGATAATAACTTTTAACTCAACCCTAATTTCGTAATTAATTAATTAATTAGCATTAATCCGGGAAAAAACTCGTTTATTTTTTGTTATATTTTCTTTTTATTTTCCTTTAAAATGATCACTGACTGTATGGTTTGACGGCGGTAGTGCGTAATTAATTACATCAATTTGTTATTCCAAAGTTGCAAGTAAATTCCTCGGTGGAAGCATGAATCATCTTCCTCGCGATTGCAAAGAAATGATCAAGAAGTAGAATTTTCAAAAACAATAAATTTCAATATCTTTAAATTACTAGCAGATCCATCACAAATAAAAATATAAGGACATAATGAAACAATCACTCATCTTCCTCGCGATTGTACCCATTCAACAAAGTTCTAAGACAGTCCGGTTAGAGAGAAATAGAGAGTTTAGGATCTAAGCTTGTTGAGAGAAAGTACGGAGGGAGTACTTCCTATAAAAATCCATACAAATGATACACCAGAAATACAAACGTTACAAAATGGAAATCTATTTTCTAATGAAACCAGATTTTAGACTGTTACAGAATGGAAATCTATCTTCATAAAGCTGCTATGAAGAAACAGTTCCTGCTCCTTTTAAGGTTTTACCTATTGTAAACTATAACCTCAGGGATGCCCATTCTCTTTATGTATTGAATGGCTAACCAGCTTGAAAAGGACACATATGCTACAAAGAAACAGACTCTTTTTAAACAGACTGCACTACAGTGCAAAGTAAGCCATCTGGTCATGGAGAGGTGGCGACGTTTAGGCCTGAATTTCCATACAAGGCTAGCCGAGAATATGATAGCAAGGGAGGAAAAGATCCCCGTGAGCAGTCCAGTAACCACACCCAATCCCCAGGATCTTCGTAAATTTGCACTGGGAAATGCAGATTTTAATATTCGCATGAACCTGACAGAAATACCAACCTCTAGTTACATTAGGAAAAAAGATGAGAGAAAATCAACATCAGTGCATCTATGGTAAAAAATCACAATAATATCCATCGATCACAAGCAAAATCTAATTCTTGATGACCATATAGGTTTTACACAAAAAGCAAATGAGGAACAAGATGATAGCTAGATGACTAGAATCAACAGAAGATCCATCACCGAGATTAGTTTTTCAATACATCTTTCTTTTTAGAATCCAAACGATATTTCTTTAACCCTCCATGTCCTATGGTCAAAGAGTTGACTAATGACAAGTTTGTCACTCCTGTTCTAAGGGAATCACTTTCATACTTGATGAGTTCAGACAATGTGGTGACAGAAGGTATTGCATCTTGGATAAATATTTTCCATTTCTAAGTCGATTTGATTTGTTTTCTCGTAGGACCATTTTTCAATTGTCACCTGACACCTTTAACAGTAGCACAACTATTAATTGTGGAACTTATTGTCAACGTCTTTCATATATAATCCTATCTGGCAAAAGGAAACCTTATTCAGTTCGGCAAATTCAAATTCAAATGTGTGTTTGATTCACATCTCTGAAAGAGAAAAGGAGAAAGGAACCATCTTTTATTTTAATAAGGAACGTATTCCGCTTTCACACTAGCTTGAAGCTTTGGTAGAAGAACATGGAGCGATATGAAACCAAGCATCCATTTCTAACTATCAGGAGGGGTAATGCAAATAGCTATAGATGACAGATGACATAAAAACTTTGTTATCTTTCTTCAAGGGCACAGAACTTCTTGAAAAACTTAACAGGAGCAGTAAAATTTTCCAACTCTTAATCCTTTTTTATGCCAGTAAAGAACAGAGAAAATTTCTTTCTTCAATACTCACAGGATTATATACCGAATGGACATCTCTACAGTGGATGGATCTTTAGCTTGACAACCGAAAAAGCCATCTTCATATATGTCAATCTTAGAAATTCCCAACGTGTACCGGCACTTGTAAGTTTCATTAACCTGAGAAAAGGGAAGGCAAGTGTGGTAATACAAAGACACATCATGTAAAACAAACAATCGATTAAATTCAATTAGTAAAAGTACACACTCAAAAATAGTATTTCCCTCATTTGCGTTCAAAATTGAATGACTAACATCTACCTTGAATCTATCCTTTGCCAGCCAAGCAGCAATAAAATTGGGTCTACAGTCAGAGGGAAGTGCTTCATTAGGAGCTTCAGCGAAAGCGAGACGCGAATGGCCCGAATGATCTATATATTCAACCTGTTTTTGTTAAGTTATTTAACGCAAGGACACATTTATTACTCTAAGTTCAAAAGATTGGCAAATTGCTTTATACAAAATCAAAAGAAAAGAACAAAATGTTGAACATGTGAGTCTTAAAGTCACAGCCCAGGCAATGGCAACCATTTGAGTGTAGACTACCAGGTAAATATAGCATGCTATGAAAATCAGAGATAATCACCTTAAATACAGATGCCCAGTAGTAATCATAATGACATCGAAACTTCTTTATTTCATACGGGTAAAGTACATTTTTAGCTTTGTAGTTCAACAGTCCCAGTTCACATACTTTAGATGATCTAATATCCACACCTGCAGAGAAGTTTAGATGCATATTTTTCCGGTTTTACAATATTTCACAACTGCCAAAATTAAATCAACCAGGTTTTTGTTGGGGGCTGGTACATGATCAAATTATGAATGGATGCATGTTACTTTGAATGCTGTAATGAATCTGTACAGTCACAAGCAACCAAAATCAAAATATACAAAAATTGAGAAATCGTAGCATAAGACAACAATGCAAACCAAGATGATTTTCTTTTTTACTTTCTGTCAACAAGAATTTTCCATTTATAAATCAATTTACAACACCCTTCTCACAGGCAAACTCTCATGTCCATACACACATAGACAAGATGTATCTGTGAGAACAAAAAAAACTGCGAGAGGAGTATTATACAAGCTATGGTAAATAAAGCACTGGACTGTCAACAAAGGTTAGATATCGTAGCACTTGAGTTCTTGGGAAGAACATAACAGGTAGAAATATTCATGAAGTGAATAAAAATGTTCATAAAATTGACAGAAAAGATTGGAAGGAAAATTCAATCCAGTAGGACAAATAGAAAAGATTGTGATAACTTGATAAGTGTAATTGCAATGTTCTTTCACTAACACGATAAGGATATTAAAATAGCTGCACAGTCAAGGCGACCGCTACAAAGCTCATTAAAATTTTAAATTCCAAACAAACATACATCTCTCCATTGAACGGGTCTGAAAACTATGCATAACTTGTTAACATCTAACAAATTTTCAGTAATTCCCAACACAAAACACAATTTAACTAGCTACGTCCTATGAAGAATAATAAGATTGGAACTTCTTGCAATAGAAATCAATGTGTTTGCGTCTAAAATGCTCTTCAATCTAGTTTCATTACAGCTGATCCCCCCCCCCCCCCCCCCCCAGTTAGAATCAAAAGAACATCGAAGCCAATGCTTTAAGCTCATCAACACACCCAGAAAAAATCTATATTTCCATTCAGAGCGCCAACAACTGCTCCCCAAGTCCCAAACATACCATATAATCGTTAGCTCACTTACTGCTAGAAACTATTTTGCATCGGGATGGCAGAGAAATTGGATTCCAAATCGGTAAATTCTCTATATACACAGCAGAACAAAGCAAGAAGATAAGCAGGAGGAAGAGCCCCAATAAAAATAGTACACGCCCCAAACAGCTACGCAAGAATCGAAAATTAGAAGTCTCCACCTCTTCACTGTTGTCATTGGGCTCAGTCGAATTCATGATATTAATTTAGAATGTTCAGGAATTATATCCGGTCGCCGGAAGTTTTATCCGATTATCCGAGTTCGGAGAAGGATGGGGTACGGGGATGAAGAGTAAAAAAACATTTTTGAAGTTCCCCAATGACGAATGAAATATAAACGGTAAACATACTAACTACTCGACGAGTCCATGTAATAACAAAAACTACAGCATGATGATTTGAATTCATCACCTGCAATAATAATCTTAGGATAATAGTCTATTGCTACAAAAAAAAAATACATGTGATATATTTAAGTCATTTGCACCTCATTTTATTATACAAATTAGATTTTGTATCCCATTTTTTAAAAACTTTATATTTGTACCCCAACCCCATATAAAAAGACAAAAAATGCCTCTATCAAGAATATGTTGAGGCCAACATATTTGTTTTCATATGGATTTGAGGTGCAAATATAAAGTTTTTTAAAAACAAGGTGCAAAATCTAATTTGGACAATAAAATAGGATGCAAACTCAAATTACCCCATAAATTTACTATCTTATATAAATATTGACTACATAAATTCAACATTTTCGAACGTACATTCGATTGTATTTGATAGTACTACTAAGTATTTAACTTGTGTCGGTTCTTTAACTCCATTGGAATAGGCAAAACTAGTTAAAAAATGCTAGATGTACACAAAATGTGTACACCTTTGGCACCCCATTTAAAAGCCTCCCTTTTTACCATCTTTTACCCCTCCTCCCCTCCAACCCCCCCCCCCCCCCCCCCATGTTGTACACCTTCGGAACAACCGATTTCCATCATGTATCTTCATCTTCTCTATCTTTTATCTTCTTCGATGAAGTTAAATGGGAATGATATATTCAAGTGGGTTGATGACTTACTCTTGGATAGCTTGACATGGGGAGAGGTAGGTGATGAAGTTGCAGACGCTGCTCCTACACCGGACCGCCAGTTGTCGTTGAACTGGATGCGAGCTCAAGGGAAGACGAGGACCAAGGTGCAAACTTTGAACTAGTTCGCACCAAAGCTTGTATGCTTGAAACCTTCACTGATTTCTTCAATATTTGAACTCCTCAGCTCTCCGGGCTTTAAGTACACAACGTTTCCGTTCGTGGGGGTGCGACACCGGTTCGTGGGGATGTGTTCGTTCACCGACATAAGGATTGTACACGCCCTTCTCCGGTGACGATTCTTTTTTGTGGCCGTTCGGTGATGATGATTGTCGTTCTTTGTTTTGCTGGATGGGTTGGGGAGGGTGAGACGAGGGGAGGTGTTGGCCGGTGTTGTCACGGGGATGCTCGGTTCTTGGGTGTTCGGTTTTGGGGTAGTTTGAAGTTGCAAGGGAGTAAGCGGGGAGTAGGGGGTGAGAGTTTTGGAAGGAAGAGAAAAGTTGAGGTAAAAATTTGAAATGGGGAAGGAAGTGAGGTAAAAATGGGGGAGACTTTTAAACGGGGTGCCAAAGATGCACGTATTTTGTGCACACCTAGCATTTTTGTTGTTTGATCAGATTGAAGGAGAGAACTAATAAGCACGGAGTATCATAACACTCTGTAATACACAAGGCAATTATGTATACTCAAAAAGATAGAAAATGGTAGGTGCTTTTAGGTTGTACATTTGTCATGGTAAGCGTCGTCGTGTGTGTATGTTTATGTGCTTATATTTATGTACATATGTTAGTGTCTATTGTAATGAGAGATAGATAATTTAAGTTAAATTATTTGATTTATTCAATATAATATAAAATAAAAAATCAATTACAATATATAAGAAAAATAGGTAAGTTTGACTCTGGAGTTCTTATTCCACGTTTTGACTAGTTTACATTTAAGAAATTGTTCTAAAAAGAACTAAAACGTAGACAAAAAGTACAAATAAAATTATTAATGTTTTCCTTTCAAAATAGGAGTGAATTAATCCTATTAAGAGTACAAAACTTCTCTTATTAAAAGTGAATAAGTCATATTTAAAAAAACAATGATGATTGTATTTCTACATATTGTTTGTTTTAATTCTATTTACAAAAAATTCCCTTGACAATTTGACATATGTAAAAAAGGGTTGGTTCAAATAAGAACACCATCTAATGAAAAAAAATAAGAATGAATCATGTCCATTAGATCAACTGATTTTCTACTATACTCACGTGTGTGTGCACAGGACAAATATGTCATTGCTACTTCTCTTCCCATTCGTATGTAGTATCCTTCCCTTTCCTTATGTATTTCTTTCATTTTTTATCAATCAAATAAACCTTTTATTTCTTTCCCTTTCAGTTACGATTGATATTTCCATCTACGTGAAATCAATTCACGTACGTTTGAACCACATGACTTTCTGACCGCCTCTTCCTCCCCCAGAAAGAACTCTGAAGCTTAACCAATGGATAAAGGTCTGTTTTTTATTCTTCTTTTGTTTGTACTACGTATTTTTTTGTTTCATTTGTTGTTACACCGTTTTTCTTTCATTTGTGTTAATGGCTCCCCATTTTGGTGTAATGACTCCCCATTTTGTGTATTTTTTTCGTTTAATGACTCCCCATTTTGGTTTAATCTACTGCACCTTAAATGTTAATTTGTGTTAAAATAGTATTATTAAACCCAGGCTTAATTTCAAACTTAAATTTAATATCTGCATAATTATGTTTCATTAGATGCACATGCACTAATTTGGTATTCACTGGTTTAATATTGTTATGATAACCTATTTTTATTTGTAATTACGCATTCTCCAGTGCATCAATTACTTCATTTTTGTGTATTTATTTTGTTTAATAACCCCCCATTTCGGTTTAATCTACTGCACCTTAAATGTTTATTTGTGTTAAAATAGTATTATTAAACCCATGTTTAATTTCAAACTTGGATTTAATTTATCGACATGTGACTGTTTGCACTCGTAAGCACTATTTTCAGCACAACTATTTTTTTGGTGGGTTTACTAACCTCATTTTCAGCCTTGTTGAGTTTTTCATGCAGTTTGAAAGTGCTATGGATGCTCAATGACACAAGAATTCGAAATTGAACCACGTTTCTGACTCTTGCACACATGTCCACAGCACACCGCTACACATTGAAAAGCATACATCATCTGTCTACACTCGATTTTCTATGAAATTCATAAGGAGATATGCTCTGCCTGTTTCTCATGTGCAGTTTTAAGCATTCAATAAGTCAATGGTGTGCGTGAATACGTTATTAATGATGAGCGGGGTGTGGTTTTCAATGTCGTGCATTCTTTAACCGCGTCTACTACAACATACAGTTCCAAAGATTTTGACAGAATTGAGCTTGTTTGTAGACACATGTTTGTTGTCTTTAAAGACCTTAAATTGCACACTATATATTCCTCCTGAATTTGTTCTTAGTCGTTGGTCTAAAAACACTATCATTAAACCCGTGTTTGATATTGGGGATAGTGTTTTTGACCAATGTGTGACTAATGAGGAGAGAAAGTTGCATGTCAATCGATTATGGTCTGACATTCATTGTTGTGTTGCTATTATCGAGGATAACCCGATTCTGTTTGAACGGTTTGCACAATTAATTAAGGAGCAGAAGAGTATTCTGCTCTCATCACGGCATGATAGTGCACACGTGACCAGCAAGACTTTCGTGATTCAACAATTTTGTGGTTCAATGCAATCAAAGAAGAAGTTAAGACTGTGTAGAACGTGTAACGAGATGTGTCACCATGATAGCTGCAACTGCCCCATGAAAAAATCTGGAAAAATCTGCTTGAAATGTGTTAATTAACTATTTTTCTTTTGTTGCAAAACTTCACGCTCATACTTTACTTATTTTGGTTGACTTCAGTAATCTTTGTCATTGTTAGTGATTATATTTAATCATTGTAATAGTACTTTTTTATAGTCATTATATTTGGACGAGATTTGTGCACATTTTATTAGTGTCGAATGATTTACTTATAATCAACCTTCATTTTTTGCTCACATAATTATCATTTTGAGCGGAATGTTATGGTATATTTTGCACACTTTAATATCGAAGAATTCCATGACCGACACTTTTTGAATTATGCATACATTTTTTACATGTTTCGTGCACAAATTAATGTGGAATAATGCACAAACGTTCATCATCCATTTCAAACTCATCAGAATATTATTTAACAAAAACCAGTGAATGCATTGTCCTTCAACATCACAAATTTGTTCAATCCAAAACCAAATTGTGTAATATTTGTACACTGTAATGTTTAATCACGTTCAACACTCACTCAACACTCGTTAGTGTTTGTCATTAACCTTGCAGATTTTTATTAATCTATTTATGACGGGCACTTAACATTCGTCAATCTTTTTTAAAAATTTCAATAATATATCAAAGTCATCAAACCCATACAAGAAGACCTTGTGTAAAAGCGTTTAAAACTTCGAATAAAACATCACAACCAAAACGCAATTCTACGAAAATAAGAAATTCCACAAACAAGCAAGTATAGCATGATATGACGTAACGACACCAATTCAGCCCCTTAATCTTGCTCTCATCTTCAAAGTTGTTCATTATCAACGGGTGTGCATATCCATTTGACTCAGTGTCAAAGATCACACTCACAACCAACACTAGAAAATGCCTCATTCACTTTTTTACTGATTATTGATGTACAATACTCATCCTTCTCAACGTCTTAATTCTTAACACCTTCACCCATGCATCTTGTCATGTGTCTCGTCTTTCAAACCCTGTAATCATAAGGGTCTTTCACATATCTCCAACTCATGGCCAACCTCCTTACTTTGGAATTTTCAAAAAACTTCTTGCCCTCAACTGCACATACAGAATACAAGAATGCACTCAATAGTAAATTATTATGCACTTTAAACTAAAACATTCAGAGTGCATGTTATGCACGTTAATTAAAATGCACATACAAAGTAAATGTTATGCACTAGTTCACATATAACATTTGCACTTTTTTCTGATTACCCAGAGAAAAAGTTATTCAATGTGCAATCAATCTCACACAATGCACACCGAAGATTTACCACTGTGCAATCAATCTCACACGATGCACACCAGAGATTTGAAACTGATTCATCTAATTTACCACTGAGGATTTTATGTAAATGCACAATCCATTATTCACAAATGTACCAGATAAATTCACACAGCGTATCACAAATGTGCTTGTTTAATTTCACACTAGCTAGTTTCAAAGTGAATCCTCTAATTTACCATATCTGATGTTATCTAAATGCACACTCCATTTATCACAAATGTACCACATAAATTCTCACAAACGTATCACAAATGTGTTTGCTTAATTGCACACTATATACTTTTAAATTGATGCATCTATTTTATCACTCATGAAGTTGTTTAAATGCACATTTCATTTTGGATTAATCACACAAAAATGAGTACATCGTATAAATCATGCTCCCACATTTAGAGGATACACACTCACTAATGAACTGTTGAACTAATTATTTTAGCTAAATGCTTTTACCTAAATGCACAAATGGTGTTATCTAAATGCACATTCATTCACACAAGCTGCACACCAGTGACAATGTTTTTCCACACGCATTCATTCAAGTTAACACAGTCTGTACACAGTCTGTTTTTATCACATATCTGATTACCTAATTGCACATCCCATTTCTATCCAAATTATTAAGTGGAACTTTTAAAGAGTATCAGATGTACTTACATTCTTCTTTTGATGCCCCCTTGTGTTCTTCTCCATCGCCGTTCACCACCAAGTTTTACACTCCACTCGGTTCGTTCGTGCATGGTCTGAAACCCACATTTAGTCCTCCTAAAATCCACGAAATTAAAATATAATGAGACTACAGAGTTGCTCCCAAATGCTATTCTTGTTTTTCAAATTGAAATATTAACAACTTCAATGCTCTTACCAATATCGACGACGGAGGCGAGGAGGATTTTCGAAGCATTTGTGGTTGAAATCGGACCTTCCATTGATGCGTTGTTCGTCATCTCCCTCGTCGCCTGTTCATGTTTGGCGCTGGACCTAGTTTCTCTTCTCGATCTCCATTGTTTAAATTACTTAGCACGGGTGAGAAAGAAGTTACCAAATAAAAGTATGCTTTAATTTGGAAATGGCGATAATGATGGGATTCTACACATCTACCTCCTTTCCTGCACATGCTCTGCGTTTTTTAACATTATCAAATGTCCAAAGTACCCTCACGTGACAATCTTTAAGTTGAATTGAAGCGATAATTAATTTATTTCCTTTTATTACAAAATCCACTGCCCCTTTTTTTGCACTCAATCTCACCATCTGATTTCACAAATCTACTGTTCCAAATCGTTCTTATTTATCACCTAAACTAGTGTTCTTACTTGAATCAATCATATCTTTTTACCCACGATGAAACTGCTTCTTTATTTGGCCAGAGTATGTGTAGGAAGTTGCTAGCACGTAGGTTATTTTTTATACTGAGTATGTAAAAGTATATTAATATATTAGGATTTGAAGTTTCATCTTAATTTTTTTTGAATCCCAAGGTTAATGGAATATGACATTTTTATATATTGGGAGTTGGCAGGGGTGGAGCCAGAACACTGAATCAGACTGGGCCGATATAAAGAATATTTTTGGGGAAAAAATTGGGAATTTTTCACAAGTAAACCTAAAAGTGAAAATAATATCACTTTTTCACCTTTTAACTTTGTTTTCAAAAATAATCTTGCTAAGTTTTTTCTTTCAAAAATGGACTACTATTCACCCACATGGCCGCATTTACCGGAAACACTACTATTATCAGATCAAATGCACACACGTTTTGAATCTTACTAAGGTTTTAGATCCTCAAGTGTACCAATTACTCAAAACATTGTTTTTGTATGGAAAATGTTAAAATTCATTAAAATTTAAAAAAAATGATAATCATTAGAAAACAATAAACGACAAGAACTAAAATTTAAATTAAAAAGTAAAAAATACTCGAAGTAAAGAAAAAGTCTATAATAGATGAAATCTGGTAAAGTAAGTTTAAAATATCAAAAACGAATTTCAATTTTAAAATACAACGTTTGAAATTAACACTAAAAAGTTTAAAATAGTTAAATATGTGGGAACATTATAAAAATGTACAAAATAAGATTTTTGTAATGAAAAATTTAAAAATGGTCAATAAAATTTATATAAAATATAAAAATTGAAATTTTAATTACAAAACTACTTAATAGATAGTGAAAAGTAATAATAATTAACAATTTTTTTGTGTGATAAGATAGAAAAAATGAAACTGTTAAATAGAATGAAAAGTAATTAGAAAATTTTGTGAAAAAAGATATTATTTTGAAATTCTTGGAAATATGCATCTTATTAAAAAAAATTGATTAACTATATAATATTTGATACGTTCAAAATATTTAAATTCAATTTTATATAAATAAAAATAGTAAACAAGTACGTAGTATTACATAGAGTAATAAATAATCCAAAAATTAATTTAACCTAAAACAGTTTAAAATTAATATAAATTCATATAATAAAATATAAAAAATTAAAATAAAGAACATTAAAAAAATTGAAAATATTAAAAAATGCTATTTTTTATGTAAAATTTCTTTAAGAATAGATTTTTTTATTGTCATATTATTGTTAGTTTTTGTTTCCTATTGTTTCTTTGTGTTTCTTTTTGTCGATAGTTTTTAAAAAATGTGTTCTATTGTTTCTTTATGTTTTTAGTTGTTTTTATATTCATAAATCCAAATTTAAAACTATAAACAACTTGATTCAACAAATAGCAACACGATGCAACAACGAACAACACATGTTTTATATTCATAAATCGAAATTTCTCATTACAGGTGATTGTACATAAATTTAAATATGACTTTGTTATTCTAAATAAGTAGCAAATAGAAGTAAAAATTTAAGTAAATGACAAGTAGCAAATTTTAAATTATAAACAACATAACCACGCATGCAATAAAAAGCAACACGATGCAACAAAAAACAACACAACGCAACAAAAAGAAACAAAATAATAAAGCAATATGATGTAATAAAAAACAACATAATGCAACAAAATATAACATGATGAAACAAAATGTCACACACTACAATTAACATAATCAATATAATTACAATTCACAAATGTTCTATAAATAAATATACTGCAAGTTATTTGTCAGCATTTATTGTCAAAGCTATAATTAAATTTAGGCTAAAGGGTCAAATAGGTCTCTGTACCTTTCCGGATTGTTCAATTTGCCCCCCGAACTCAACTGTGCATGTGACGTGGCAACTTAGGGGGTCATATAAGCCCCTGAACCCGATCGAATCGTTCAATTTACCCCCTCAACCCTAAAAAATGTCAAAATATTTTTAAGGGTTGAGGGGGTAAATTGAACATTTCAGTCGGGTTCAGGGGCTTATTTGACCCCCTAAGTTGCCATGTCACATGCACAGTTGGCACCCTACCGGGTGACATGGCGGTGACCGGATTGAAACCTGCAAAAAGTGAAATTTGAATATTTTTATCGAGTTCAGGGTGCCAATTGGAGCTTTTTTGGGTTGAGGGGGCAAATTGAGCAATCCGAAAGGGTACAAGGACCTATTTGACCCTTTAGCCTTAAATTTATACTAAAGTACAAGAAACTCATGAAGTCCACCAATAATAATGTCATCCCTCCTTTTTTCACTTGTTTTTTTATTTTAAAAAAACTAACGAGATAATATTATTCAAAAACAGAACAAGTGTTAAAAAAAACTAATGTCACTATATAGAATCTCATAAAATTAGTAGGGGGTGGGGTAATAATACCCAGGAGGTGGTACTCCCAAGCCATTTACCGAAGGCATTCCATAAAGCATCCTTGGTTTCTGGCCAGGGGTAATGTAACCTGGGCTAGTGATCCTTCCCATACTCGATTGCCCTTACATGCCCTCTCTAGCATAGTCCTGCCACACCATATGTTCATGCACTAGAAACTGTTTTTTCTTCTATTAAATGGGTGTTACAAATGTACATTAACAACAAGTAGACACTTCAAGGAATGCAATAGCTTGGATTGAGCTTTATATCAGCATCCTGTAGACATGTAGCAGCATTCAAGGTTCAAGTAGGACAAAAAAGTGCTTCCAAGTACTTCATTTTCGCCAGACCAATCTTCAATATTAGTCACAATAGCAAAATTGCTGCGTAATCAATTAGAAATTTAGAACCTGTAATATTACAACCATCATTAGATTTACAGTAAATTAAATATAAAATTCTTTACGACAAGTGCAACTAATCCAAATCCTAAGATCCATTATTAGACATAAAAAACCTTTAAGTGATGTAGCTATCCCAAATCCAATTAGACCTCCACCAATTATAGCAACCTTCTTCACCTGCCTTGGTTTGAGACCAATATTAGTGACATTTTCCACCATGAACTGCTTAATCTCTCCCTCATCATCTGAGATTCCATTGGTCTCATCCTCACATCACGCCATAACACCTAATATGGATCTTCCCCAACCGTGAAATTAGTTTGGTCATGCGCGTCTCTCTCCACAGAAGTTCCTATTTAGAGAGTCACCTTCCTATCTTCCTATGAGAACTGAAATTCACATCGACTAAAGTGAACGTACGAAAGCTGCCAAACCTCCGATTTCAGACAACCTCGCATCCTCGTCGTGCATCCATAGCTTCGGCGTCTCTGTTTGTAGAACACCCCTCCAAGTTCGAAATAGTGGAGGAAATTGAGAGAGGCACCAATCGCAAGTGTTGGAGTAAAGCGACAGTTGGGCTTTTGAGAAGAGTTGGTGTGAACGGTTGAATTTGGGATTTAGGGTATCTATGATTCAGACTATTAATGAAATAAAAAACTAAAACTGAAAAAGTAAAAGTTAAATATGAAAGAAAAGCACGGTCGGGCTATAAACGAAATAGAGCAACTAAAACTAGCCCATATGGGTAATTTGCACAAAAAACTTACACGTAATTTTTTAGACTAAAGCACAATCATTTTAAAATTTGGGGTGAAGCGGGGCTATGTTGCCTCCTAGCTAGAGTTCCTATACTATACGCCCAGATGTATATTTACATTCAGGTTATTTTGTAATTTGTTTCATCTTTAGGCCTAGTTGATACTTACTCTCCCAAAGCCTTTTTAACGGATTATAAATGTATGCTTGTTTCACCCTTAAGTCCCTAGCTCACATTCTTTATTTCATTTTCTTTTATATTTATATTCTTGAGCTTCAGTTGATAAAAGTATTTAAAATTGACTCTTGTGAACTCAAAAAAAATCGGATGACTCTTTGAATAAAAAACAAACATTTTTCTCTTCACTGCAGTTTTTTAAAATTGATTTATTACCAATTGTTGGAAAAAATTAAAAATTCACTTTTAACCTCTTTCTTGATCGAATATTTGACTAAGGGGGGTTTGGATATGATTCTTAAAATTACTTCTACTTCTTTAGGAGGCAGAAGCAGAAGTTGGAGTGTTTGAGTGAAAGTGAAAAAGTACTTCTGGTGCTCTAATTTACTCCTAGAAGCAGATTTTTCGAAGCTGGGGGAGAACAACTTCTGAAAACTGATTCTGATTCCGCTTCCGCTTTAAAAAAGAAACATAAGCAGAATCAGTTCCAAACATCCCCTAATTGATGCACTTGTATAATACTACCTCTGTCCCGGTGGACTTTGCCAAGTGCAAAGTAGGTAAAAAATAAGAATAGTAAAAACTGTGTGGTTGAGATTTGTGCAGAGGAGAGAGAAATGTGCAAAACCACAAATTAGTTGCTTTAATATGAAAATGACAAAGTTTTTTGGGACAACTAAAAAAGGAAAGTTGGCAAAGTCCAATGGGACGGGGGGAGTATGTTGATATATGTAAGATTTGTTTTTCTTGAAAATTCTTGTGATTAGATTCTCTAATTCTTTTCTAATTTTATACTTTGAGTTTGATGTTTAAAGAACTTGTAAAATGATTGGAATATGCTTTCCAATGATTTTATGATGAATCAGAAAATATAGCTAATTTATTAATTTGAATGGTAATATGTTCATTCAATTCGATTAACAACATCCAAACCTTGATCTCAAAAGAGATCATTACATGTGAGAAATTAGAATGAGTATTATGTTACACTAAAATGAGTATATTATGCAAAATAAATGTGTATTCATGTAACACTTTAAAATAAACACAACAATTTTTGTAAATTGCAATTATAAAATACGAGTTTACTATTACTGTTATATATCTCATGCGGCATACATGTACAGATCATTTAGATAATGAGCAGTAGGCCTATTCCGTTGAGTATTGTGAGTCTAATATTGATCATCTTGATATCTGCTTCATATCTTTTAATTTACTTTCTTTTTCTTATTTTTTCTTTTATAAAAATTTCTTAAATTATATTTCAATAATCTCTTATGAATTTCAATTCAATAGGCGAATATAATTTAATATTATACTTTTGAAGTATTCATTGATATGAAAATTGTAAACTCTGATATTTGAGTAACAAGAATTTTTTAATTTATTAAGCATCAAACTCCCTTTATCGAGCATATGAACTCTACAATTGAGTATACAAAATTTGAAAACCTTAAACCTTATATCTTATCAAAATATTACCATCAAGTATCATGTTATCAACTATTGTCTATTGAGCATCATTATCATGTGTTTTGAGCATTAGAACTCTCAAATTGAGTATCAAAATTTCTTCATTGAATATCGTGATCTCTAGAAAATTTCAAAACCTCATTTAAGTAACAAAGTATACTCATTGAATATCGTATTCTCGATTATTGAGCATTCAGACTATGTGTATTGAGAATTGAAACTTTTCACTTAAATACAAAAATTTCAAAAGCACATTTGAGCACCAAGACATCTTTATTGAGTATTGTGTTTTCTATTATTGAGCATTAAAATTATGTGAGCAAGCTCCAATCTGGTAGCGTGAGTTTCATCGGTATTGATATGAGATTTTAAAGTGAACATAACACTGGTACCGAATCGGTATACATAACTTACAAAGTGAACATTCCAAAATTCAAAGGCTCATTAGAATCTCTAATGTGTTCAAATATTTATTTGTATATGTTCATTTTTTAAAACATTATATCCGTTTGAGTTTAACATAAAGCTCATTTCTATAATATGCACATATAATAAATTTATTATTAACAATTTACTAATCTATCATTATACTCTGGTATATAAAAATGAGAAATATAATAAATTTTAGTTCCAAAATAATTTATATTTATCATTCTTGAATTAGAATTGATCATATTCTTTTTGGTATACTCATGCACATTTATTTTAAACATTGTACTCATTTTTTCGAAATAAAACATTGTACTCCGTTTGTGTTTATAGTTTACAGAAATATTTAAATTATAAAAGAAAGTTGATTACAAAAATAAAATAAAAAAAGAAGCAAGCTAGAACTTTAAGTCACATTTTATATTGCACATTTTTTATCAATTAAAATTAATGAAAAAGTTTGCTAAGAAAAGAAAAAGAAAAAGAAATCAAAAGGGAAAGACAAGGTAGTAGGCCGGGAGAATGGTACGTCAGAAGCAAAAAATGAAAAGACTAAAGAGTGGGAATATGATACATAAACTAAAGGCCCAAAGTTTCAATACATTACAAAAATATCATGTATATAGCTACACCCGGGTGTAAGATATAAGATACATCCTAGCTACACCCTCAGAGGTTGGTTAAGTGGGCTAAAGATGAACAACTCCAAATGATATAATATCAATATTTGATGTTATATTCTAAAAGGTTTAGTATTATGGAGTAATATAGAAGGTATATTACATAATCTTATATGGTATAATACTAACTCCGTTCCTTAAAACTTTTACATCTTTGATTTCTCATGTCAATGATGGTAAAGTTTGCATCATGATTTTGATTAGTATAATATTTGGGAATTTATATATTATACATTTAGAAAAGTACTTTTAATAAAGAATATTTTCATATCATTTTTATATTATAAATAAATTTCTATAAAAATATATATCTAGTCAAAGTTGAACTTAAAAGATCAAAAAATTCAGAGATAGACAAAGTTTTTAGAGATGCAGGAGGGAGTATAAGTTAACCTTTTTGAATTTAATCACAAATAATTGTTTTGCAATCTTGGTAATTACGAATTGACAATTATGACAAGTGATTTAGCTAGTGTGCGTTCTTCATATTATTCCCACCACATTGTCATCAAAGTAAAACTTAATTACTCTTTTAGCTAAGCAGTTGGATGAGTCCTAAAGACCACTTTTTCTTTTTTGAAAATTAAAAAAGTTGCTTTTGTTTGTCTTTGACAAACGGTACAAAGAATGCATAATTAGGCCATCTTAGTCAAAAGATTAGAGCGCGTTATTATTATTATTGTTGTTATTAGTGATCATAAGGAAATCGCTCACACACACTTACAATGAGAGCTACAGGATATATATCCATATATGCATAAAAATACATCTCATTCGGTCCTTTGTCTTCTTCTTCTTCAACTTCCTATTCGATCTCCCGGTGATTTATAAATAAATAACTTTGAATGCGCACGAAACGGTGTCGTTAAAGCGTTCGGGATGGCGACATTGGCGGATATAGGGGTATCAGCATTGGTAAACTTAGGGGGTGCCATTGCGTTCTTGCTGGCATTCGCTTTCCTCCGGATTCAGCCCATGAATAAGAGAGTTTACTTACCCAAGTGGTACATTATTGGGGAAAGAAAGCAGAAAAATACCAATGGAAAAGCATACTCTGTTGGCAAATTCGTAAACTTTAACCCCATGACTTACCTGCCTTTCCTCAACTGGATGCCTCAGGCTCTTAAGATGAAAGAGTCTGACCTCATTAAGCATGCAGGCCTTGACTCTACAGTCTTCTTGAGGATTTATATCCTTGGGTATGTATCTACAATCTACCAGCCTCATTTGATCTTGTGTCATTTGTTTAATTATGATTTGCCATGTTTAAGTCTAATATTTGATGGAAAAATGTGTTAAAACTTGTATTAAATGTTCAATTTGAGGCAATATTTTGAGTGGGGCCCACTTCCGATTTGGGCCGGGTCAAAGTGGTTTCGGATTGTCCTTGCTAAGGTCTACAATTCGATATATAGTACACTCAAAATGGATAATGGGTGAATGAGAAATTGATTCTCGCAATTCAATCGTTGAAATGGAAAAACTGGGAAAATGATGAGTTTGTAGTGGAATTTATCCCACGGAAAACACAAGGGATTTTCACCCCCTTATAAAGAGAACCTTCTTTAAAAGAGTTAAGATTCCTACGGGGAAAGGCTTTCTTTGCGCGCAAGGGGTGCCGATCAAATCCCGAAAACGGAGAAGAAAAAACCGCGATTTGCGTACGCGAGCTACCAGCGGACATGAATGCCGTCTGAAAATCTATCATTCAAAAATACGATTTAAATCTTTGCTTCTTCCCGTTATGGTTCCAGTTTTTCGAGCCAGAAGACTTGAGAGCACTTCTAGTGGCTTCTGAACCATAAGACCAAAGGGGTGTTCTGGTGGCTTCTGAACAGAAGACCACATACCAGTTCTGGTGGCTTCCGAACAGAAAACCACAGAGCAGTTCTGCCTTCGAGGTATTCTGTCAGCACCAGAAAGGTTCCGAACCGTTACAATAATAAATGTTCAACGTTCTTATATTTTAATGCAGCGTTAAATAGACAGTTCATGGACGATTCAATGCCCAACGGATCGGTCATTGATTCAAACGTTCAGGTCCTTTAACTCTCACATTAACACACAACAAATCTTCCTGTAAATAGTTGGCAGGTGTTTTGCAACAAACACACGTTCACAAACAATCTGCACGCAATTTTTAGCTCTAAAACACTTCCAGCTACTCTTAAAATTTCCTTGGTGTTCTACCTTTGTTCCCGTTCGCTAGAACTTTCGTTTGTGTGCTCAAACGTTAGTTCGTTAGACACCGTATCCTGGGAAACTATCGTTGCAACGCTCCTAGCACCGTGGGAGGCGACGAATACGTTTTAAAGACATCGTGCGTAACACGAGCTCTGGCTAATCTTTGTCCCGTCTATTTTCTGTTTTCTTTAGTCATTTTAATTAATTAATTTTTATTAATTATTTTCTTTGTTTTCGAAACACATCCACAATATTGACTATTTTAGTGAAGTGAAAGTCTGGTATTATAAGTTTTTTATTATTGTTTTAGTGATTGTTTAAATCTGATCTGGTTTATTTAGTTTTTGTTTAGTTTTATTTGAAACCGTTCTAAGTGACAACACTTTTAATTAATTGGGTTAAAATGAACCTTAATTATAAAATGAAATTTCGATGCAAAAATGACTAGTTAAGTTTTTTTTTGAATAAAAACATGACTAGTCACCGTGTACGAGTAACCGGACAAGTGTGATTGTAGTGTATTTCAGAATGATAAGTCACTGTTATCTAATGATGAGTCACTAAATATGTCACCTTTTTGGAAAATTTTAAAATAAGTCATGTTTTTGTTTTTTGAATTTAATTTAGTAATATTCCTTGAAAAAGACCAATTTCTATTATGTTGTTTTCTTATTATAAAATCTACTCGGTGTTAGCAAGTAGATATTATGTTTTGCATTATTCCCGAAATTTGAAGTCATTATAAATGGGTGTGAAGGCATTCTATGTTGTCTACAACATTTCACTTTATTATACTCAAATCTAATTCACAACTTTTATTTTTTTTCAACCATTTTATTAATAATGGTGTCAAAACAAAGTAGGACACATAACGTTCAAAATGTAATTAGAACTGATAAACTCAAGTCATTAACCAGGAAAATGCTATTAGTAATGGTGTCAAAACAAAGTAGGACACATAACGTTCAAAATGTAATTAGAACTGATAAACTCAAGTCATTAACCAGGAAAATGCTATTAGATGAAAGGAATTTACAAATAAATAATGTGGCTCATACCCTCATATAATTTACCATTGATGTAAACACGAACTGATATGTTAAGACAGAGGAATCTTTAGGGCCGAACATTCCCCGTCCGAACACCATCCGAACAACGTCATTCGGAGCGGTTTCCGGTGGAACTTTTTTATGAAATATTCATGGTATGTTCCTAATCAAGTCTAGTTTCTCCATACCAAATTTCAGCTAAAAATGCGACCGGAAAGGCCTTCAAATGATTTTTGAAGTTGACTGATCCAAATTATACATAAAACGCAGTCAACTTCAAAAAATCATTCGAAGGCCTTCCCGATCTAATTTTGATCTAAAATTTGGTATGAAGAAACTAGACTTTATGAAGAACATACCATAAAAATTTCATCAAAATATTCCACCGGGAACCGCCCCGAACCGCATTATTCAGACGGTGACATGTGTTATGTTTGTAACACTTTGTGAGTGCATGTTGCACTTGCCTCTATCTTTCGCTACTTATTATTACCGAATTCTTAGTGTGTAAACACAACAAATTAATTTTGATATAATTAAATATGAAAAAGAATCTATATATTACCCAGCATAACTAATTGAAAATTATTTATAAAATGTGACTTCTTAAGTATAGTTGTCGTAGTAATAACTAATTTGATTGTACCGTACGCGGACCAATAATATTGTAGCACATGGAAATAGTTAAAATATATATGAATTTTTTTGTCCATGTGGCATTGTTTTATTTGCCTACGTAAAAAAATGTAGCGTACATGAGAAATTTAGAGATGCACCGTAGAATTTTCCTAACTTTAATCATATTTACTTATGTTCAACTTGTATACCTAAGTGACTATAACGTTATTCTTATACTAACATTAGACATATTTTAGTAAATAAATTATGATTAAGTAATATTTTTGAAAAATCTAATTATATATTTTCCAAGGTAAAAAAAAGTAAATATGATATGATCTTTCTTGTGCCTTTGACAGTTTAAAGATATTCGTGCCGACTGCAATTGTAGTTGTGTTGTTTCTTATACCAGTCAATGCATCAGATGTAACATTATCTTTCCTCAGCAAGGATCTGGTGGTTAGTGAGATTGACAATTTCTCCATATCCAATGTCAGCCCCAGGTCTACAAAGTAAGTCTTTTTTACAGTTTGATTTTTTTTTCAATTTGATTTATTAGCTAGGTTTTTGCATTTTGATCCCATTGAATTTGCATTTTTTTCTCAGATTTTTGTATTGGATGAACTGGATTTTGTTATTAGTACTCCAATGAGTCCAATATGTCCATTTATGTAAATAGTCAGATCCAATGTCGAAGTAGGAGAGAATTTTCAATTTATCGGCGGTAGTAAGTACTTCATACGTCCCGCTAAGATTGTCTGATTTTACTTTTTCGTAAAGTCCCACTAAGATTGTCTCATACCAAATTTTGTAAAGATTGTGTGGCTCTAAATCATTCTTACTTTATCGATTTAATATCAACCACACAAACTCACTTTTCTTAATAATCATGCAACATTCTCTCGTCCCAATCTTAGTGGGACGGAGGTAGTATTAGTCATATTTGTGTAAATATGTTTCATTAAGTACTCCTTCTATCCTGCTAAGATTATCTCAGTAAATATTCACTTGATTAACACAAATCACTCTTAATATCTTACTTTATATATCACATTTTTATCAAATTTGATTCTGGTTTTTGCGACTTTGTAAAGTTTTTAATGTAGTTTTTAATGAGTGCGGACATGAATCTGTTTGTTTTATCGTCGGTCAAACATCGTAAATCAAATTGTCCCATTTTCAATAGGATGGAGGGAGTAATATTTTTGGAAAAAATTCAAAAAACAAAACACAGATTTTTTTAACAAAAAATACCAGTAAGATTTATTTAACTATATATTACTTGATTATTGTTATTCACATTTTGTTAATTATATTAAATCTTTATTTTTCAATTGATTCAAAGTTCATTGTTTTAATCTTTCAAATTAATACTTTTCTTTTTATTTTGACATATTTAATTTTCACCTCCTTTTTTGGAGTAGTATAGGTAACTCTCATAATTAAATTTGTATGCATATAATTAAGCCAAACACTAAAAGAGGCTGTTTTGAATGGTTCAGGTTTTTTGTGCACATAGGAATGGAATATTTGTTCACATTTTGGACATGCCTTTTATTATACAAAGAATATGATACAGTGACATCAATGAGATCCAAATTTTTAGCTTCACGAGACGGGGATATTGAAGAAGCTAATGGCCACCTCACTAATCACCCTGAAAAGTTCACGGTAAGTTAAAATCAACGAGAGATTTATTCAAATAGGACCAAAACAAAGAATTTTCTTAAAATAAGACCTACCACTTTAAAATGTCACAAATAGAACATTTTATTTGCGATTGAATCAAAATATCCTTATATGGCTAGAACAGTGCTGCCCTAGGTCACCGGATCACCGCCAGGTCGCCGCTGTATTTCTGCCGCCGTTCCCGAAGTTTGCCGAGCTGCCTCCACCAACGGGCTGCCCTTGGTTATGCTAGGGAACCAAGGGGCAATTAATTAAGTTAGTTAATTAATTAATTAGAGGTAGAAAGGAAATGAGTAAACATATTTAAGAAAAATCAAAGATTTTATTTTTGAAAGAAGATTATATTTTAGTCTAAGTTTGAACAATTTTCTCAAAATTAATTAAATTCAGTTCACGTGGACTACTCCCACAATATATGTATGTATGTATGTATGTATGTATGTATGTATGTATGTATGTGTGTGTGTGTGCGCGTGCGTGCGTGCGTGCGTGCGTGTGGGTGGGTGGGTGGGTGGGTGGACTACTCCCGGAATTTTTAAACCTTTTTAGTCCTATTTCGGGTAATATTCTCTTGTTTTATTTATAAAATAAGGACTCATTCACTCATATTTCAGAAAATTGTATTCAACTTTTTTAAATGTGAAGTTACATCTTCTTATGTGTATAGACAATTTCTGGAATTACATTTGATAGTACATGGAGTTACATTTTCTTATGAGCGAATTACATCTTCTTGTCCTTGAGTTACATCTTCCTATCTGCGAGTTACATTTAGACTTGCCTCAACAAGTTACATTTTGCATACACCTAAGTTAGATCTTCCATCAACGCGAGTTACACTTTTTCATAACACGTATTACATCACAAAATAAACCCCAACTATTGAAACAAAAAAAAAAACATTTTTTTTGCAAACAAAAATGATTTTTTGGCAAAAAAAAATGATTTTTTTGGCAAAACAGTTATTTTTCTTTGAAACATTTTTATGGCCTTAATACTAAACACAAAACATATTAACTATTTACGTAAATTCATTCGAGCAATTAGACTGTTTGTTTTCATTCTTTACATTTGGTAGTCTATGAATTTACATCTTCTTATGCGCGAGTTACATCTTTTTATGCGTGAGTTACATCTTCTTATACGTGAGTTATATTAGATTTGTCTTAACAAGTAACATTTTGCATACACCTAAGTTAGATTTTCCATCAACGTGAGTAACATTTTCTATAACATGAGTTACATCACATCATAAAGTCCTGCTATTTAAACAAAAGAATCAGTTTTATGCAAAAAAATACTTCGTTTTTTTTTTGCAAAAAAATGATTTCATAGGCAAAAAAAAGTGAATTTTTTAAAAATATTTTCATGGCCTTGATATAAGAAACAGAACATATTCACTATTTAAGTAATCCCCTGCTATTGAAACAAAACAATCACTTTTGTTTGCAAAAAATGATTTTTTTTGGGCGAAAAAATGATTTTTTGGCAAAATAAATGATTTTAAGAAAAAAAACATTATTTATGGTCTTAATATTAAAAACAAAACATATTCACTATTTACGTAAAGTAATTGAGCAATAGATTCCTTATTTTCATTGAAATCGATGTTTTATTTTTTATAATCCATATTAGACAAGTTACATTTAGACTTTCCTGCAATTACATTTTTTATCAGCGTGAGATATATTTCTTTACACGCGAGTTACATCATTCATGCTACCAGGACAAAAGAAAAAAAAAACAGTTACTTTACACGCATGTATTATTTACGCGTGTACTGTTCACGCGAATTTTTTTTAAAAAAATTGTGCAAAACTACGTCGTTTTGGAGGTGGAGCATGATGCTCACCGTGGGATGATCCCACGGTATACGAACTGGTAGTAATGTACTCCTATTTTACAAAAAGAAAGAATTCCTTAAACAGAAGTAAAAATGTTTTGAAATTCCAAAAAATCACAATACATACGAAAAATAGGAGTATCCAAAAAAAAGTCTTTCTTTTGCATGACGCCAGGTTGTGTAATTGTTTCTTCAGGTGCTTGTACGAAATATACCACGCCATAGCTCTGACAAGTCGGTATCTAAAACAGTGGAAAACTATTTTGAGGAGAATTACCCGCACGAATATCTTTGCCACCATGTAAGTATTCATCAATAAAGGAATCACACTGCCCCTTTAGAGAAATTCTGAAATTTCTATTTTTCCTTAAGAATAGAAGAGTTTATTATTGTTAGAATTTAGGAAAAATTGAAAATAATAATCTTAACTATTGTCGATTCGCTAACAATAATCCCAACTATTGATTATTTTTGTATAATCCATACTTTATAGACCGTCCGCTAATAATGATCTATGACTAGATATTACCTCCTATAGCAAGTGAATTTTAAATAGAATTAAGTTTAAAAATTAAAAGTTGAGATTATTTATAGGGATTACTTATTATATCTCTTCTCATCCACTTTAGAATTTATTTATAACCGATCACATCGGACCATTATTGACGGAAAGTACCTAAAGTTGGGATTATTTTGAAATAATCGATAGTTGAGATTATTATGAGCGGATCGTCAATACTTAGGATTATTACTATCATTTTTTCCTAGAATTTATCACGGAGTATCATATTTGAACAGTACAGTATATTCCAAAGTTCACGGTAATTACTCTATAGGAAATAAAAACATACAATCTTATATTGAAATTTCCAAATATTTGTACTATTTAGGGCTATTTCTTTTTTTCTTTTATTAACTAAACAGTTTCTCCATCATTGTTCTAAGGAATAGCTCCAAATATGAATAAAATATAGATAAAGCGCATAAATAAGAGTTATTATGATTTATTTTTAAAATGTGAATTATTTCATTTTATTAGAATCATAAGAATTTTAATCCCATTTAGGTTGTTTATGACGTTAAGAGCATTGTCAAACTGGTTAAGAAACGACACTGGCTTGAGAATATGATGGAGCGCTACAGCAGGAAGGGTAATGACACGCTATGCAGGAGGGTATGTGCCTTCTTTCGCATATAATCCATATTTGCTCGTTTGCCAAAATCACCACTGCAAAAATATCACGGGAGTGATCGATACAAATTTGATACATGATTTTGTGTCAAATAGTTCGTGCTAAAATGATTTTGGTACAAATTCTGTGAATTTTGACAAATTTCTGCCAAATATTTCTGTCAATCTCGTGTTTTTTGTGATGTACATTGTTAATAACGTTTATTGATTTTTCAGTCAGGCTTTCTTGGACTCTTCGGTAAAAAACAAACTTACCTCGAGATATATGAAGATCAATCCAAAAAGCTGGACGAAAAAGTAAGTTGTGCATCTAATTTTCCATTTTTTATGTTTAATCTTAATTTTTTTTTCATTTAAGAAAATCCAAGGCATGAGTAGTTTGTCGACTAAAGTTAGTAAAGGGTAAAATGGGTATTGGATATATAAAAGTAACTACTCCCATAGTCCCATTCCCAACTTCTCCATTACTTCCGAATCCCATTTTAATCATTATTACCTAGTCCCTTCCTCCCAAATTGTTTTGCAAAATCAACATTTTTTGATTAATCAATAATAAAAGTCAATTCTCACTATCGATAATTAATTCAATTATAATAAATAAAATTTACATATTTAAAAAATACATTAAAATCTCTTCAAAGTTGCAAACTTCAAATTTTAAAATAATTAAAAATTGATATCATAATTAAACGAATAAAATGAAACTGTTTGACAAAAAAAAAGTCAAATTTACAAATCAATTTAGGACGGAGGTAGTAATACTCTCTTCCCTCACTAACATTCTTTCATCTTTCCTTTTCGGTTCGTTTTACTAAGATTTGTTACATATCATATTTAGGAAAATTTATGTGATCCTGAATTATTTTTATTTTTTTCTTACTTTATCAATTCGATATCACCATATAAACTCTCTTTTCTTAATAGCAGTAACACCCTCATGTCTTAATGTTAGTGGGTTAGAAGTAGTAGTATATAGAAAGTTATTATCATAAAAAACATACGGAGTACAAAATTAGAAATGTTGGGAAATAAATAGTAAGAGCCTATGTTTTTTTTGAAAGAGATAGCACATGTTGTTAGTAACGTGTGAAGATGAAGATCGACTATTTATCCCGTTTTCATTTCTTTCTGTAATAAATTGCGGAATGCAAGTTCTCATACATGGCCCGTGTGGACAACAAGAGCATGAGACCCAGCTAGGTGTGAAAAAATCATTTAAAATAGGCCTGAAAATTGGTAAAATAACACACCATAAGAAACTTTGAGATTTTTTTTTGAATATGAGAAGTCCATAATTAAATACCACTACCTATATCGTTTTTCCTAAATACGTTCAAACGGTCAAACCTACAACTCTACAAGAAGAAATTTAACTATTTTTAAAAATTTGAAATTCTTTTAAGAAATAGACCATGAGAAATAAGTGTCCACGTCTAATAACTACTCCATATTGGGGATAAGGATGTTTTTACTTGGACTGTAATTTGCTGGTCTGGTCTGGTCTGATCTGGTCTGGTCTGGTCCGAACTGGTCTGGTCTGGTATGGTCTGGTCTGATTTAGTCTGGTCTGGTCTGGTCTGGTCTGGTCTGGGACAAATTACAGTCCAAATAAAAACATCCTAAGTGTCCACGTCTAAAAATTTGAAATTCTTTTAAGAAATAGACCATGAGAAATTTAACCAAGAGTTTTTTATGCTTTTAATCTTGGGGTTATTCTCTAAATATTACGTACTAAATTAAAGCTAATTTTCAGAAATGTGACCATTTTTACAGTTGGATAAAAATGTGACTAAAATAAAGTGACAATCGAATACTTATGTCACTGTCCATTTTCATATTACTGTCGGATGTCACTGCGAGTCGTGATCACTGCTGCTGCCATCGTCGTGTCACTTCCGCCGTCATCGCTCGTGTCACTACTGCCACCGACCATAGTGACACATCCAAAGAGACACCTCCATAGTGACACCGGCCACATTTACCCTTTCTGAAAATCACCACCGACCACCTCCGCCGTTTCAGGCCACCACGAAGGTTGTCGCTGCCCGCCGGCCAGCAGTGCCACCCCTCTCATTTGACTCCACCGACAACCCAAACGCCCCAACCACCCCGCCATCCCATCACAATCCACCACCGCCCACCACCACCCCATCACAGTCCACCACCGCCATTGCCCCACCATCACCGCGAACTGTCCCCATTGACCATCATCGTAGACTGCCGCCGCCCGCCGCCCCACCCCCCAGTCACCTACCATCCCCCGTCCAACCCACCGCCCCCTACCTAGCACCACCAGCCCCCTTCCCCGTCCCACCGGTTCCCTTCCCCGTTCCACTAGCCCCCTCTCCAGTCTACCAGCCCCCTCTCCATCCCACCAACCCCCTTCCCCGTCTGGCCCACCGACCCCCTTTCCCATCCCACTGACCCCTTGCTCGTCCCACTAGCCCCCTCTCCTGCCTACCAGCCCCATGTCCAGCCCCATGTCGAGCCCACCAACCCTCCTCACCATCTCACCAGCCCCTCCCCAACTCACCAGCCCCTTCCCCAGCCCACCAGTCCCCTCCCATCCCCGACCACCCCCATCCATAACCACAATTCTTCTGTAACTCACCCTAGCCCAACCTTAGCCACCGACACCAGATATGAAACCCTAACCAATCGAATCTTCGTCGCATTAGAAACAATCACAGATGTAGAGACTAAATCGATGTAGAAAAGAGAGGAAGAAGAGTTATGTCTCCAAGGTTTGAGACACCATCGTCGTACCATAACCGTCGCCATTGTCGAACCCTATCCGCCGCCATCATCATTTTTGTACTGAATCGTTGCCACCATCTTTGATGGAGAGGCCGTGTCGGAGAAGAAGAACGACGAAGAGAGAAGCAGAGAAGCAGAGAGAAGGCGCGCGGGCCGTGGGGAGATGCAGAGTGATGGTCAGCGATGGCCTGGAGAGATGGACGATGACAGCCTGTAGTGGAGAGATTGTGTACTGTTGTGGAGTTGCTCTGTCTACGAGTATAGAAGGAAACTCGATACCAGGCTTTGTTCACAGAGGACGAATGAAAGAAGCGGACAAATGAAAAATGCAGTCACTTTTTTGTCAAACCAAAATTCAGTCATATTTTTGTCCCATAAAAGTTAATATAGCAATTTTCCCTATTGACATTTGGGTCATTCTTTCTTTAATCTTTGGATTTTGATATTTTGGTTAGATATAGCAATGCGACAGTGCGACAGGCCGAAGATGGTTATATGTATTTAACGGATTCTGCCCTATTGACTAATTTTCCCGTCTCATAAGCTCCCCGTAATTCAAAGAGTAAATTTTTATCCTAATCATAACCACCCCAAATAGGTACAAACAAGGTAACCGTTTAAGTGAGTCATTGATAACTCAATATAATTGATCAACCTTACATCAACAACTAATCAATTTAAGCCCTAAAAAGAATACGTCCTATGTTCATCTTTAGTTACAATGTTCTCATTTTTATGTTTTCCGGTGCACCACTTTGACCGTTATTATATTTATTTAATTCTATATGAATAAAAAATTAAATATGAAAATTTGTAATGAGACGGATTCAACATTTTTTTCAAAAAAAATATATCATACATTAATAAATAAAATATAGTCAAAACTACATTTTTCCATGTTACAACAAAAAAGAAACGGAGAATAGTACTTACACTATTTTTATTAATAATAAAATGTGACAATAATCAAACCAGACTCTTGAATTGAGGTCTATCGGACTCAAAGAGATGAATTCCCAAATGAGATATTTGCTTTCATTGATTATAGCGGTGAAATCCATATTTACACTATCACAATGGGGGAAATCTCATCTTTTTTCGACATACACGCAGGAAGAATAAGAAGAAATGAAATAAAAATATAATTTAAAATAAATGGGTAGGTAACAAATTGGAGTATCGGGCAGGTTACAGAGTGGGTAACTGGGTATATATAAAATCATAACCACCCCGTTACCTGATCAACAATGTTTTCCCCATTTTGACCGTGTCGACTCGATGCAAGCATCTATCCACCTACCTAGTTAAAATTGACATCTATACTTTTAGTCTTTCAACAATTGTGACAAAGACACTTTTAGTGCCTCCTTTTATATTTTTTTAACTTTCAATTCTTCAATAGTTGTCGCTTTGAATTTTTGAATTTTTCCACTCTTACGCATTTAATAAGTTATTAAAGTGACAATTTTGGTCGTTCAATTCAACTAAGATTGTGCACCCATAAGTGGATGAGCAAAACTATTAGAGGACGGAAAGCATCACTTTCATTATATATTTATATCTAAATGGCGAAACTTGAAAACCCTACCAAACTAGTATCAAACATGTTTCAATCAAGACTAAAAGTGAAAGAATTGAGATGTGATAGTAAAAAACAATTACACTGTCAATGAAAGAGGTATGAGAAAAACCAATAGGTACAAATGATGAACGAAAGGTATAGTTTTTGTCATGGAAAATTATACTTGTACACAAAATTAGTACACAAATTGTACACATCCCCTAATTGCATGTGTACACAGACAATTCGTTTAAAAATCGGTAATTTTCGCTCAATTACCTGTGTACACAGGCAGTGTACAATTTGTTTATAATTTTTATATACGACAAGAATGACCCGTTTGTGATACTATCTTTTCATGAATATTTTATGCGTTTGAGACTTTGAGGTAATTAATAATAACATTTGAGTTACCTGCATGGTGTTAGTTGGAGAAGGAGCGTAAAGAGATTTTGGAGGGTCCAAAGTATATGTACCCAGCTGCATTTGTGACATTCAAAACGCGGTGGGGGGCTGCTGTTTTTGCCCAGACACAAATAGACCAGAACCCTCTTCTCTGGCTCACCAGTCGAGCCCCTGAACCTCGAGATATACAATGGGAGAACCTCTCAATCTCTCCTCTTTCTATAACATTCCGGAGAATCTTCATTGCCATACTGTTGTTTGCTTTGATCTCCTTCTACATGATACCCATTGCGTTTGTCCAATCTCTCGCAAACTTGGAAGGTTTAGAAAAGGCCGCACCTTTCTTGAGGCCATTAATTGAATGGTAAGTATTTAAGTTGTACATGTTTACTCTCTCTATTCTCTATATTTACATCATGATACAATATCCTTCTGTCTCTTATAATTTTAATTTGTTAAGTTTGACCGACACGAAGAATAATACGTAGTAATATAAAAAATTGTGTGGTGATGGTTTGATCATAGGGGATCTAGAGAAATAACATGAACCACATAATAATTGATTAAACGGGAAAATGACAAAAAATTATTACAAGGGACGGACGGAGTAGAAGGCTGTGGCATTGTCTTTATTTGATTCCGAAATTGGAGTAATATGGCAGTAAATTTTGAGGATGATAGTAGTTAGAGAAAAAAGCATAGTAATCAAACATTGTTTTTACTTCTATTTAAGAATTTTCCCTTTTTATTTCCCTATATCTTGATCAATATCATAGAAAGCAGTCTTGTTATTCTTTGATTTTGATTTCTGGGGATCAGTCAGGATTCAGAGTAATGACCTGAACAAACCTTTTTATTTATGAGTTCAAACTGATTGAACTGGTAGGTTATATTTACTCATTGTCTCGAGTATTAGAAAGCACTAAGCAGTAATGTATTGTTTGGTTTCACTTTTGTTGAATTCATGCAGGAAGGTGATCAAGTCATTCCTACAAGGTTTCGTTCCTGGTGTAGCTCTTAAAATCTTCATGTTAATTCTCCCAGACATTCTTCTGGTCATGTCTAAAATTGAGGGACACATTGCGTTATCAGCGATTCAAAGGGAAGCAGCAGAAAAGTATTATTATTTCATTTTGATCAATGTATTTTTAGGAAATATTGTGCTAGGCACAGCTTTCCAGCAACTCCATGCTTTTCTTAGCCAGTCTGCTTCACAGTAAGTATATATGCATTATTTTAAACCCATCTATTGCATCAATCTACTTTTTTTAATTTATGGA
This sequence comes from Cuscuta europaea, assembly GCA_945859875.1. Taxonomy (NCBI): domain Eukaryota; kingdom Viridiplantae; phylum Streptophyta; class Magnoliopsida; order Solanales; family Convolvulaceae; genus Cuscuta; species Cuscuta europaea. The sequence continues at coordinate 18,676,502 of CAMAPE010000013.1, read as the reverse complement.
AAAAGCATTGGTCTGCTTATAACCACTATATATATACTTCTATATTGCAAAGCATATACTCCCTCTGTCGCTGATTAAACATCCAAATTTCCTTTTTGGTCGTCCCAAAATAAACTTTCACTTTCCCTTTTTGCTATCGTAGACCACATGCTTATAATTTCCAATGCGTTTTTTGATTACTTACATTTTTGTTATTTGAGAATGCAGAATACCAAGAAATGTTGGAGTATCGATACCTATGAAAGCTACCTTCTTTATTACATACATAATGGTGGATGGGTGGGCGGTCGTTGCTGCTGAGATTCTCAGGTTGAAAGCCTTAGTCATGTATCATCTCAAGAACATATTCGCCAAAACCGAGAAGGACAGATATAATGCAATGTACCCTGGGGGTGTAGAATTTCACAAGACCCTCTCCACTCTTCAACTATACTTTCTTCTTGGTAGTGTATATGCGGTGGTTACTCCAATTCTTATTCCTTTCATCATTGTCTTCTTCATCTTGGCATACTTTGTATTCCGTCATCAGGTGAATGAGCAGGAGCTTATCTCTTGGATATAAGATTAATTCATCAAATCTGTTAATGTATCCTTTATGATGTAACTAAGATCTTTATATATATGCAATTACCTATTATTATTATTTGCTAACATTTGGAAGTATTATTGGGTTTATTATTATTGTGTAGGTTATCAATGTATATCATCAGGAATATGAAAGTGCTGCTGCATTCTGGCCGGATGTCCATGGCCGGATAGTAGCAAGCTTAATCATATCTCAACTTCTTTTGATGGGTTTACTTAGTACAAAAAAGGCTGCTAAGTCAACGCCTTTGCTTCTTTTGTTGCCTTTTTTCACCTTCGCATTTCACAAATATTGTAAGAGCCGATTTGAACCCGCGTTCAAAAAATATCCTCTTAAGGTAAGAATTTATGTACTTGGCAATCAAGAAGATTCTTAATATTTCTGGTGATATTATTAGACCTTTGTCTACTAAAAACTTTTAAACTAGTATAGAAAATATTGTACTACTTTACCTCTAGTGTGACCTTTTATTTTATATTTTGATAAAATACCAGGGGCAAATTCATTTATGATTTGATTGTTTGTTTGGCATCTATAATCTAACTTGAGATCATTTTTATGATTGATCTTCTTTTTCACCTTTGGGGTGTCTTGAAGTATTTCCTACTACGTTAAGATATAAAATACTAAATCGCTCTAATACAATTTTGTGATAATGCGATCCTGGTATGTCAACGATGATCACCTCTACTTCGAAATCTCATCTATGTTATTCCTCACAATTTTTCAGGAAGCAATGGCTAAGGACAAGTCAAATGGTGAGGCCGATTTGAAGAAATATAAGGATAAATATCTGAATCCGTTTTTGCTCCCATTCCAAGAAGTTTAATTGGATGGCATTTAAGTCAAGAGACAAAAATAATCTAAGTTCTTCTAACTTCCAAGTTTGCTAATCTAGCGGTCTAGCGATCTACTTCACTATATATAATGAATATGAGCATTGATCAATGTCATACCATAATGTATTATACAATCCATTATTGATGTTCCCAGTATACATACTAATCTCTGGTGGGAGTATCCTTTGTTTTCGTAGATACATGTCACAAACAAATGTTATTCAGAGTAAGTTTGTTTGTATTGTATGTAGTAGTTGCTAACTGATCAAGGAGGTGATAAGGCTATAAATAATATGTGCATTTGTACTAGTGGAATTATGGATTTATAATTTGTACATCACAAAGTAGGAATAATCTTGTTTGTAGGAACTCTTGTTAAGATTAATAGTAAGAAGATATACGAGTATGTGTATTATCATTTAATATTTAACAAAATAATAAAAACATATTGAATAAGAAAACATAACAACTTAAATAGAAGAAAGAATGCATGTTGTCTACAATAAGATAAATTTAGGAGTAAGTTTGGGATACTAATTACTTCGTATATTACAAGTACTAGATTTTTCACCCGTGCGTTACGTAGGATGAGTTTCGATGAGGTGTTTGGGAAATAGCATTTCAACCGAAAAATCGCGGTTTGATCCCATTTAGCGTTTTCAGTAAGTGAAAATGTTGTTTGATAAATAGTTGTTCGGTCTTAGCGTTTTTACACGGAAACATTGAAATGAAAAAATTGCAAATGAAGAGTTTTGGGTTAGCGTTTTCTATTAATTATTGTGATCAAACAGCTAAATTACCAAACATCTAATGTCAACCCGTCAACTTATTCCGCTAGTCAAACCCGTTGACTGAATCCGCTATTGACAACCCGCTAACATCAATTGGGTACCCGAACTAAAAAAAGGTCCGATCCAATCCTCCAACTCTTCAAAATCGTTCAATTTTTTCGTTTTTCAAAGGCTAAAGGGTCAAATAGGTCCCTGTACTTATATCAATAGCTCAATTGAGTACCGGGAGTTAACCGGCTAAAGGGTCAAATTGAACGATTTTGAAGAGTTGGAGGATTGGATTGGACCTTTTTTTAGTTCGGGTACCCAATTGAGCTATTGATATGAGTACAGGGACCTATTTGACCCTTTAGCCTTATTTGCTAACCGCCAAATGTCAAATACGTCATTATGTTTTTAAACATTTAAATTCATAGAAATAGCTGTATTTATGTAAACAAATTGGTGTTGGCCATTAGGAAATAAATTGAATTGCATTGGTCAGTCATATTCACTTATTTAATCGCAAGTGCTAATTTTACTTGGATTGTTTTCAGTCTCAGATCAAAACAGATCAGATAAAATTTGGATAGTTATAAAACACGCAGAGACTAGACACTTACCAGATCAGGTCTATTCAGATCAGATCAGACGAGATCATATCAGATTAAAAAATTTCAGTCCAAGTAAAAACATCATCACATATCCAACTGAGACGATGTAATCTTTAAATTTTATATGCAATCATGTGGAAAGATTTAAGAGTAATGGGCCAAACAGTCAATGTAAAATATTGTAAATCCATCACCGCGAGGTATCTTGCATTCTTGCATCCGTTTGACATGTTGTTCAAATATCATTGTGTACAAAAGTATGGAGTATTTACCGAGGTAAAAATAAAAATACTCCCATCTCTTTTTACGTTATGTAAGAACTTAAAAGCTGTTTTGATTCCTTTCCTAAACGAATCCCGTGATTACGGCAACTAATCAGCGATTTTGTCATAATAATTATTACGAGTCTCGTCTCTATGTTCTTATGGTCTTACCAGTTACCACCTTTTCTGAGCAACTTTCAATGGGAGCTCGAAATTTCCAGAACATATGCCGAATATTGTACTAAACGCAACCCGTGACGAACCCATCCACGTCCAGGCAAACCACACTCCCCTTTAACCATCTCGAGAAACTTCTATTTCAGAAATTTGAAAGAGGGCAGTAGAAATTGGACGATCCCGAAATGAGAAATCACTACATTTAGGTTAACTATTTCAATTTTCGTGTTGAAGAGGGATGGCGACATTGACGGACATTGGAGTATCGGCGTTCATAAACACGGTGACCGCCATAGCTTTCCTGCTTGCCTTTGCTCTGTTAAGGATTCAGCCCATCAATGACAGGGTTTACTTCCCAAAGTGGTACATTCTCAAAAAGCGGAGTGAGGAGGACCCCGGCGGCGAAGGTCACAACTTCGTCGGCAAATTCATCAACCTCAATCTCCGGACCTACCTGACTTTCCTCAACTGGATGCCTCAGGCTCTGAAGATGAATGAATCCGATCTCATAGGTCATGCTGGCCTTGACTCTGCTGTCTTCTTGAGGATTTATACCCTTGGGTATTCAATATTCTCACCCCTTTCTTCTTATTTAATTTTTTTGGTTTTTTTTCTTAGGCGTTTTTTGCCATATTTTTTTATAGTGCGCCTTTATTTAATACGGAGTAATGGTTTGTGTTTTACCCAACTCCAAAAACTCTAACTTCCACATCTTTTACTTCCAAATAATAAAAATATAATAGCTCTGGCGGAGTCATAAAATTATTTTAGGGCGGTGAAGATTTAGAGGTATAGAGAAGTGTCAATTTGGTCCTAATATCATCGTGAAAACGCCAATTAAGTTCTTATAATTTAAAAACAATCAATCAAATTCTTGAACTTTGAAAAAACGTTCAATGTGTCAATTAGCAGGTCACCCGCTGACGTGACTCAAACATGCGGCCTACGTGTGCCCCACATCATCGGGAAATGACTGACTTGGCTTCCACGTGTGTGCCATGTCAACAAAGTCACCGTTAATTGGGCTGCCACATCAACAGCGGACTTGTTGACGTGGCACGTGGGTTTCCAGAATTCAGGGGTTTGATTGATTTTTTTTAAAAGTGTGAGGATTTAATTGATGTTTTCGTGATAGTACAAGGACGAAATTGATTATTTTGCCAAGGTACAAATAATACTAAGATTTATTTGTTTATACCAAGTAGATAGTACTTCGTATATTATAAGTTCAAATGATATCATAGCCCGTTTGGTGACCCTGTTTTTCAGCTTATCAGCTTCAAAAGCGGATTGTTTCACCAAATAAGTAACTTTTGATTTCGTGCGTTGAGGATGTTTTTACTTGGACTGTAATTTGCTGGTCTGGTCAGGTCTGTTTAAGCATGGTCTGGTCTTGTCTGGTCTGATCTGGTCTTGTAAACGTCTGGTCTCTATGTGATTTATAACTGTCAAGTCTAGTCTGGTCTGTTTAAGTTTGGTCTAGTTTTGTCTGGTCTGGTCTGTATAGGTCTGGTCTAGTCTGGGACTCAAAATAGTCCAAGTTAAAACATCCTGAGTTGTGTACTTATCAAAATATGTATGGTTATACTCCGTAGTTATTTTTCTGGCTAGATTGGTTGAAGTTACTGCACAGATCCATTTTAGCTACTTTTTCACATACATATTTTAAATTTTATTAATAAAATATATTTTAAATACATTTTTTCATAATTCAGTAGAATCAGTCAATTCATCCATTTCAGCCATAACTTCATAAATTTCAGCAGAATGAGCTGATTAAGCCAATTCCAGTGTTATAAAATGAGCTCAAATTTTCAAAGTGTTTTAGAGAAATGAAATATTATATATATATATATAACAATTAACAAATGTCAAATGTATAAATTATTATTATGGGTATGGGGTATATATATTAGTTGGACTAGTTTCAGACTTGATTAGATCGAACTTAAACAAATCAGATCAGCTAGTTAACTAGACCAAACTTTTACACTTATAAAATACACACATAATAGACATCTAGCAAATTAGTTCAGATCAAACCAGACCAGACTTAAACGGATAATTCAGACCAAATTAGGGAATTAGTCTAATTAGGAATACAACCTCAAATTTTATCCATTTCAAAATTCTAGATAGTGTTTTATTTTTTAAAGACCTTTAGTTGACTCATAATGAGTTACACGACCCATAACTAGGATGCTAATCAAGCAAGTCTACTTCCAAGCTACTCGAGATTGACTCGGTTATTACTCGAACATAGCTCAACTCGACTCATACTCGAACTCGACTCGAACCAAACCAAGTCAAACTCAAGCTATATACAATTATACATAAACTCGAAAAGCTAGCAAGCTACTTGATTATGAGTTAGGGTTGATTGTTTAGATTCGTATATATATATATATATATATATATATATATATATATATGTATATCTATATATGTATATATATATGTATATCTATACATGTATATATATATGTATATATATACATATATATATATGTATATATATACATAGATACATATATATGTATATATATATATAGATACATATATATGTATATATATATCTATATATATGTATATATATATATATAAGGTATGGATCAAATAAAAATCATTCTTATCATGAAAACTGCAAACCATCCACTTTTTCCACAGCGTGATGCACTATTACGTTTCTGTGTTGCACTTTTCCGCATTGACAGAAATATTTGACTTATTTACAAAAACGCCTCCGGATTTTTCTTATTTAGCATGGTTCGACTGAAATTCAAAAAGTGCAACAGATCACCCTTAAAGTGCATCACATTCGGATAAAAGTGAACGGTTTTCAGTTTTCACGTTAAGAAAGGTTTTTATTTGATCCGAAACCTATATATATATGACATTACATCATACATTTTTTAAATAAAAACATCATGTATTCATAGTATGGATCCATACATAAAAATTATATTTAGGAAAAATTCCCAAAATAGAAGTAAAAAAGTTTGAAAATTTCAAAATAGGACCGCCATGTTTCCCCCCACCCCTAAAATAGGGGTAATTATTGCCAAGTTTGGAAAATATTGTCATGTTTAAAATTTGGTATTGCTAAAACATGACAGTAATTAGTCCTATTTTGGAAATAAAAACATGATAGTCCTGCTTTTGAATATACAAACGTTTTTAGTCCTATTTAGGGTAATTTTATTTATATTTATCTCCTACTAAACATATACTAAATCTTCACATGATGCATAATGTTTTAGAAAATATTCTAAAAGTGTTATGTAGATTATAGACATTCTTAGGTAACGCTCAAGCAGAATTAAGTAGGACTAATTGAACTTAGTTCATCTTAGATTTAGATAAATCATACGTAGTAGACTGCAAAAAGTGTCCTAATATCTAAGAGACAACTAGACGGAAAATTTTAAAACAATGTTTTTATGTTTAAAAAGTTATTGATGATTGCACGTGTGTGTTTGAACGAATAACAAATTAAACTTTTTATTTTAAAATATATCATTTTTAGAATATATAAAACTCGAATACAACTCGAACTCAGACTCAACTCAAACCATGTCATAATTATTTTTTTCCTTGAACTCGAACTTGAACTCAGCCTTTCTTTATCAAGCCCAACTCGATTTAACTTAAATCAAACTCCACTCCCTTGATTAGCACCCCTACCCATAACATACATCAAATATCAAATACATAGTAGAAGGTATTTGAGGGTGTCAACTGTCAACCCAGACACTGCCTTGGTTCTGCCCCTGGATAGTAGTATTTCTATATAATCATAATAACATAGGTGTATTAATAGTGGTATCCTCCTCAGCATCACCTCTGGGCTCTGGTGGCGGCTGGCATATTTTGGTGCCACTTTCAATGGCGGCTTCTATTTAACTGCATCATCTTGTCTGAAACGGGAGATAATAGGAATAGCAGTAGTGCAAGTGTGCAACTATGTATCCATAGTAGTATATCCTTATTTTTAAAATTTTACTTAAATGTGCCAACATATTTAGTTGAGCTGTTTGTGACTCATGATTTGGTCAGGTCTTCTTTTTTGTACGTAGTTTGATCTAAAAAGATCAGGCTTTTCACAATGACTAAAAAAATGAGTAAAAGTTCGTGGATGTTTAAAAATAGAAATAATGACTAATATATGACTAAAATGAAGATGATAGAAAAAAATTGTGACTTCAAAATGCATCGAGCATAGTAGTGATGGTATTGACTATGATTATGTTCCATTTTACACTGCAGCAACCATGACAATATAATAATAGTAACTCTGGTCATATTTTTATCAATAAGTTTTATTTTAGTAATATTTTATCAAAAAACCTTAAAAATAAATAAATTATACTATATATAAGCTATTTCAAGGTACTCTTGCCTTGATCCCATTGATATTTCATCCTAAAACTTCAATCGGTAATGGACTATGATACCATGTTAAGAATTATAGTTTTATCTTAAAACATTAAGAAGTAATCTCAAAGTTTATACATAAGCGTTTGTTATTATATTAAGTCTATTTGGGATGACTTAGGATGTCTTACTTGGACTGAAATTTCCTAGTCTGGTATGGTATGGTCTGGTAGATGTTTGTCTCTGTATATTTTACAATTGCCGAAGTCCGGTTTGGTCCAGACTTAAATAAGTCCAATTTAAAACATCCTTAATACTTGCAATAATTTCCTAGAAAGAGTTAAAAGATGGTTAAATCCCTCTTACATTATGTTTTCATTTCAAATGGTAAATGGTTAAGTCTCTAGGTCTCTAACATTACGGTTTTCAACTCATCGCACACTGGAGTTTAAACTTTATCAGTTATCGCACACTGGAGTTTAAGACTTGGTTAGTTTAGATTTAGTTCTACTCTAAAATGCATTCTCTTAGCTGGCATCTCCTACACATGTTTGCAGATGTTTATACTATATATATGTTTCTGCATTTTCACATTCAGTTAGAATTCCAACATTTGATCATTTACAATTTCGTATCATACTCATGTCCTGTACGCTGATGCTCTTGCATTTTTTACTGTTATCCGGTCATCGGAACTTTTTCAAGTGGGTTTGTATGTGTGTTTATTTATTTTATATTTTTAATTTCTCTTATTTTTGGATTCCCTAGTAATGAACTATCTGTCTTTGACAGTTTAAAGATATTTGGACCAACAGCCATTGTAGCTCTCTTGGTTCTTATCCCAGTTAATACTTCAGATGGAACTCTATTCTTCCTCCGTAAGGACCTGGTCGTTAGTGAGATTGACAATTTGTCCATATCCAACATCAGGCCCAAATCGATGAAGTAAGTCTTATTTCCGAATGATAATTAGATTTCTATGGTTTTTGCACTATGCTCTATTCGAATATATTCCCTAAAAAATCCATATTGCTGTAATCAATTTTCTGATGTAGCAATAAATACAACTTTTTGTAATATGTGCTGTCAAATGGAGAAGAACGACTTAGCGTATTGATGTTGTAAACTAGCATACATTCTATGACTAATTAGTAATTACACATATAAGTCAACGGCTTAACTAAATTCTACTTTTTTTCTTTTTTTTTATGCTTAATATAAGCTGTATAGGTTTAGTTGGTCTGGCACTAAAAAGAGATATACTTGTTGATTCAGATTTTTTGTGCACATAGCAATGGAGTATTTGTTCACATTTTGGGTCTGTTATATGCTATACAAAGAATATGGCAGAGTGGCGTCAATGAGATTTAGTTTTCTGGCTTCTCAGGGCAGGCGAGTTGAACAGTTCACTGTGAGTAACAATCAACTTATTGTCCTTTCTAATGTTTGAAAAATGTGATTTTATTCTTTCATCAAGGTTCATCGGTTTCAATTTTGACCCATACAGTGGCAATTTTAGATCAAATCTATGATTTCTGGTCGAGGCATTGGTAGTCTGCTTGGAAAATTGGTCCATGCTTTTAAACCATCCAACACTGGAACAAAAGATACTACTCCCTCTGTTCCATTTTACGTGTCTTACTTTCCTTTTTGGGTTGTCCCAAATTAAGTGTCCTATTATATTTTTTGGAAAGAAATATGTGGTCCACAACATTTCACTTTATTATACTCAAACAACAACCACTTTATATATAGTTGTGCGGCTTGTGCCAAACCAAAGTCCAAAACAAGACACATAAAATGGGACACTGTGTAATGCATTGGACTACTCGTCCTATCTGGTCAAGCTTTTAGGACTCCAAATATACTATGGTATCATATTCAACCAAGTTCAAACAAGAAACAGGTTCGGGTAATACTATAAAGATGACACAAATTTCAAAATGGGGGTTGATATGATAAGGATATTAAATTTTTCTATCATGTTTACCATTTAGAATGTAATCATAAGCCTGGTAGTTTATGATAGATTTCCACCTCTGGCTCATCTTTTATATGATTAGGAATCAATATGCCAATTTTGGAGAATATGATGGCAATTGGTAAGTGTCTCGATTACAAGTCGCAGGCTGGATGTGAAATATGATCATAGTTGACGGACCGGTAGAGAAATTACATCACTTAGGGTTACAGTAGACTGTTTATGCATCTTGCTCAGTGGATTTTCTTTTATTCTGCTGAATGTTGTTCTCAATGAGTAATATAAAAATGCACTCCAGGTACTGGTCAGAAATATACCACATCAATCTGGACACTCGATATCAGATAGAATCGAAACGTATTTTAAAAAGACGAACCCGGATCACTATCTTTGCCACCAGGTATCAATGCATCACAGTTCTTGTTTTCTTTTCTCAATCTTCCACATCATCATTTTGCATACAGTTTTCATATGTTTTTTTATATATTTTTTTCAAATAATATCTGTAATGTATCTTATATGCATGACTAGAAACTTGTATTTAATCCTTGCTAACATCACTAACTTCTTTAGGCTGTCTATGATGCGGGCAAATTTGCCAAACTTGTCAGAAAACGAAATAGGCTTAAGAATTGGCTGGACTATTACCAGATCAAGTTTGAAAGAAATCCAGATAAGAGGCCAACCACTAAGGTATCTACAAAAGCATCTCTTTCTGCTATATATACATTAATTAACTGCACCCTTTACCAAATTCTTATCTTCAGATAGGTTTCCTTGGACTATTCGGTGCAAAGATTGATGCAATTGACTACTATAACCATCAAGTTAGAACACTGGACAAAAGAGTAAGCTGTGTCTTCTTGATTCTTTTGATTTATTAGTTACCCAACAAAGAAAAAATACTTTACCCCCTACCACCCGCTTTTTTCGAAAATTTCCTTTAAATATTACTAGTAACCACCCATTAGACAAAAATGTCAGGTTATTAATGTTAGGGCAAAAAAGTTACTAACATAGTTACCTACAGTCAAATGGAGATGACCAATTATCTACGCAGTTACCAATAGGTGATTAGGTACCAGGTTTGTAACATTTTGTTTGAAAATGAGGAGGTAATATTTTTGTCTAATTGGTAACAAATTAGTAATACTCGAGGGGAAATCCTTTTTTGTTTGAACTGTGTGCATATATCCCATCACTTGTTGATCTGTTCTTGTTATGTATCTGCTTGAAGTAATATTCTTTGTTTCCATCGTCTTAGTTGACATTGATGCGTGACAAGATTTTGAAAGACCCAAAATCCGTCACACCAGCTGCATTTGTATCATTCAATTCAACATGGGCGGCTGCGGTTAGTGCTCAAACACCACAAAGCAAGAACCCCACAATGTGGTTAACAAATTGGGCCCCTGAACCTCGGGATGTATATTGGAAGAATCTTTCACTTTCATTTCTTTCTCTAAGTCTACGGAGACTGATAATACCCATATCAGTGTTTGCCTTGGTCTTCTTTTACATGATACCTATAGCTTTTGTGCAATCGTTGGCTAACTTGGAAGGTTTAGAAAAGGTTGCACCTTTCCTTAGGCCATTAATCGAATGGTAAGTACATATTCTCTCTGTCTCAATAGAAAGCATTTGCATTTGACTGTTGTATTTGGAATAACAAGATAGAGACAATTTGGTGACACTTTCTTATATGAAACCACTAGCTCCCTTTTGAGCTAATTGTTAAAGTTCACAGCGAAAAAGCAAAGAGAACAAGATGTGTTGACAAAACATTGGGTTGAACTAGGCAAAGTATTGGATTCATTGTAGTGTAGTTTGGTCTAAATGCCTTGTAACCCAGCTGAGTGACCCTAACTCAATTCTGAATTCTACAATGGAATAAGAACAAGTTCTGTCCACTTTCTTTGTTTGGTTATCTGTCTGGAAGCCCATCTAAGCGGCCTATGAATCTTTAGCTATGTTGTCCATCTTGACATCTAGCTCAAGCAGGTTGTGGCATATTTAACCCATTTGTCCATCTGGAAATTCAATCTTAGAGGCCAGTCGTCCTTTAAGTGTTACCACTACGTTTTGAATTTTAACTCTAGGGGAGAGGGTGTCTGTCGAAAAATTATAGAGAGAATTGTGGGTTATTAAGTCCTTGAATTAGCTAAAAGGTTAGATTCAATGTTCTCATACAGTTTGGTCCAAATGCTTTAGGGGTCTTGACTAACCTTGACTCATTCTAAAATTTTAGTGGAATGAGTTAAATTGACTTTTACTTTGAATTTGTGAGATAATGCAGGAATGCCATCAAATCTTTCCTACAGGGCTTCCTTCCCGGTCTAGCTCTTAAAGTCTTCTTGCTTGTTCTTCCAAAACTTCTTATGATGATGTCAAAAGTTGAGGGGCACGTGGCAGTATCTGTGCTTGAAAGGAGGACTGCAGCAAAGTATTATTATTTTATGTTGGTCAATGTATTTCTTGGGAGTATTGTGGCAGGAACGGCTTTCCAGCAACTCCATGCTTTTCTTCACCAATCTGCCACACAGTAATGCATTAAAATTGTTATCAACTATTGCAGACTGCTTATAACTCCACTCTATTTGAACTCTTCTATATATCCTGTGTTAATCCTTTAATGTTATTTGAGAATGCAGAATACCAAGAAACATTGGAGTATCAATACCCATGAAAGCTACCTTCTTTATAACGTATATAATGGTTGATGGGTGGGCTGGGATTGCCAGCGAAATTCTCAGGTTGAAACCTTTGGTCATTTTTCATCTCAAGAACATATTCATAGTGAAGACTGAAAGGGATAGAGAAAAGGCAATGAACCCCGGGAGTGTAAATTTGCACGAAACTCTCCCAACTCTTCAACTGTACTTTCTTCTGGGCAGTGTATATGCTGCAGTTACCCCAATTCTTCTTCCTTTCATACTAGTCTTCTTTTCCTTTGCATACCTTGTATACCGTCACCAGGTCGGCACTTACCTTTCCGTGATTCAATTAGCCTTTTTTTGGAATAAGTGTTGAGCAACTCACATTTTCTGTAATGAATTTGTGATTATTGTTTAGGTTATCAATGTGTACAATCAGCAATATGAGAGTGCTGGTGCATTTTGGCCATTTGTTCATGGTCGCATAATCGCAAGCTTAGTGATATCTCAACTTCTTTTGATGGGCTTACTTAGTACAAAAAAAGCTGCCAAGTCAACTCCCTTGCTTTTTCTGTTGCCCATTCTGACATTAGCGTTTCACAAGTATTGTAAGAACCGATTTGAACCCGCCTTCAGAAAATATCCTCTTGAGGTAATATATTTTATTAACTCGAGAATGAGCATTTTCAATATATGGAGTTAACTTTATGTTGTTAAGAAGTGAATTTCATATGGCTAAGTGTATGGAGTTGTTGAATTTGTGGTTGGGTAGTTAACTTCATGTTGTTAAGACTTGAAGTTCTATCATAAAAAGTCAACATAATAGAATTCAAAATCGTATATGTTTGTGTGTTATTGAGACAATATGGAACAAACTCTTCAAATATACATGTACACACTAACACACAAAAATGTATATGTATAAATATAATGTATTGGTATGTGTGAAATTGTTCTTCTCTGTCATTTACAGGAAGCAATTGATAGGGATGCGCAAGACCATGTGTCTGAATCAGATACCGAATTTAAAGCACAGTTGGCTGATGCATATCTGCACCCAATTTTCCATTCATTCACAGAAGTTGATTTGGCCGAGGTTAATAGCGTGAACGAAAAAAATAGCCGGAGTCCATTTGATGAGTACCTACATCCCCCCTCTCAAGCTCATCATTGCAAAGGTGGTCCATTGTCGCTTTAAGAAGCATCACATAATGTCCAATGCCTTGAAGCTCGGACACCTAGTGATGACGTTGTATATAATGAGCAATCTCAAAACGTCTATCATTGCAATATGGAACCAAACCAATATGGTATACCAGTAATTATCTCGATATAGTTGAGGTTCTTTGCGGTGAGGGTGTGGTGTGGTGTGGGGGGTCATATGCATCTCAACATCCGTGGTGTTATAAGAAGTCAATGTAAGTAGGGAAGTTGAAAAGTTTGGTTAAGAAGTGATGGGTGTCCCATTATTGGATTAACAGATCGGTTCACAAATTTAGTTAGAAGAATTTAAAACATCGTCGGTCTGTTGGTCATGTTCGATAATAGAGCAATTAGTTATAGTTTTTATGTTTCCTACCTTTGTTCTAAATTTGTTAGGTGTTAGGTGTTAACTGGGTGCTCAGGTACTGTCAAGCCTACCTAATATGGTTACCTTGGACCCAATCCGGTTCTAGTTTAGTTCCAGACTGGCCGGTTCGATCTGCATGCATAAATGTAGTCGATACCCGTGACTATACATGACTTTACCTAGTTTTGGACTGATTTTGAGACTTTAGCCTATTTAGGATGTTTTTACTTAAACTGTAATTTGCTTGTCTGGTCTGATCTGGTCTGGTCTGGTTTCTTTGTATTTTTATAACTATCCAAGTCTGCTCTGGTCTGGGAGGAATTACAGTCCAAGTAAAAACATCCTTACAAGGGGAAAAGGGAACTGGTCCAGTTTAGTCGTAGTTAAAGGAGCTAGAACCAAGTTGGACTGGTTCTAGGCATCAGTTTCTTTTCAAAACTGAAAAGCGGGTAATGGACCGGACCGGACCTTTACCTTCCAGGTCCTGGAAATGAACTGGAGCTGGGCCTTCTTCGACAAGCGTAAAAGGGAAATGAAACCCCACATGAATTTATGGCATGATAGATTGCACAGCATGGCTAGTTCGTTGGGGATGATTCGGATGAATAGATGATATACAACTCATTTATATTGATATTTGGTAGTATCAATATTTGACACGATCCAATATTTGATTTATATTAAATCATGATGATTATCCCTACAAAAAACAGTGTTTTTGTTACGGAAGTTTGTCACAGATTTTGTCGTGGATATATCATCTAGCACATGAAAAACCTTTGTCACAGAATATTTACACCGTGATCCATGACAAAATCTGTGACAATCGTGTTATTTTTGGGTAGTGTCTATCCTATTATCCTACAAGTATTATTGTATGACGCTTCCCAGATTTGAATTTGGGCAACAATTGTCTAATGCATAACATCTTGTGAATTGAAAGTTCTATATGTAATCTTTTCTCATATACCCAAACGGGGATGGATTGGGTTGGGACTTAGGTCTAAGATACCAGCGGATTCATTCCGGTCAATGCCAAAAAAATCGGTCAACATGTATTTATATATACTACCCCCGTTTAAAAAAATTTGTCATCTCAAAAAATTTGAACTATGATTTTGATTATATTATTTATTACCGGAGTATAAATTTTATACTTTTATGAAAGTGCTTTTAACAAAGAACATTTTTATATAATTTTTATAATGTAAATAATTCCCAATAGAAAGATAAAGTTGATCAAAATTTTGAAAATGACAGTTTTTTGGGGCGGAGGTAGTAGTAAATACTTGCTCTGTTCTGAATTGTAGGATATTTTATGGTTTACAATGTTTGATCGATGATAAAGCAAACAGATCCTAGTCCACACTCAAAATATTTTTAGAAAAAAACTACATATTCAAAAACTACATTATAAACTTTACAAAGTTGCAAAAATCAGAATCAAATTTGATAAAAATTTGATATATAAAGTAAAAGATTAAGAGTGATTTGTGTTGACCAAGTGAATAGGAAACATATCTTACAAAATGGGACCGAGGGAGTATTGAACATATACTATGCATGTCTCCTAAGATAGGGATAAGAATTGATTGTAACCATCACTTAAATGTTATCAAATATGGAGCCCGTTTGGTAGCACGAAAATCGGCTGTTTTGGCTGATTCTGCTGAAATTTATGAAGTTCTGGCTGAAGTGGCTGCATTGGCTGATTCTGCTGATACAAGAAAAAAAAAATTTTAAAATATATTATATTAATAAAATAAAGAAAAAATTATATGTAAAAATAGCTAAAATGATCATCTACAGTAACTTCAGCCAATACAGCCAGAAAAGTAACTCCAACCTTACTTTTTCGGCTTAATACACAATTCAGCGCGCAAAAGCAAAATTTACGTGTTTGGTAAAAAAGTTGGCTTATAAGCCTGATAAGCCGAAAATGAGGGTTGCCAAACGGCCTCATGGTATGAGACAAATTTAGTGAGACAGACTTGAAAGATAAAATGGGACAAATATAGGGGTGGAGCCGTGGAGGGGGTATTAGATATATAAATTAAATTAAAAAGTGCTTATTATTCATAATAATCAATTAATGACAATACTTGGTCAACAGGGATGGATTTAGGGGGGGGGGGGGGGGGGGTCCGGGGTCGCCCTCTTTGAACTTTCAAATTTTTCTACTACATATGTAATATTTTCATAAAATTTTTGTACTTTAATTAGATATATATGTGTCCGTCCCCTTAACTTTTAGTTTTCAATATTAATATAGAGCCAAACATTATGTAAATACTTAATTGGAGAGTTAAAGATGAAACATCTAAAATAATTTACATAACTTACACAAATAAACAATAGAACAACTCATTGTTTAAGACTTAGGATACCTATTATATAAAAAATCATAGTTTTGAAATGTTTAATTATCTTTAAATAATTAGAAAATTAGTAGTCGATTTGTAAAATATCAAACAATATTAAATACGAGACACGCCAGTTAAACAGTTTTAGATCATGTGAAGTGAATTTAAAATTACACAATTCATTTACTTCTTACTTTTAAAAGTAACATATTGCATAGATAATAAAGTTCAACTTATTTTAGGCATTAATACAAATTTAATATGCACCATATATAAGAATGGAAAAAGGGGCACATAAGCCTTCGATCTGACCGAAAAAATGCAAATCACCCCTTTTATAGAAGGTTCTGTTCGGCCATCGCCATTTGGGGCGGTTACTGGTGGAATTTTTTGATGAATTTTTTTGAACATCTTCTTCATTAAGTCTAATTTACTCATACCATATTTTAGTTAAAACTGCAATCAGGAAGGCAGTCAAATAAATGTTTGAAGATAACTGTGCAGTTAAACAGCTCAGTATATTTCAGAAAATCATTTGACTGCCTTCCCGGTTGAATTTTTAGCTGAAATTTGGTATGGGTAAACTGGACTTGATGAAGAAGATGTTCAAACCAAATCATCAAAAAAATCTATCGGGAACCTCCCCAAATGGCAACTGCCGGTTGAACATAACCTCCTATAAAAGGGGTGATTTGCACTTTTTTGGATAGTTCGAGGGCTTATTTGCACCTTTTCCCTATAAGATCGAATTAGCAATATAATATTGTTCTAAAAATAATAATCTCAAACATAGTATTGTAATATTAGAAAAACTCCTCATAAGTCACGAACATCTTTCTTGGTAAACAAAATTTGCAATTCAAAAATCAATTCCTTGTACCGATAAGATTCATGTGATTAAACATGGCAAAAGTTATTTAAAAAGCATTGGTGGTTGTGCACCTTTTAAACTCTTTACTTTCAAATAATTTGATAAAATGTTATATATCCTCTTTTATTTTCAAATAATTTTTCTTTGATTTGCTATTGCTTACACTTTAATGTATCAATACTTTTTTCTAAAGCAGTTACAATTATAAAATCAAAGTTATTGTTGAGTTTATTCGCCGCAGCCCGGAAGTTCAACACCCCTTCTGGGAGAATTTCATGATATTACAATGTAAAACAAGCTATTTTTACGTGGAAACTCGGAAAGGGAGAAAACCACAAGACTATTTAGGCTAATGTCCAAGCCCTCTCCTTTTATTAATGCTCTCCTCACCATTACAATGTACAAGCTTCCATTAATGGAGTATTGAAACTAGCTCTAAAAAGGGGGGGGGGGGGGGGGGGGGGGGGGGAGAAGAAGCTAAAAAGGATCCTTGATAAGGAGGGAACTCCTCCTATATATAGATAAAGGGGGAACGGGGGCTCTCCACCCTAACGGGCCGAATGGGCAGAAATGGGCCCAAAGGCCGAAACAGGCGTGATAGGCTAAAATGGGCCTTACTGATTGGGCTTCGTACTACGTAAAGTCTTGGTCTCTTGAACAGTAATAGGCCGGGATAATATATCCCAACACAAGTCCCCCTGTTTCTTGAGTAGTGAGCGTGTGAATCTGCTCGAGAAAGTATATTCTTGCTCGCGCTCTTCCTTTGCCTTCCTTGGACCTGAGTCTTCGAGCAATCCTACTGCATGGGTGTGTGTCTGCCCCTCTGAATATAATCTGTCAGTAAGGCGCTCCCCCTCCCGATTGGATCGGGCAAGGGGCGCTCTTTCGCGGACCCTCTCCCCTGAATTTATCAGGCGGGAGTAAAGGACTCTAGCTCGGCTTTCCAACCGAGAAGCTTAGAGACCCCGTGACGGGTCCCATCCTAGAAAGGAGTAGTGATCCCAAACATGAACATGACACGATGGCGCTGAGGGGGCGATCGTGCTGCATAAGACGGTGGTCTCCATCCTTGAAGGAATGTACGAGCCGACCATGAACTGGACACGATGGCGCTGAGGGGCCGATCGTGCTGCATAAGACGGTGGTCGCCATCCTGGAAGGAATGTACGAGCCGACCGTGAACTGGACACGATGGCGCTGAGGAGCCGATCGTGCTGCATAAGACGGTGGTCACCATCCTGGAAGGAATGTACGAGCCGACCGTGAACTAGACACAATGGCGCTGAGGGGTCGATTGTGCTGCATAAGACGGTGGTCTCCATCCTAGAAGGAATGTATGAGCCGACCGTGAACTGGACACGATGGCGCTGAGGGGCCGATCATGTTGTATAAGACGGTGGTCCTCATCTGCTCGTTGTACCCGCCCTTTACCCCGGTCCCTTGGACCCTGAGCTTTGAGTTAGATCTTCGGATTTGGTGAGGAACGGCTCTTTCCCCTTTGGGGATTCCTTGATTGTTATTCCGCCATCCATTCGTCGTACCTGCCTTTCAGCTCGACCCTTGGGGTTATGAGCTTGGGTACAGCCTCACCTCTTTGGTGAGGAACTCATTTTTCCCCTTTGGGGATTTCTCTTCTTTCTTGTGTGATCCTTCTTGGGATTCATTTGTTTGATCCTTCTTTGGATTCTCTTGGGGGTTTCTCTCTTCTTCCTTGTTTGATTCGTCTTTGGATTCTTTTGTTTGATCCTTCTTGGGATTCTTTTGTTTGATCCTTCTTGGGATTCTTTTGTTTGATCCTTCTTTGGATTCTTTTATTTATTCATTTCATCATCCGCTCGTCGTACCCGCTCGTTTAGCTCGGTCCTTGGATTCTGAGCTGAGCGTAGCCAACGTAGTCGGTGAGGAACGACCTTCTCCTCTTGGGGGTTTCTCTCTTCTTCCTTGTTTGATCCTTCTTTGGATTCTTTTGTTTGATCCTTCTTGGGATTCTTTTGTTTGATCCTTCTTGGGATTCTTTTTTTTATCCTTCTTGGGATTCTTTTGTTTGATCCTTCTTTGGATTCTTTTATTTCTTCGTTTCATCATCCGCTCGTCGTACCCGCTCGTTCAGCTCGATCCTTGGATTCTGAGCCGAGCGTAGCCAACGTAGTCGGTGAGGAACAACCTTCTCCTCTTGGGGGTTTCTCTTCTTTCTTGTGTGATCCTTCTTGGGATTCTTTTGTTTGATCCTTCTTTGGATTCTTTTATTTCTTCGTTTCATCATCCGCTCGTCGTATCTGCTCGTTTAGCTCGGTCCTTGGATTCTGAGCCGAGCGTAGCCAACGTAGTCGGTGAGGAACGGCCTTCTCCTCTTGGGGGGTTCTCTCTTCTTCCTTGTTTGATCCTTCTTTAGATTCTTTTGTTTGATCCTTCTTGGGATTCTTTTATTTCTTCGTTTCATCATCCGCTCGTCGTACCCGCTCGTTTAGCTCGGTCCTTGGATTCTGAGCCGAGCGTAGCGAACGTAATCGGTGAGGAACGACCTTCTCCTCTTGGGGTTTTTTCCCTTCTTCCTTGTTTGATCCTTCTTGGGATTCTTTTGTTTGATCCTTCTTTGGATTCTTTTGTTTGATCCTTCTTGGGATTCTTTTATTTCTTCATCTTCTGGGGTGGGGATGCTCGTCTCCAGGCCCTTAGCCTCTGGGTGGGGATGCTCATCTCCATGCCCTTGGCCTCTGGGGTGGGGATGCCCGTCTCCAGGCCCTTGGTCTCTCAGATGGGGATGCTCGCCTCCAGGCCCTTGGCCTCTGGGATCTTCTTGGGACCTTCGGCCTGTGGATCAACCTCTGGGGTGAAGATGTTCGTCCCCAGGCCCTTGGCCTCTGAAAGTCTTCTCTAGACCCTCGGCCTTTGCGTCGAAGATGCTCGCCTCTAAGCCCTTGGCTTCTGATGGTCGCCTTGAGACCCTCGTCCTTTAGTGGAGGATGCTCGTCCCAAGCCCTTAGCTTGGTGGTCTTCTTTAGACCCTCGGCCTCTGGGGTGGGGATGCTCGTCCCCAAGCCCTCAACCTGATGGTCTTATTTAGATCCTCGGTCTTTGAGGTGGAGATGTTCGTCTACGAGCCCTCGGCCTGCTGGTGGAAGATGTTCGTCTTCGGGCCCTCGGCCTCCGGGTGGAGAAGTTCATCTCTAGGTTCTTGGCATCAAGGTTCATTTTGAGCATCATCTGTTATCGGTCGTTCTGATTATTATCTTTATCTGCACAATGAACATAGTAACGCAGCCAAATGGCCAGACAATATGTATATGCGTACACCATTTTTTTTTTGTATGTCGGTCAGGAGCTCTTCCGAGTGTGACCATCGGCCTCAGTGTACAATGACCCTCGACTCGGCCCGTCATCTAATTCCTTAAATTAAAATGACGGTGAAATATCATCACTTGAGCTTGGCTGGACATTATTTAACTTCGGGATATTTTAATCTCTAATAAATAATGGTGATGTATCCAAAACAATAGTAATAATACTATTTTAAAAACTTAGTGAATAAGTGAGAGGTTGGATACTTAGCTCCTGAATGGACTGCGCTTAGTAGTTTGGTGAAAGAGGCCCACCAGAGACCCCTAGAACTGGAAAGACCTGACCCGAGGAACAGGGCCCTCCGCGCCAGACGATCTGCGGCCAATCCACAAGGGGATGAGCGGCGAGCAATAAGCTAACGCCAATGCACATGGGGACGAGCGGTTTCTGAGCCGGGCAGTCAACGTCATAGAGAGCCATGCGGATGTAAGATCCTGGGACGAGCGGCGAGCAGTAACCGACAAGGATTTGGTCAACAGTGTGATCTGGCTCGTCCTGTGAGTTTGGCTATGGTCCCTATGTTATTATCCCGTGTCCGGATGCTAACGCCGACCGGCGCCAATACCAGATGACTTGTATCGGGCGGCTTCCATCCTCCCTGCGAATAGGCTGAGGTCGGGTAACCTAAGCGTGTCGTTGAATGACCATGCGGTGAACGTGGTCTTCAATAATTTCTGGTGGCAGTGGGCCACCCTTCATTACCATGGATTTGAATACCCGTTCACACCATCACTACTCCTTGCTGAGCATAGTCATGCTTTGAGGAGTGTCGCGCGACTGAATCATGGGGTGCTGGGCGGCGGTGATTGGAGTGAATCGAGGTTGATCTAGGGACCGAGCAGGTGTGCGTGACGGACGGCCTAAGAAAGTCGGGCGGCCTAAAAAGCCGGGCGTCCTGCGTAAGCCGGTCGGCCAGCCTAAAAGATGTCTGAATCTGTCTAGAGGCTGCGCGGCATCCAGAAAGCGGGCGGCCAATATTGAGGGCATCTTAACCTGCTGGAAGGGGCGTGGTTCCAGGACCTTTGTAAGCAATACTTGTAATCCTCCCAAGTTGTAAGCCCCACCGTGTTGTGCTTAGGTTTTCGCATGCCGCAGGACCTTTGACGGAGGTACGCCGAACGGCCATCGAAAAGAAGTTCGGTTTGTAATTGAGATCGCGTTGGGCGTAGCAAGCTTGATAGAGTACGACTGTCATCATGTTGTTATAGAAATCCTGGTCCCTACCTTGTTCAGATTTATGAGGTAGAAGGGCGTGTGAGGATATGGCGGCCATATTCCAGATAGCCTCCCGTTCACCTTGGTCGGTCAGCTTGTGACTCAATGTTCGTCCTGGAAGTTGGACGCTCGGGACGATTATTAAACTCAGAGAATCCTAGGCCATTCCTCCTGTCCGGTGCTTCAATGCAATCCATTATGGATCTCCCTGTCACATCACTGTGAGATCAAGCAGGTATTTGACTGCTTAGGAAGGATTCACGGAAGACATTTGCTTGACAACTCTTGTTCTGACCTTGGGTCCCATTATTGTTCATTTGTGTACTCCGGCGGCCAGTGTTGACATCGGATTTTATTCTGCTTTGAGCCCTTCTGCAGATGACTCCACTGGATGGTTTCATGGCCGGATCCAGGCCACAGCCGGCGCCACCTGCTTTTCTCCTTTATTTTATTTCGTTGACACCCGTTTGAGCTGACATTTGCCAGCTCCTTTTCTTCCATTTTTTCTTTAGCGAAGGGTGAGCTCGAGGGAGCTAAAACTCAGAACACATGAAATCTTTTAGAACTTTTCCCACAGAAAGCTACATTGTTGAGTTTATTCGCCGCAGCCCGGAAGTTCAATACCCCTTCCGGGAGGGTTTCATGGCTATGGGGTGATAATACAATGTAAAACAAGCTATTTTTACGTGGAAACCCAGAAAGAGAGAAAACCACGAGACTGTTTAGGCTAATGTCCAAGTCCTCTCCTTTTATTAATGCTCTCCTCACCATTACAATGTACAAGCTTCCATTAATGGAGTATTGAAGCTAGCTCTAAAGGGGGGAAGAAGAAGCTAAAAAGGATCCTTGATAAGGAGGGAACTCCTCCTATTTATAGATAAAGGGGGAAGGGGGGCTCTCCACCCTAACGGGCCGAATGGGCAGAAATGGGCCCAAAGGCCGAAAGAGGCCTGATAGGCTAAAATGGGTCTTACTGATTGGGCTCCGTACTACGTAAAGTCTTGAGTTCTTGAACAGTAATAGGGCAGAATAATATATCCCAACAGTTATTTTTCCATTGTCTAAGTTTAGAATGTAATATATTTAAATGCATCATGTGTGTACGTGTGAATTCTTTTTGAATAAAAATTAGCCGCAAAGCCCTACACTCTTGCAAAAAATCGCCATGCTACACTAGCAAAAAAAGTTTCACTTTACTACACTAGCGGAAAAAAATTCACTCACTACACTAACGAAAAAATTTCGCCCCCTTTGACTCGAAGACCTGGATCCGTCCCTGTAATGGTCAGCATTGAAACTTGAAAGCACTTGTAATATTTCAAAATATAGTTTTGTACGTTAGAATATTGTATTGTACGTTGTAATATAATTTGACATAAATTTCATTCTTAAGTAAATATAAAAATATATGAAGGATATTGAAGTTGTAATTTTATTGATTTAAAAATGCTTAAAATAAGAACATTGAAAAGAACCTTTGAAACCCGAGTTTTTCAGGGTTTTTTTATTCTTGGCCATTTCCGGATCACCGGTTTTCTTAAACAATCGACCGGTTGGGTTGTTTTTCTAAACATAGCTATTTGTACCTGTTGACCCGGGGTAATGCTGTTCAGCAGATCCAAATCTATTTTTTAGCATAGTAACCTCTCATCGCAGTTAAATTTGGACTCGGGCCGGATGACCCGACCTGGAACAGGCCCGGCCTGAACCGGTGGCCCGGTCAGTGACCGGTCCGGGTAGGCCCGACCCGATGTGTTTCCGGTCTGGGCTCGGGTCACCCAAAACAAGGCCCGGGCCCGGTTCGGGCCAAATTGATTTTTTTTATTATTTTTTTCATTTGATTGGGCTCCACCCGGGTGGGGCTTGATGTTTAGGAGGGGTTTGGGGGTGGGGTGAGGGGGGACAGGGATGGGTAGGTAAGCAAAAAATAATAATAATAACCAAACCCGAGGCCCGGCCCGGCCCGGACCCGATGGCTACCCTGGCCGGACCCGGGTCCAGCTATTCAGAACCGCCGGCCCGGGCCCGACCCGAGTCCAAGTCTAATTGCAGTTGAGCTGCGCGGCTACGCCCACCCGTGAGGATCCAAATTCTTAAATGCACCCATTTGTAAAGCTTTACACGACTTTGAACATAAAACAACATTATGGTGCAAAATGTAAACGCGCAAAAGTTCAAATTAAGTAACTCGGTCAACATTTTGAAGTTCAACAGCCATGTTCCGAATTTCAAGTTCAGCAAAATTTTAGAACTCACAACATTTTTCCTTTAACTACTCCAGCCCTATCATCATCGTTTCATATAGAGTTTTTAGTTTTGATGTCGGTTACCCTTGAAACAGACACAGTAAAGTTACTAAAAAGGTGCATAACTTGGACATAACTTTTAATCAAATAAAAACTTGAACATAATTTGAAAAGTAGAATTGCATTTTGAATCTAAAGTAGCTCTTTAAGTTAATTTAAAATGGTTATAACAAATTTATCACCCTCATGGCTAATTACTTAAAGCGCCTCCATTCTGATCAAGTAGTTAAACAAGTAAAGTTTAATATCTGCATGGAAATAAAAAACCACTACACATGACACATCAATACCATCTATGATTTAATGATCTTAACCAGTAAGTATATACTCATCTATCTACCTGCTTAGTAAAGAAACAAAACCATTAACCAGTTGTAAGTAATATCCACAAAAAAGAGCTACTTTCTTTTGAATAAGCTTGTCTAGTTCAATCCCATCTCTAAAGCACACAATGTCATTCTCATCTCAGTTGCATTGTTGGGCTGGTCTTTCCTTACTAGCAGGCAACAGCTGCTAGTAACTCGCTGAAAATGTGTTTCACTGGAACACAACCAACAGATTTCAGTAGAGCTTCTCCTTTCATGGCTTTCTGCACTGTGGGGCGCAGGTTATCACCACTAAAGGCGTTTCTTGACCAGTTTGATGAACTTGTTTGCCTTTTACATGATTTTAGAGGAAAGGATTCTTCTGTTCTTGAAGATGCGCCTTTCCTACGCGAGGAGGGCAGTGGAGATGAATATATAACAGGAGTCCTTTTAGAAGTTTTCCAAACCAGGGGACATGTTCCACTTAACTTCTTTTTAGACGATTTCTCGCCATTTCTAATTTCTGTTTCAGCAGCGCCTTCCAGAACTTCTATATTCACAGGGTGCCCTATGATCGCCTTTCCATTTAATCTGCTCATCATGCTGACAAGGGGAACATTCACTCCCTGGTGGGTGGCTTCAACTTTGATGTTCACATCAAATAGAGGAATAGCAGCATCTCCTTTGCAGTAAAAAACACAACTCCTATCATCTGGACCCACATCTCCCATGCAAACCTCTTGGATATTCAGTTTTCTTTCAGGTTTGAGTTTTTCAGATCTGCCAGAAGAGGCAGTCTTGTCAACGGCAGAGAACTCAGAGGACTTTTTTGAGTCCTTTAAGGAGCGAGACTGAACTGATTTCTTCAAACAATCTCCTGATTCGGAAGAAAAATAGGCATACTTGCTTCTCTTTACCCTTGAACAAGTTTCTTGTTGCAGCTCACTCCCTGCTCATCAGAGGGCAAAGAAATAGATAACATTTAAAACTAACCATTAGCACTGGTAAGCATTTTTCAACTTCATAAAATCTATATCAAAATCACAAGCATGTTATAATCATGAACTTAACTATTGGAACTTATGGATTCGTGCAAAAAATAGGCATGCTTGCCCTAAGTAATTGTTCATTTGGACTGAAATCTACTCGTACGGTTTGATCTAATCTGAACTAATGTGAACTGATGTGGTATAATACTAGTCTATATTTGAACTTTGTCTAGTATGGTAAGGTCAGGTTTGGGACTTAAACAAGTCGAGGTGAACAATGTCCTAAATGATACTTAGCTCTCATACAACAATTGCATCTCAATTTAAATATTGATGTAAACAATGGAAATTTTTGAAAATGTAAATAGCACTATTTGTGATTCAATGAACCATACATTATACTACCTGGCCTTTTAAGTTTCTTTTGCACCAATTGCCTCTCAAGATCAAGAGCATGAAGAATAGCATTTTTTCGGCGTGTGCACTTCAGATCTTTGGTTAAACCAAAATCTCTTGACGATTCAATCTTTCTAATACAATCGTCAAACTCTCCACAGCGGAAGGCTTTCACACGCTTAGTAGTCTCCAGGTTGTAGTTGTCCCTGAAACATTGCCCGTTCACAAACACATCATGGTTTCAATGAATATTACAGTACGAGGTATTATGCCATTTAAGAAGATGTCAAGATGCCAACATTTTAAAAAAGAAAGTTGAAGAAAACTGGACAGGGATTCTTATCAACAACATTAGATTTCGACATATCAAAGCAACAAAACATAAAACTGTAGAACTTAACTAGAAAATCACAAAAAAATACATAGATTTATATCAACAAACATTAGATTCCGACAAACCAAAGAAACAAAACAACCTCAAAGGCCAATCCAAGCAAAAAAGTTCAGACCAAAAATTGGGGGGGAATGGCTTACAGAGTGGCGTTATTTTGGCCTAGGAGCTTGATTTGAGGTGGAACAGGGGTACCAAAAAAGTGGCGATCAGGAAGCGGCGTGAAGTCGGCGGGAGCCATAACTCTTCCCGGCCACCAAATTCCGTTCCTCCGGCGCACCCACACTATGCTTCCCACTTTCACTTCTTCTTTAACTGCTGCACCCATTAGATTTTCTGGGTTTTTATCAGATACAGAAAACCCCCAAAATATTCATTGGGTTTCTTCAGGGAGGGTTTATTTGTAGTGTTGCGGAGACGAGTGGGGGAGGGAAATGGCGCTGCTCTGTTTCTTGTTTTTTGAATGTACGAAATGAACTGTTTTTTGTCTTTCTTGTTTTGTCGTTATCGGTGTTTATTCTCGAATTCTGGTTTTGTAGCTCACCCCGTTCGTGTTCCGGATTTCAGAACAGCGTGTTCCCCAAGTTTGTAACTTATACTACCTCCATCCCTATTTATTTAGCCGACTTTGATATACTGAGTATTATTTTAACTAATACTCTTTTAGTCCCATTTTGACAACTTTTCTTTTTTGGATGTTCATTAACTTTACCACTTTCTCTTTTAAGTAAAGAAATTGTGGTTCCAATTAATTCTCTCTCCTCTACACAAACATCTACCACACAGTTTTTACTTTATTAATCCCCGTATCGGTCAAACTTGTCAAAGTTTTAAGGGACGGAGGTAGTAATAATTTGAGTTTGCACTCCAGTTGTCCAAATTAGACTTTGCACTCCGTTTTTAAAAATCTTTATTTTTGCATCCAACCCCATATGAAAAGATAAAAATGCCTTCGATTAGGAATATGTTGAAGGCCAACAGAATTGTTGATGGAATGACATTTTTGTCTTTTCACATGAGGTTGGGGCAAAACAAATATTTTTAAAAATGGGATGCAAAGTCAAATTTGGACAATAAAATGGGGTGCAAACTCAAATTACTCCAAAAATCAAATACCAAGATTAATTTTCGAAAACTACGAAATCAAAAATTAGCGAGAGTATTAGGGTTAAGGTCTTAGCTATAATGTATTTGACCAATAGGTCTAGCGATCAATTAAGTAATGACATATTTTAACATTTTAGTTGTTCGAATGCTACTCTTAACTTTTACTTGTATAATGTACTCGCTCTGTTCTTTATTAGTTGTTTCGCATTTCTTTTTGGGTCGTTTTTAATTATTTGTCTCTCTTTTCATTTTTGGTAAGTTTTTTCAATCAAAATACCTTTATATCCTCACTTTTATTACCATTACCCCTTTCTTTTTCCTACTTTTTCATTTACCCACAACTCACTACACCTTTTACATACACTACCCCTATTATTTTCATCTTAAAACTCGTGCCAAAACCTAAGAGAACTCATATTTAAGAATGGATGGAGTATTTGATTTGGCATTGTGCATCTTTAAGATTTGTTCACTTAAGCAGAAAAATGGAACAACATGTAGATGTACTGGTGTCTGTGTAGCTAGTATGGGTGAACTATGTTTTTGAATTTTATTTAGAAAAATCCTCAAATTAATTTAGAACATTTTTTGCAGATGTGTTTCATAAATAAGTAAATACAGTAAAAAAAAGGCATAGCAACTACATATTTTCATTTACAATGGAGCCAAAGATTGACTATCTTTTTTGGCTTGAGAGTCGATAAATTATTTGCGCTTCTTTATTATTAAGCAGCAGTAAGTCCATGCAGTCTTTTAACGCGATTTTCATTATGGA
Source organism: Cuscuta europaea (assembly GCA_945859875.1). NCBI lineage: Eukaryota > Viridiplantae > Streptophyta > Magnoliopsida > Solanales > Convolvulaceae > Cuscuta > Cuscuta europaea. The sequence goes on along the minus strand of CAMAPE010000013.1, from coordinate 18,648,617 downwards.
TCATCGAAAAAAACAGTCTCTTTGATTTGCAGCACTGGGGTAATGATGATGATATTTGAAAAAAGGTATGCATGCTATATTTTATATCTTTGACCAAATTTAACAAATATTAATGGGCTAGGAACCTTAACTCGGACAGAAGTGAGAATTAGAGAGAAGTAGTGTTCAAATCATATTGAATGGTTTATGAATATAGATAAAGCGCTATTCAAGTCCAATCTTTTATTTTGTAAACTATATCGTACATCTAATTGTACCGTGTGCACGGTACAAGCGGGCTTTTAGTTGTCGTTAGGTGCTTCGATTGGCATTCGCACTTCGCTCGATGCCCGTCCTTCGCTTCGCCGTACACAGATGGATGACTTGCCACTCGAAACGATCTCTTCTGCTTCAGCTAGCACGCACGCAACACCTCATCCTCCGGCTTGCGCAGAGATGGCAGCTCTGCAGGTTGTATACTCTCGCGCTAATTACATTTCCCCCCTCTCTCTCCGCTCTTTTCCTTTTTATCTTTTTCTTACACAGATTTGGTGAGTTTGGTCGCTTGTTTGCGGCAGGTTAGGTGGAACCTAAGCTATATGTAGTTTTACTAATATGAGTATACACAAATGAAATTTTGATTTTTGATCATAGTAGAGATTTTAATGAGTTTTTGAATTCTTCGATCGCTGCTCATTTCGTAATTTATGTATGCTCATTTGATATTAGTATAATATTCATTTTAAAATGTCATATTCATGCATATTTCAAAAGTATAATATTACATTAAATTTACATATCGGGTCGATACGGGTTATGGTAGATATTTTAATGGAAACCACAACTTTCACTTATATTACCAAGATGTCACTGATCACAGCACAAGTCGGTTGTATAGTAGGTCATACGAACTCATATTATTTATACATACCACTTTGAATCTACAAAGTTTATGTAATTAGATCTTTCCCTATTAAAAAAATATGTTAGATTAATATGTTCTTAAGATGGTTATTATGAGGAAGACGGAATCATCATTTTAGATGTTTTCTCAATCGTGAGAATTTTTACCACTCACAAACACTCTTTTGAAATACATCAAGAAAAAAATGGAGTAGTTGTGTGCAATGGTTAGAATGTACAGGGGCGGCTTTGAGGGCAGTTGGGCCAGGCAACTGCCTTGGGCCTCAACTACCAAGGGGGTCTCCAAAAAATTCTACTCCGATATTAGTATTAGGTGTTATTCGCAGACCGCCAATACACCAAGCGGCAACTGCAAGCAGAAATCAGCTTTATAGTTCACTTTTGACTATTCATCCTTCATCAAAGTTGTAGCTAATGAAGTCTTCTATCTAACACAACTTGCAAAACTAGATTTGAATCATCCAATAAAAATATATGAATAAAATGGTGGAAGGTCGCATTCTGAAATATCAACAGAAGTTGTCTGCCTTCATCGTCTGTTTTCACCTTGCTTCTCTCAGATTCTCACAATGGTGTCTTCATATTATTTGTAGCCCTTGAAGTTGGCTTTCATATGAAATTTGAATCATGTTTTTTTGATGTTCCTAAGAAAAGATATGCTTGAACGATTGACAGAACGTCATCCTGACCGTTGTTTTCAAGCTCTATTCGTCTTCTTTTGATCCCGTAGCCAATTCTAGAGCTGTTTTGTCTTCAAAACTTTGTCTTTAACACCTCACTGATCTCCAATGCTCCTAATCAACTCTAAAATGCTTCTCAAGTCGTCCCTATTGCTTCTCAAACACCGGTGTCAGGCTCCAATTCCCTGATTTTGACTCCAAAAATACCAAAACTCGAACCAACGGCCGGTAAATATGACTTGAGCTTAAAATTGAGACTTATGACACCTTAAAGTTAGGAAAAAACTATCAAAAGCCGATCTCAACACGCATCAACATCCAACACAGACCGCTAATCGGCTACTGTATATATGCCTCACTGCCCGCCGTCGACATGGGTCCTTGGTCAGTGAATCAACTAAGACTCTTCAGCTTTTCTCTCCGAGTCTCGTTCTTGAAGTCTCTTGATACTTTTACAAGTACAAGTTTGCCTTGTGTTTTGAATAAGTTTGCATTTTAAAATTTATCCTTTTGAATATTACAAACATTATATCGTGGACTTTGAATATGCTTTTTTCATAAGGCGATTTTTATTCAATTTATCTGATTTTAAAAGTGATTTGTACATAGTAAATATTTTTCGTCTGGGGCCTCCAAAATGCTTAAGCCGCCTCTGAGAATGTATAGTGCATTTTACATCTTTAACCAAAATTAGAAAAATTAATTTAAATATATGTAGCGTTACTATTGTACAGATGTATACACTCGAGTCATTTAGTAATTCTTTACTTGGTGTATTAATATCAGACGGACTTTTTTACTAATTTATTATCTTTTTTTGAAAGGCTAAATGTACTATCTTTGATTAAATTATACAATAGTACAAAAAAGGTAGGAAATACTATTCTGACTGAATCTGTTGAGCATTATTCCAACTAATTTTCATATATTTTTTATTCTATTAATGAAATATATTTTAAATGGAACATTCTAATAAAAAAATTCAATCACTTCAAGCATATTTCAACAATTTTAAACAAATTCAGGCTATTCACCCAACTCCCAAACAGGCTCTCCATGTTTTATGTGATTATGATTAGACATGGAACCGGGTCAACCCGGGTCACTCCTGGCCCGGTCAGTCCCGGTTCTAAATAAGTGAAGTCCGGTATCGATCATGTTTGGTCAGAACTGATTTCGGTCCTAGACCAAACAGTACAGCAAATTATACCGTGGGATCGGCCCACCGTGTGCACGGTGTGCCGATCCCAAACGGTGCCATTTTATTAATAAAAAACAGTAATATTCTCCGATCGTAAAGCTATCGTGCCCTAGCAAATTCGATTTGGAGCCGGAAGAAGCATCTGGATTTTGTGGATCCTGATTCTTGATGAGCCGTCGTCTCCTACCAAACCATCTGCAAACAGAACTCCATCTCAGACTTCTCAGTTGCTCTTATTCTCTTCTGCACGGAGAAAAACCAATATTAAACCTGCCATGACAATAGCCTTCAAGCAACAACCACCTTTACCCACGAGAGTGGCATCTATCTTGTTGTGGCTGCCAATAACTCCACCTGTGGGCTGCGGGCATGTGGCCCCTGACACCAGATGAAGATTTGAACTTTAGCTTCCTAACGTTGAAAAGATGATCGGAGTTACATTAGAACTTCGTTCAAGAAGTTACATTTTACTCCGTACATACTAGTGAGTTACATTTTTACACAACGCAAGTTACATGTTTCATAACATGAGTTACATCACTATATAACCTCTTGCTATTGAAAAAAAAAAAAAACATAGTTCACATGTATTTTAGATGCGGAAGTGTAATTTTTTTGTAAAAAAAATTATGGCCTAGATATAAAAAATAAAACATATTCACCATTTGCATAAATAATTGAGCAATTTGACTCTTTTTTCATTGTTTAGGTGTTTTTATTTCTTATGCTTCGTATTGGACAAGTTACATTTCAATTGACCTGCGAATACATTTCTCATCAACGTGAATTACATTTCTATACACGTGAGTTACATCATTCGTGCTACCGGAACAAAAAGAAAAAAACAGTTACTGTTCACGCGTGTACTGTTCACGCAAATTTTTTAAAAAAAACTTGTGCAAAACTACGTCATTTTGGGGGTGGAGCATGATGCTCACCGTGGGATAATCCCACGGTATACGAACTGAAACAGTACCGGTCCCGAGTCGAACTCAAGTCGGTACCCACCTATTTAATACGGAGTAATTTTTTAAAAAACTTACCGTTTGGCCCGGACCGGGACCGGTCCCAAAAATTCAAGCCCAAAGCTCGACCCTTTTCTACCACAATCCAGGTACCGGGCCAGTACCGGTACCAAAAAACTAGTCCTTAGCCGGTACTAACAAGACTGGTCCCAGATCAAGCTGCCTGGACCCAATCGATCCCTAATTATGTTAGGAAGAAGTCAAGTACAACGTATATTTTATATACTACGGTCTACGTATTTGACAAAAATATACGGAGTATCATTTTACTTTGAGAGTTTGAGTCTCCCATATTATGTGTTCAGGCGTTCAGCTCTTGGTACTATTTAAAATTTTCAATTGATAATCAATTAGGATATCCATGAAGTGATGAAACTAATAAATAAACACATTTCAGTTATAAGGCAGTACTTTATTACCCCCCGTCCCCTTAACTTTGTCTCGTTTTACCTTTTTCGTTCGTCCCATTAAGTTTGTCTCACACCATATTTGGTAATATTTAAGTAATTAGAATTCATTCTTACTTTATTCACACTTTATCAATTCAATATCAACACACAATTCTATTTTTTCTTAAAAACCACACCACACCCCTTTGTCCCAAACTTAGGGGGACGGAGGTAGGCATGGACTCAATTCGGGCAGGGCCGGGCCTCAATCAAGTTCCAACCGGGCTTTTTTGGAGAAATGAGGCCCGGAAACCGGCCCGGGTAGCTCCAGGCCCGGGTTAGGCCGGTTCACCCAGCGGTTATCGGGTACCCTATTTTCTAAGACCCAAACAGGCGTGGGTTAGGGAAGTTCGAAGTGATATGCTTCTTCTGGGGTTGGATGAGGACATGACTTTGGAGAGAACTAAGTGGAGGGCGAGTATTCACGTGAAGGAGTGATCTTGATAATCTTTTTTCCCTCATCTTTTTTATTCCTAATTTTTTTTATCCTTATATATATATAAGCATTATTTGCAGCCTTTTTATTTTATCATTTATATATATATATTCATCTTTTTTTATATTATATTTTCATAATAGCTTATCTTTTTATCTTTATTCCTTCTTTTCCTTTTGGTTGTGATATCATGTATCGATTCATGTTAGCCGACCCCAATATCTTTTGGGACTAAGGCTTGGATGTTGTTGTTGTCTAATTACTTCCTATCCCCACCCCCCACACCCCTCCAAAATACTCAGCCCAACCTATTTACCTTTTAAAAATGTGAAAAACAAAAAAAAAATGGCATGAACCGGCTGAGCCAGTTCATGATTTGGGAGGCCCGGGAGCTGCCCCTCTACAATGTCGGGCCGGGTGGCCCAAACCGGGTACCGGGCCGGTCCGGGCCGTAACAGTACCGGTTCGGGCTGGTTAACCCGGCCTGAGTCCATCCCTAGACGGAGGTAGTATTAAATACTCCATAATAGATGCACAAGTCCCAAAATACAACTTTATCGTAATATTGAGAATAGTTTGAAGTGGCTCAAGTGTTGGGTCCTCGATCCTCATACAAACATAATACACAAACTACATTGCATTAGTTGTACTAGGAAGGATGGCTAGAGTGTTGCACAATTATTATAATTAAAAAATCATATCATAGATGTTAAAGGGACAGCAAGGCAGGATTTGTCATCCTACACCAATACAAACAAGAATAAAGCAAATTCTGAATCAACTAAGGTGAATCTGAGGGAGTAAGTTGGGGCATAAATAAATGTACAGAAATGTCCTAAATATGGTCCAAAGAAGGAAAAGAATTAGGCCTCAGTGTAACTTTACATCAACTTTTAGCGCTGTTGTTGCAGGAAAAAAAACCTTGTATAAACTACTGCTACTATATCACCTAGATGGAGTCTCACATGGCTGCTGACTATTCAACGCAGAACTTGAGGGAATGGAAGGTAGAGATCCATTATCTTGAGAGGTTGAACTGCCCCACTTCGGCTCAGCATCTGATGGCTCGATCACGTGTACTGTGCCATCGCTCATCCCGAGAGCAAATTGGTATGGATCTGACGGGTGTGCCGCAATCACTGCAGGAAAGGCACACCCGCTGCTGCTGTGATATTATTAAGGTCCATGTCAGAACTTGGATCAAAGTGGTATTTTACATTGATCTGTTTTTTTCTTGCCATTACGGCTGCAGAAAGTCTCATCTCATTATGTTAGGTAGGTCTGATGAAAATTGTCCCGAATCCGGTTCCCATAAAGGGTGAAATAGGAACATAAACTGGTATATACTCGGTTGGTCGAGTTCTGATTCTCAGGTTGGTTCCGGTCCAGTTACTTTCATTAGCATTCTTTTTCCTTTCTATAGGCGCTTCTCTGAGGTCACTCAAGTGGACCACAAGTTAATTAGGCCAAACTACACTAAAACAAATATGGAGTATAATCTATTAGCTAGTTCAAGCCAAGATCTCAAACAAATATTCTCTCTTTAATTTCTTAAGGCAATACACTCTAATGCCATGGTGCAAACATACCCTTACTTTCAATGGAAAGTAAATGAAAGAGGGAAGATGGTAAAGGGGAAATTAAATTCCGGTATGACCCCATATCAGAGAAAGTAACAATACCTGCCAATAGATGTAGACATGTAAGCAGATGATGCAATTCGACACCGAAGCCTGAACGTGTCTGCATCAAATATTCCAATTGCACCATCGGAGAATCCGGCTAGCACTAACATACCATCACATGAATATATCGCACTTGAAATTGCCGCAGAAAGTGACTCCCTCGGATACCACTGCAACATAAGCTATATAAGTGAAAGAACTAATGTGAAGTACTATTGCTATTATTATTACATTTTCTGGAAGTGGCAGAATTCCACCCAGACAGAAACTTACCGAACGCATACACTCAAGTTGAGTATCATAAATTGAAATTTGGCTTTCATGAACTACAAGGATGTGTGATTGATCATTATGGAATTGAACTCTTGTATCTCCAACTACTGAAGTGGGGTGTCCAGGTGGTGCCTGTATGAGCCTTGATTTTTTCTTTTCCCATCCATCGATGTGCCAGATACATAGCTGCATATAGAACAAGAAAAGCATGACATTATTTCCTAGACTACGAAAAACAACAAGTACAAAAGTTAACCAGGCACCAAGATAATTAACTACAAGAATATCCTCTTTTTTTGTTTTTTAGATTATATATCTGCAATTGAGATTGGTTCTCACTTGTGCATCTGCCCCAGAAGAAACCAGCACATTCAAGCTCTGAGAAAATGCAAGCCCTGTGATCCGTTTTTGATGACCCTTGAGCTTGGTTTTAACCTATGGGAGATGAAAGAGAGAACAAGATAATGATACCATAATCCAACTCTAGAGGCAAAAAATTAATCAAGTTCAACAACCACCTCTGGAATTAACAAGAAAATCTCCCAAAGAATAACAGCAATTAAAAAATCTAAAACTCACAGCATGATTTTGAAATATATTACTTTTTCGGTACATAGGGAAATAAACCACAGTGATGATTGGTGTATAAATGAAGAATGCCTCTTCAAAAAGCTTACCTCATCAACCCTGACATTGTATATTTGTATGGTGGAGTCTTCCATTCCCACAGCAATAATGTTATTGTCCTGAGGGTGAAATGCCAAATAGGTGGCAGCAGGAGGTGGTGGCATGAAAGTTGTCATGACCTGACAAGATAATATGCCTTGAACTTGGTTAAAAAGAGCATTTAAACATGTTTGGACCACCAAATAAACAAGCTAGCACAAACTGCAGCATTACAAATGCAAACGAACATGAAAGTAAAGGGCAGTAAGAGGCATACCTTGAAGGTCATCATGTTAAAGAGGGAAACTTTCCCACCAGAAGCAGACATGACATAAGAATCATTCTTAGATAAAGCAATGCATGAAGCAGGCTCTTCAGCTGATTTTACATCACTTAAATCATTTGACATGAGAGCTCCACTGCTTGGCTGCCATAATTGTGGTACAGCCGAAGCAGAAGACTAAAAGAAAAGAAGAAAAATAATAAGCCAAACAATCATAATGAATAAGAAACAGGGGTGAGCAGGAAAACAAAAATAGAAATCTAACCTTTCCGGACGGGTTACGCTCATTTCGCTGCCACTTCCAAAGCTTATGAACACCATTGGAACCTAGTGCCAGCAGCGCAAGTCCAGTATTTGTATACAGCAGCCGCACAACCTAGGATTGCAACTTTAGCGTCTTAGCTCAAGTATGTTCATGTTCTCAAGGGATCCAAGAATTGTGTGCGATTAAGTGAAATTCCTTCCATCCCATTTTATGTTCAAATTATGAGGTTCCGACGTAGTTAAATTTAGATCTCCCATAGTAATACTCCCTCCGTCCCAAAATTATTGTCCCACTTTCCTTTTCGGTCCGTCCCGAAATAATTGTCCCGTTTCTAAAACTTCCTTATTTGGTAAACAAATCTATACCAAATAGTGTCAAACAGTGCAAAACAGTGTCGCTACAGTGCCAAACAGTGTCGCTACAGTGCCAAACAGTGGCGCTACAGTGCCATTTTCTTAATTTGTGTGAAAAAACAAACGGGACAATAATTTTGGGACGGAGGGAGTACTAAATAATTCAAATTAGCATTAATAGTTAAGATTTACATATTTAGAAGTTGCGCAAATGTTCTATAGAACCATAAAAGCTTAATTTGAATATGTTAAAAATTCAATAGAAAAAAATAAAAGAAAAAAGGAAACAGGTTAGCCGCACGAATACTGAATGTGACAAAAGAAAAAGAGGATAAAAGTTAAGCGATGAACCAGTTAGATTCCTACATACCTTGTTTGCAGTCAAAGGATCAGGCAACCTGAGGGATTTAAGTTGAGAAGATTCAGCTATGTCGGGGAGCTTCCAGCTTTTAACTTTGTCACCATTGTCTACAGTCCTAGGTTTTACATCAGAGATCCTGCTGCTTTCAATGGTGGCCTATAATTATTATCAAGTTACTAGAAGATCCAAATAAAAGGAAAGAAATTGCAAAACTAAATAGGTGGTGTGTAAAAGGATATAAAAAACCAACTGACCAGATTGCCGATGGACATGGATTGCTGAACTCTGTCACCACGTTCCAGCATTGGAGCTACTGAAACAGGCACATTGGAAATAGGACCTAATGATCCCCCACCAACTGAAGGCTGCAAGGGATAGTTTATAAGGTAACTAAAATTAAATTCTTGAGCTGCTAAGTGAATCGTATCTAGATTCTAGAGAAGTGACTCACATATGGAAGAAATTACTTGATCAATTTACTAAAAGAAATAATGAGATTACTTTGATATTGACAGCTTCAGAAAGACCACGGGTTCCCTCAAGTGGCCTACTCTCTAGCATCCTTAGCACACGTTGCCCATCATTATTTGCCAATATCTTGATTCCATTGTCACTCGTTGTAACAGCCAGTAAAGACCCCTCCTTATTGAACCTTAGTCTAGGGCTGGCCTGCACAAGGAATACCATATATGGAGCTTGTTCAATATTTTGAGCATTTACTAGAAGCCGATTCTCATAAGAAAGGGATACTCACTGGCAATCCACCATCCGCATCAGTAGATGTAAGCATATTTATGTTTTCCATATCCCAAAACTTTATCTGAAACTCATCTCCAGCAGCTAAGAAATGATTTCTTGTTGTGTCAAATTGTACAACTCCTAGAGAACGCTTCCTGAAGCCAGAGTAGGTCCTCTTGATAGCTCCTTCACTCTCATTCCACTCAACAAGGTATGATTCGCCTTCTTTGCTTGTTCCACATGAGAAAAGTCTGAAGGGGAAATGGGATTGATACACAAAAGGCTACTAGTTAGGAATAATCCTATAATGCATCCCCAATTATGGAAGCATTCTGCTGATCGACAGTGTGAAATTGTCATTATATGCATAACAGTATAGAAAGACACTTGAGAGATTATATAAAAAAAAAATATTACTCAATATTCAAACGGTCAAGCTAAAGCCTAAGGCATCTTCTTAATGTAAATATATACCAGCGAGAAGTATAATTATACGTAAATTCAGGAAATTTTGGAGGCCGTAACCCTCACAAAAAGAAACACTTGCTTCCATATCTAACTTGTGGGACAGTATTTTAAATATCAATAATCTCAACTGGGAAAGTAGTTATCAAGTGGTTATACATTCACATACCAAAGATGAACTGGAGCTGGCAGTGGCATATTCAAGGTTATCTTAGATTCCTAGAAAAAGTGTTAAACTGGCACCTTTGGCTTTTCATATTGCAGTCCTCTTCTCACTAGTGTTCTAAAGAGTATCTGGCACGCGATATATATTAGCCTAGCACCCAAGGGCCTAGGCAAGGATTTGGCAGCACCTAGAAAGTGTGCATTCTTATGAATATTTTCTCATGTACGCTTGGCAACTTGTATAGTTTACAACGTTTGAGTTCAAAAATATTCTCCATCTGTTCTCAAGTATAACAAACATTTTTTATCTAGAGCAGTTTTTTATTAAAATAAGTAAAATAGTCCATTCTTTCTAATAATACCCAGTAAATGTTCCCCAGCATTTACCCCACTTAAGGGTGGTTTTCCAACTGGGTAAAAAAAGTAAAATAGAGTCCATTTGACCAAATTGTCCCTAAAGTGGGGCCAATTGAGTCGATAATTTCAAAAGCTAGTGGTGTCCAAATTAGAAAAGCACATGTTACTTTGAGAGGTATCAAAAGGAAAGTAGGACATATAAGTGGGACAGAGGGAGTACTAATTTTATATTTAGATGATAAGATCTAAGTTATGGAGCTAACAAAATATAATCTAAACCTATGTTTTAAGACCCAAACGTCTCATACTCTCATATGTATGAATACTTAAACGAGTCTTTTCAGAACTTTTTTGTCCCAAAAAACAGTACTGTTTTAAAAGTAAACTTTATATTATAAGTAAAGCTATTGTAAAGGCAGCAGCAAGGGGTCATTTTAGTCAACTACTCCAAACAACCTGGAAATAATTTTACAGGTATAAGCACGCGCAGCTATTCATAACTTGTAAAAAGTTGTAACTTGATTGAGTAGGCTAAATATAAAAAGGCGTACATTAGTCAAACATGAATCATTTTGGAACATTTATTGCAGCAAAAACAGCTATTGCTATTATTATTATTAAAAGATAACGTAGATAACCCTAAGAGACATATAATGAAGTTTGGATGATACTGTATCATAGATTCATAATCCAAACACATTTTCTGCACATAAATTTTACATGTACATGGATGCATAGAAAGGAATACTTCATACTTCCTCTGTATTTTAAAGTTTTCTACACTTTCCTATTTGGGATGTATTTAAAAGTTTGCTACACTTTCCCATTTTGGTAAATTTTTCCTTTAAAAATACTCAATTACCCTTACTTTTTCTACTTTTTATCTTCTCTTCCTACTTTTCCAACTTCTTTCCTACTTTTTCTACACTTTTCATTACCCCTACTAGTTCCCCCCTTAAGTATTGTGTCAAAGCCTAATATAGTGAACTTTTAAATACAGAGGGAGTACACATACATAATCAACAGATGAGACAAACTCTTCATGGAATAGATCTAACAGCACCAACTTTTTAGCATACCTTGTACCATCGGCGCTATACGCCATTGTTGTGCACCAAAGTCCGGGTGCATCATAATCCACTCGTGATCCCATGCAATCATAAAGCCATGCTTTTATTTTACCATCAATCGCAGTTGAGAATATGAACTGCAATAGATAAAACACTAGTCTTTAATTTTACTTCTTTATCGCAACAGATATTACTTAAGCACTCTGGTCAATTTAAGGCCGCAACACAGTGAGGGAAGAAAAACAGACTGCAGCTAATCAAGATATTTGAGTCCGCAATATCCATATAATAGAAGCAAAGTAACGAGCTCAGAGAATTGCCTGAATGCTCTCTTTATAGTGAGGACAGACTGAATAGACTGGAGCTTCATGCCCTTCAAACATGTGTAGTCTACGACCAGCTACAGCATCCCAAACCTAATAAAGAAAGCATGAAAAGAGAAGGATCAATATATACATAAACATATATAGACATATATATAGATCACATATGTACTTATGTAGAGAAAAACTCCCTGGTGCCAAATCAGCACTACACTGACAAGCTTTGATTGATTGTACATTGGATTAAAAAGTGGAAAATACAACCAATTAAAGGCTTTTGGCAGGGTGCCAATTCGACACCAGAGCAACTCCATATCGACAAACACATATGTATATAATTAAATTATATGTATGTGTGTGTATATAAATTGAAGGTTCACACCTTAATCAACCTGTCATCACCACAAGTGACTATGCAGAGTTGCTTATTTGGATAGGCAAATGCAATATCGTTAACTCCGCCATTATGAGCATCAATCTGCAAAGTCCAAAGAGTCAAAACACGGTTCCTGATATCAAATATACATTAGCAACCAGACGACACAGTGTGTAGAAAGGTATGAAAGGGGGGATGAGGTTCTTAGGCTTACTTCTAAATGTTGTCTTAACTCTCCTGATGGACTGTATGTATATATTTGAACTATATGCTTGGAGAAAGCAACACCTAGAGAAGAAACATAATAACACAAATTCCAGAAGACCAGAACATATTAATTTCATATAATGAACACATTATTGATGTAGAAAAGGACAAATCTTTCTAACAAGAAGTCATACCAAGTATAGCCCCATCCGGGCCCCATACACATCTATTGACAGATACAGATGCATCTTTCACCAATGCTGTCTGGATGATAAACAATCAAATTGTATATTAGGTGGAAATACCAAATTGTTACTGAATTGACACGATTACATTGTCCATTACTCTATTGATGAATATACGTAATCTGCAGACTCAGAACTGATGATCTTTTTACCCATGTAATAATGTATGCACAATTACAAATGGTATCCTTTGTTCAAATAACTTATTATTTTAAAGACTAGAGAAGGCCATACAGACCCACCTGCAAAGGCATTGAACAGGCTGAGAGATTCCACATATTGAAGTTCTTATGTGCTAACCTTTCCCGAGAACCAACCTCCCAAATACTTATGTCACCAACATTTGTTCCAACTACAAAATCAACAGCCAATGAATAATCATCAATAAAAGTATGAATAAAGATATGGGCAGGGTGAGGGTTTGGCAGTGGTCCAGTATATAATAAAATATCCAAAGTTGTTGATGGCGAGGAATGGCGCATGCACCATATGGCGAGAAAACCCTCCATCGCCATGAAAAGTCCTTATGATGACAGCCATACACATGGTGGTGCCATATTTGCACTATCGTGATGGCAATTGCGCCATAATATTAAGCAAATCTGAACCAGTTTACTTTGATTTTTGGGCTTTTGGCCCTGCTAAATACTTAAATAATCTGTCATGCCATAATATTAATAAATCCCTAATAACAAATTAATATGTTAGCCCATTATATTAACAAAGATAGGTATAATGGTTTAAGGTTTAAGGTAAATGAAAGTCTGAAACATCATGTACACTATCGTTTTCCAGTTTTTTTTAACGTGGCATCAATTTACCCTAACCAAAGTGGCATACTAGCATGCATTTATTTCCAAAAGACAGAAGCTTATGTGAAATTCATAATTTCATATCAAATAAGACACTCCTCCTTCACCACTTCCTGGTATTAACCTGTAATCAACTTATCAAATATCATGATATGTTACTTTATTATAAAGTTAACTGAGCGTGTTTTGGTATGAATGTTGGTATTCAACTTTTTTATCATGTTTTAGTGGTTGGGTGATAGCATTATAGTGTCTATAATTCATATTTTTAGTTATTTTGTCACGTGGCGACGCCATAATTGCGCCATCGCCATGGAAAAATGCCTTGGAGCCATGGATGTTGCCATGTGCCATGACAACTATGAAATTATCTGAAATTTACCCATAAATCATCTCACCCTCACTTATTCATTCGGGGTAAATTTCAGTTAATTTTACCATTGCCAACACCATTCCATAACCCTCTCTTCTTACATACTCCGTATATTATTATCCTAAAATTATACAGCTTTGGTCCCATACAGTTTGTTCCATTTTACCATTTTAGTCCATCCCAAGAAGTTGGACCCATACCATAATTGGAAATACTTATGAGGCTCAGATTACTCCATTCTTTATAATTTTAATGCAAGTCATGATATTTCCTCATCCTTGGTCAGTGCGATACGTCTCTTTGTCTCACACACAATGGGACGGGTGGATAGAGTAATTACATTTAAAGTCGATTGAGTGTTCGGCTTACAAGAATAATTCAGAGAATACACATATCAGCAAATTATGTAAGTAGCATCATAGATCAACCTAAAAGAATAGTCTGTTGTTGGGGATGGAAGTCCATGCTCATTACATTGGATCCTTGGCTAAGATTCCGCACAACAGTTTTGGGAAGATCGTCTGGAGAGTACATATTTGGTGGATGAGTTGAGCCAGAGAAAGATACCTAGAGATCAATATAGAGTATGCTGATCAGGATTATGAACCTACACGAGCAAGATATTGAAAAAGATGTATATTGTCTTTTAGAAACCATCATTTATGCACAAGGCACACCTCATCAGATTGGCCAGATCGAATCCTTTTCATCAGATGCTCAGAATCAGCTGTTTGGTAGTCCATTCCATGAACACCTGGAGGGGTCCTAGGATGTTTAAGGAATGCAGCTACACCCAATTTTGAAGGCAAGAGGACATCAGAAAATTGCAAAGCTTCTCCAAAAACATCAATCATTGCTACAAAAAATAGACTGAGCATTTACAGACAACTAACCGGCACCAGGAGGTTGCACGATTCCTGGAGGGCCCTGGGCAACTGCAGCATGAGGCATTGATGGACTTGCACTTGTCATCCATCCAGCAATTGCACTTGGAGAAGGAGAAACAACTGGCTGGAAAGGCTGCAATGGATATCTCAATGCTTCAAACAAGTGGGACCCTATATGTCATAGGTTTATAGTAACATATAAATGGGTATTTTCTTACACTATGGATTCCAAGTGGAGGAAAAGCTCCAGGTTTTGGAATAGGCCCAAGAAGAGGAGTATTAGTAGGTGGGGGAGGCCGAGCTCCATTGCTAGAAGCACAAGTATGATCAGTAAAAAGTGTTTTGATATCAGGGTTTGACCGTGGATTCTTGCAAAGCTGATGTTGCCAGTTAAGGCTGAAATTCAAAGACATAAACCTTAACACATCAGTAGCATATTATCAATTAGTGTAAGAATGTGGGTCTCTAAAAAATAGAAATTAAAGATACATGGAAACAAATATGGAGTACACTATCAAATTATTAGTCTGATACCTCTGATTTATCAAAGTCCGCAATCGAGAAGCTTTGAATGAAGGTAATGCGAGCTTGTCACGGAACAAAGGATTTGCTTCTATAAGCTTTTTAAGTTCAACCAACATAATATTCCGTGCAGACTTTGTGTCCCCATATTTGGAAAGCTGCTCATTCTGTCTAGAAAGACAAATACAAGAAACCATTAGAAGTATATACAATACTGAGGTGGATAACTGTGAGGTCAAGAATGGTACCTAAAGTTTTCAAGTGTCAGTAATTGGGTAATCTCCTTGAAAAGGTCTTCATTGAAGGAGGCAAAAACTTTGAGATCCTTTACAAGAATATCGACAGCTTTTACTCGATCTTGCCTGAGAAAAAGTTGATCAGTTACAGGTGATAAAAACCTCCAACATCCAATTATGAATGGACAAAGAACTCACTTGTCCAGAGCTTCAAGATATTTCTGCTTTCGTATTTCAAAGAAAATCTTCATAGAATAACGGTTATCCTCAACCTTGGTAAAACCACTTAAATAGCGCTCTACTTCATCCCACTCACCAGCTTGAACTTGTTCCTCAAAGTATTTCATATTGAAGAAAAACCCAGATTCTTGCTCCAATCTAGATATTAATAAATATAATATCAACAACCCAATGTTAAAAATGTTGCAACAGAAAAAATCCAGCTTTACTCACATACATTAGAAAATGAGAAAATAAAAAACTAAGTTTCTACTTTTTATTAAGCGGACACGAAAACAAGCAAAAAATAATGGACAACTAGTCTTTAGGGACTTAGGGTTACCTATATACACATTCACAACTAACATTATAATTCAAAGTGCACTTCTCTGTGCATCATACACAGTGAAGTCAGAAGTGACTTACTTATGGACTGTCTCTTTGAATTTCTCCTCATCCAAGAATTGTAGGATTAAGAAAACCAGTTCCCTACTCAAGGAAGACATGGTCACAGCTCCGGAAGTCCCTAGCCACTCCAGTGCAAATCTTTGGCTTCAAACCTGGAAATAAAGGGAAGATATGCAGTTTGAATGCACGCAGCACACCTTTAAAGAAAATGGGGCTCCTAATCCCAGAATCATGAAACCCCTAAAAAATTCTGCATTAGGCTTCACAGATCACCTACTTAATGTAGATCACTTCGTTAAAAGAACTATACTTATATCAAGGAAACCATAGTTAGCATCATGGAAATGCCCTGCATATTCCACTTCGCCAATGCTAAAGCTACTACAACCACAAAGAGTAATTCACTAAGATTTAGTTCCAGCCAGAATCATCTTATTTATCTCTTTCAACAAAGTCACCAGACAAAGGTTGCCATCTTCTCATTCAGCAGAAAACAGCAGGGCAAAGTATAAGTTCTTTCCACTTCATACCCCCTCCCCCTCCACACTCACCTCGCCATGCATATCCTCCCCCAACCAACTCAAATTAATGCCTCCGATCCCCCAACAAGAAAAGTTCAAAACTTTCTTGGGAAATGAGCTCCAAGGTTTGCCAAAAACATCAAATTCAAAAGCACAATAAAGCATACATATTAAACAATGGCAGGGTATATGAATGCTACATATGTTTCCTCGTTTTCATTCAAACTCACAACAGTGAGAGCAAAATGGAGCTGGTTTCAGATCTGGTCATTCAAGAAATTGAAACCAAAGAGCACTTTTCGAGGGTAAAGGCGGCCTTACAACGCAAAAGCTAGGGTTTATTTCTGTGGTGAACGGGGAAACTACTCAAAGGAACCTCCTTTCACCCTTTACTTTTGCTGCAGACAACTACCCACTACTTCTGTCTTCCCCTTCTCTGTACTCGCACTTTTCTTTTCTCTCTCTATCTCTCTATATATAGATAGATGTGGCTTTGATTATTCGTCCCTCTCGAACCGCTGAGCTTTTATAGGATGGGCTTTTAAACATTTCACGCTCTCGCTCTCTCTCCTAGTACTCCACTAATCCTGTCTCAAATTCTCAGAAATCAGCATCGTGAAGAGATAAAGTCGCATGACTGTGAGTCTGTGACCCTGTGACTGTGACCGAACTATCTCAAGCGTGTCGACATTGCATTTGCTATTACAGCGTCGCCGAGTTTAATTTTGTTTTTGTTTCTTCTATATACGGCACATTTATAGTGGATCAAGAAATGGAAACACTCATATCCAATTCAATTATCAACTTTTTAAACACTCGTACTCCAATTCAATTAGGAATTATACTTTACGATATGCGGAAAATCGTGTTCGATTCAATTCTGAACTTTGATTTGATTTCACTCTATTTTGATATAATCTCATCTCTACTTTGATTTGATTTCACTCTATTTTGTTATAATCTCATCTCTAGTTGAATTCTTTTTATTAAATTTTTTAGAATTAATGACCGGTATATTACTATCAGGCTTTTGGGATCCAATTATATGAGTAGTTTGGGATTTTCCAAAAATGTGACTCCTCATTAACCGTAATCCTTCGGACACCACACGTTTTCGTCGCCTTCACCAAGCCAGCCCCCATCTGGCCAGAGCAAGCTCCTTCTCAGTCCGCCGCAGCCCCCATCCGGCCAAAGCAGCCTTCTTCTCTATCCGCCGCAGCTCCCATCCGGCTAGAGCAGCCTACTAGTGCACTCAGGTAAGTCATCGTCCTTGTCACAGTTCTGATTCTCCCCTCCCCCTCCCATGCGCAATCTGCTTCTTCTCCCCCTCCCCTGCGCAGTCTGCTTCTTCTCCCCCTCCCCTGCGCATCTATTCGCACCATTTCTTGCCAAAAGGCCAGCCTCACCTCCACCTCACCCCAACCTCGCTGCGCCTCAGACTATCCGCACAGGCCGCCTCCTCAACCTCGCCGCACACGCCCCCTCCGCCTCAATCTCGCCTCGCCTCGCTTAAGCCTCATCGTACAGACCAGCTCTGCTCGCCTCGCCTCACTTCATAGGCCGCCTTCGCCCCGCCTCGCCTCAGATGGATGGATGGTCAGATCTGAGATGACGACCAACAATGGCCAGATCTGGGGATGGGGTGGTTGAGCTTGGCTGTCGAAGGTGGGGCTGGGTAGCAGTAGGGGGCTAGGGTTGGAATCTGGTTTGTAGAGCTAGGGCCGGGGAGGGGCCGGGGATTCGATGGCGGTTGTGGACGGAGAATGGGCAGTGGAGCGGCGGTGATTGGGGACGAGAAAGGGCGGCGGTGGCAGCTTTGGCTAGGTAGCAGGTTGGGCAGAGTGTTGTTGGCGGCGGCAGGGCGGCAAAAAACTTTTCCGGTGGCGGCGTCACTGAAAAATCCGTATGGCGGTGTCACTACGGCGGCATCACTGTAGCGGCGTCACTGTGGTGGCGTCACTGTGGTGGCGTCACCGAAAAATCCATGTGGCGGTGTCATTGTGACGGCGTCACTTTTGCATGTCACTATGGGTCGGTCTCCCGGCGGTGGTCTCCGGCCGGCGGTGGTCACCGGTGTGTGGTGGTGGTTGAAGTCACTGCGTAGCATGTCACTATGGCGTGTCACTATGACGTGTCACTGTAGCAGCAGTTAAAATTATTAAGTTTTTCCTAATATATGACCTTGTTAATCACATTTTTGTCAAAATTTAAAAGTAATCACTTTTTTGGAAATTTACTCTAACTTAGTAATATCTAGGGGAAACCCCCAATTTTTTAAGCGTGTTCTTCATCAAATGTATATTATCTCTACAAAATAATAGCTACAAATTCAATCGGGAATGCAGTTAAATAAATTATTGAAATATACTTCATTTTATATATATAAATAAAGCGCAATATGTTTCAATAATTTATTTAATTGACTTTTCAATTGAATTTTAAAATGAGGTTTTATGAAGTGATGGAGATAATCTACACTTGAATGAAGAACATGCTCAAAAAATTCCATTAGGAAGGGTCCCAAATGGCGTTGGTTAGATGGCGGATCCTGTGAGACCAACGTGACGAAATCATTCCTCATGTAAATATATTTCTTCTTTTGATAATGTTTTCATTTGAATTGAATTTAACCTCACATTAGGGGTGGCTGCAATCATATAGGTGAAGAGTGGAAATGTAAAATAATCATTTCATATTCATATGATGTTTAATCATATAAAAAGAGTAGAGGGAATGTTATATTGTGTCTAAAACGCACCGTACAATTTACCTTAAATTAATCATAATGTATTTAATCACAAGACACTGAAGTGATCTTTTCGTCTAGCTAATACATACTCCTTATAATTGATTATAACATTCATAAAACTTTTTCTTGTGTTTTCTAACCGATTATAATATGTGTATTATGTTATAGGTAACATCTTTGAATTGAGATGAAATTCGAACTCTTAACTTTCTCTTTAGGAGTGTACAGTGACTTGGCAATATTCATGATGGAGTATATGGCACAGGGACCCCCGGCCCACATACTTTCACTGTCACAATCAGGCCCAACAAGCCCAAGCGGGCCAAGCCCAGCGGGATGGAGCTCTAAGCGGCCCACAATACATGAAGGGGTGCCTTCGGCCCCATGGCCGAAGGCTACCAGTGACGGAATTGGGCTCAGAAACATCACAGGAGAACAAGTCTGGAAAACCATGCCTTCGGAAATTGGAGCCCTCGGCACCATGAGGTCCCTGGTACGCAGAGCCTTCGGACTGTCATCTACAACCGAAGGCTGTCTCCTCGACAGAATCTCCCATCCACATGCGCTGGATCACCGTACCAAGTACAAACGTCGCATCCAACCACCGCATTTAATGCGGCCACATGCGAATGTCAGTGCCACCCCGGTTGAGGTGACCCCTCGACCGCTAGAATGCTGACACGTGTCCCTATCTAGCATTTATTGCTGCTATAAATAGCACCCCTTTCCCCCATCGTAAACCACGCTCAATACAACTCGAATACACATTCGAACCCTTTATCTCTCTTATTTACTTGCTCTGACTTCTCTCTAGGTTACTCCCCGCAGTAACCCCTCGGATAAACTACCCCCCGTGTACATTATCCATCATTTGGTGCTCTCGTTGAGAGGTCGAACAATCAAGTAAGAAACCCTCCCCTTCAGCTCAAAACACCTATCGAAATGGGAAGAACCACCCGTGCTCAGTCCAAGAACCTTGAGGACAACAACCTGGCCCTCGGTGAAGTCAACGCCCCCGGAGCCTCTAACAAGGCTCCCGAGGGCGGCGTCATCACTGAGTTGGAACAGACTGCTGTTGACCTGCGCCTTCAGCTTCAGCAAATGCACCCGATGCCCGTCTTGGCATCGAAACCCGAAGGAGGGACCGGAGCGAAAATCAAGTGAGCCCTCCAGTTCTCACCATCGACGTATAGTCGGCATTCTCTGCCTTCATCCAAACACTCACTCAAAACACAGATGCCTTCGGCACGCTGGTACCACTTCAGCCGCAGGTTGGGGAGAACGCCATTCCTCCCCCTCCTCCGCCCCCCTTCGTGAACCCTATCCTTCGGCTAGGGAACAACGAGGGGGTCATGGCCCAAGACACCACGTCCCAGGAGGTCCAATCCCGGGACCAACGCGAGGCGAATATAAAGAGACCTCGGACCTCCGCCCTCGTGAGGCTTGGAAGAGCGCAGGATCGCCGAGGGGTCCAAGACCGCCTTGGTGTGAAGGCACTCCAAAGACCCCAAGAGAGCGGGGGGTCAGTATCGAGGGCAGACGAGAGGTGTCCCCCTCAAGACAAAGGCAAGGCACCACTCCACGCCGACGACGCAAGACATCAAATCAACCAGGCCCACTCGTCCCGTGTTCGTTCGCAGGGGGCGGAGGCCCTCCCGAAGGATCACCGGGACAATGTCATTGAAGCCCTCCAACGCCGCCTTGATGAGATGGAGGCCCGTCAAACGCACACAGCAGACTAGGATGCCATTTACCCCAAGGGTATTGGCAGCCCAAATTCCGAGAAAGTACCGAGGGCAACTCATCAAGCCCTACGATGGGAAGACTGACCCCCAGGAGCATTACAGCAGATATCAGAACAGTATGATGATGGTGGGGGCATCGGACGAATATTTGTGTCGTTGGTTCCTCTCCACCTTGGAAGGACCAGCGTACGAATGGTTCAACCGACTACCCAAAAGCTGCATCGATTCATGGCAGGAACTCACCCAACTTTTCTTGATGCAGTTTGCAGGGAGGCGCCGGTCAAGAAAGCATTTCTCCCACTTGATGACGGTGAGACAAAGAAAGGAGGAGACCCTTCGGGACTTCTTGGAACATTGGAGGACGGAGGCAGATAAAGTTGACGGTGCTGACGATGGGACCCTTCTGGCCCTCCTTCAAACAGTCCTCCGCCCTGGGAACTTTTCAAGGAGCCTCATCATTGAACCTCCCCGCGATTACATAAGGGCCCTACAGCGGGGGACCGGTACGCCGAGGCCGAGGAGGTGGAAAAATGTCATCACAATCCCGATCAGCAACGCCCTCGGCCAGATGACAAAGGCAATCGGGGGCCGGGGGCTCCCCCAAATCAATCCAAAGGTTCGGCACCCCCCAGTGATTGCCCCTGGCATGGCCAAGCCAAGCACGGGAAAGGTTGCAAGGCAAACCCGAAGGCTTGGGCACAACCCATTCTCCTGGAACACCCTCGGACACCCCTGACGCACCCCGTCAGTGTCATCCTGGACAGGGGTATTTATAGGCCTCCCAGTCCGGGCTTGGGGCAAAAAACTGGGCCCCCGATGGAGGAATCATCATTACACGCCGCCTCCTCCGCCAACCAGTGACACCCGCTCGCAGTCAGCCAACGTGTACACGCCATGTGGACATCACCTCCAACGGCTATATCCCAACGATCATATTCCAGTTGTCATGTCCCAACGGCTCTCTTTCACAGACTAAGTTACCTCATCTGACACCCCCCAGACAACATTGTGCTCGCCTTCGGGCTTTCTCCTTCAGACTCCTTCATCAAGAGGAGCCCCCGGTTTAACAATGGGTAAACCCCTCAAGACCCCTCAGCATGTTGAAAACCAGGGAACCCTCCCGGGGCCACAACTTCACAACCCCTCATCTGTGGTTAGCCTCCGGCTAAAATACCAGGGAACCCCTCAGCATCACCAGGACACCAACGAAGGGCCTTCGGCAAAATCAACGATCAAACCCTCAGATCATGGATAGCTCTTGGCGGCAACATTACTCTTCATCTCAAACCCAGTGCGGACCTTTTTGATTCATCATTGGGGGAATTCGGTGCACTTTTTTTCCCTCATTGGGATTTTATCCCAAAGGGTTTTTTCTAATGAGGTTTTTAACGAGGCATCCCCCCAAAATGAAACAAAGAGCACAAGCCTTCGGGCCCATGATGAAAACAGGCACCACGCTACTCCTTTCCACCACATTATATGTGCCTCAAGGAGTGGGGGACTCGAGGACCCCTTCGGGAAATTCACAATGTTACAAATGTAAAAATTTTCCTTCGGCCCCAAAATGTGGGGGACTGAGGGACTGCCCTCGGAAAACACGCAAGCGCAAGACTCCTCACCACTTTTACAAATGACAACAAGGCAACATCCGAAGACAAACGCGATTACTCCTTTTCCCTCAAGTACCTTTCGGCAAAAGGACTGAGGGACTCCTGATGGAGTATATGGCCCAGGGACCCCCGGCCCACATACTTCCACTATCACAATCAGGCCCAACAGGCCCAAGCGGGCCAAGCCCAGCAGGATGGAGCTCTAAGCGGCCCACGATACATGAAGGGGGGCCTTCGGACCCATGGCCGAAGGCTACCAGTGATAGAATTGGGCTCAGAAACATCACATGAGAACAAGTCTGGAAAACCATGCATTCGGCAATTGGAACCCTCGGCACCATGAGGCCCCCGGTACGCAGAGCCTTCGGACTGTCATCTACAGCCGAAGGCTGTCTCCTCGACAGAATCTCCCATCCACATGCGCTGGATCATTACGTACCAAGTACAAACGTCGCATCCAACCACCACATTTAATGCGGCCACATGCGAATGTCAGTGCCACCCCGGTTGAGGTGACCCCTCGACCGCTAGAATGCTGACATGTGTCCCTATCTAGCATTTATTGCTGCTATAAATAGCACCCCTTTCCCCCATTGTAAACCACGCTCAATACAACTCGAATACACATTCGAACCCTTTATCTCTCTTATTTACTTGCTCTGACTTCTCTCTAGGTTACTCCCCGCAGTAACCTCTCGGATAAACTACCCCCGGGTACACTATCCATCTATTCAAAAGACTTAAATGTACATTTATTACATGCAAATTTGTGACAAGAAATATCAAGAACATAAGAGTGTTTATTTAGTAATTTTATACTTCTTATGTCGTGAAAAGAACTTCTTAATTTGACTTGCAGATTGTAGGATTGAGTTTTGTTTTTACTTTTCAAATATATCGTTCATTCACATCAAATCAAGCAAAAAGTAGTCAAAATGTGAGAATAGTTGTGACATATGTAGCATCAATACGGGTACGCGGAAACGAGTACGGGAAAACAAAAAAAAAGTATGATACAAATACGGGGGCATATTTACATATATTAAAAGTTATGGGGTATATTTATAAAGATTAAAAATTATGTGGGTGTATTTATAAATATTAAAAATTACAAGATTTTTTTGACAATATATACATATATTATCCTCTTGCATCTCCCCATTCATGGTATTGAAGCATTTCACATTATCAAAATAGTTACAAATAAATTCATTCTTTATCTCATATACACTAGTGCGTGCATCTCAAAATATAAATA
This sequence comes from Cuscuta europaea, assembly GCA_945859875.1. Classification (NCBI taxonomy): domain Eukaryota; kingdom Viridiplantae; phylum Streptophyta; class Magnoliopsida; order Solanales; family Convolvulaceae; genus Cuscuta; species Cuscuta europaea. The sequence goes on along the minus strand of CAMAPE010000013.1, from coordinate 18,624,751 downwards.
TAGTTAATAAGTCATTAATTTAAAAAGAGAAACGAGTCAAACAATCACAGTTTTGAAATTAAAAATGCAAGTACTCAAAGTTTTTGGATAATGGAAATAGAAAACAATACTCTAATAGAAAACATATTTTCACTTGAGCTACTAATTTATAAGGATAACATCGTATTCTAAAAAGATATTCTCCAATTCTAGTTCATCTATGGAAAGGTTGGCGAACTCAGGTCATCTCCACCAACATCCCACATTTTGTTTGTCGTCAATATACAAGGTAAAGCAAGGTAAAGCTTGATTTTAGTTTTTCTTTTTTAAGAATTTTATTATGTAAATTGTGGGTATTTTTTTATAGTTATTTAGAGGTATTTTATTATAAGAATTTGTCTTCTCATAAATTTTCATAGTTATTTATTTGTTGGTTTGTTAAATCAACCGTAAGATTGATTGATCTGTATGTCCAAAAGGTGATTCAATGTTTAATTTTTCTATTTAATTGCAAGAATCGTGTTTTGAAGTTAACCGAGTATTGATATCTGTAAGTGATATTCACAACGATAGGTGGAGATTGAAATAGACGCGCTTTCAGTGGTGCAGGGTATCAAAAGAGGAGATGGCTCGATGTATCTTCACCTTATAATTGATGATATCATGAAGATTTTAGATTCTAAGAATAACTTTATCGTCTCTTTTTGTAGAAGGTCTGCGAGTCGTGTTGCCCATGTTCTTGCAAGGGCACAAGTCTCTATCTCAGACCAGGGGATTATTTATGATGTGATTCCTCAGTGTGTTGTAAGCCAATTGTCGAATGACTTATTGAAGTAATATAATACTCCGGTTGATGATAAAAAACATATATTTTTACCTTTGGTCTTGATTTACTTCCCAAATTTCGGATGTTTTCGGTCTGAAATTTTTTATATGGCTTTGGTAATTAAATGTACATTATGTTAAACATATATGTTATTCAATCATAAGCATAAAATATCTTAAGTCAAAAAGGGCCAAAATTCACTAGATACGTATCGCGGACGGCCGCACCCTAGAGCTCTATAGGGTTTGCGTGGAGTTTGGACAGCTTATCGCGGAAGGTACGGAGCAGTAGCAATCGACGAGGGTATGAAGCAGACTTATCGGCGAGGGTAGCGAGAAGCACAGTTGCTGCGGCAACTGCTTGTAGCGGAGATCTGCGACGGAACAAACAAGCGACGCAAGAGAAGGGCAATCGGCGGCAGTAGCAATCGCAATCGGCTTCGGCCGAATTGATACCTCAGACGGCAACAACATGCAAGGCGGGACGATGAAAGGTAACCAAAGGGAGGCGATGGAAATTTTGACTCAAGTTTATGGAAGGATGGAGACGAAGGAACATGATGAAGTCAAGGACAATCCGCGGGACTATGATCGTTTTGACTTGAAGCCAGAGAGTGAAAGGTTATTGGTTCATCCCCCTCCAGAGCCGCCGCAAGAGAAGGAACGAATGGCAAGGGTTTGGAGGCTTATTTTGATTAGTACTTTTGCTTGTTCCATTTGTTATTTCAATATTCAAGCCGTACGGAATAATTCTTGCTTTGTGGACATTAGCCGTAGGTTCTTTGTTTAATTTTTCATTATTCAGTTTAGGTTTGTAGGTGGAAGCGATAAGGCTTGTATGGCCGGTAAAAGCTTCGAATCTCTCATATGGTTAGCGAATAGTCTCGCTCTTTTTAGGGTGGTCTATTTTGTGTCTAGTCGGAGAGTGGGAGGGTCGTTTGTCTATGTGAAGCCTCATAGGGAGGTTTGGCGTTTCTTGATTGTGGGGTTGTTGTTATCATGGATTGCTATAATATAATTAGTTTCCTTTCAAAAAACATAAAATATCTTAAGGAATTGATATATGTTACGTATATGGCTATCATATTTTTATATGATATATATGTGCTTTTATTTATGTTTAAAATGGGATGAAATTAGTTCATATGATCATACATAATTTAATCATATACATTTTTCTTTCGAGAAGGGGTAATTTATACTTTGTGTCTTCCGGTTCTTCGTTAATTATACATATTATAACTTTAAAAGAGTTATATTTGGTTTGGGACAATACATGTGAAATTTTAATGAAATTTCATAATAATTTTAAAATTCGGATGAACTTATGTGAAGTTTTAATGAAATGTCATGATAGTTTTAAATTGGATGAATTTAAACAACATTTTACCAAAGTAACCTTTGTTGGATTGACTAATTCAATTAAACTTGTATCGATCATAAATGGTTGTATGTGATGATTCATGTGAATTATGCTCAGCCCAAAGGAAGACATAATTTGATCGAATTATGATCAGCCCAAAGATAAGACGGAGAATCCTCATTTTGCTTCAGCATCTCACAATAAGAAGAGAAAGAAACATGCGGTCGGTGCAGAAAATACTTCAAAGAAGAAGGTGAAGAAACAAGGTGAGGCATTTGCTTGTTTTTTCTGCAAAAAAAAAATCTGGACACATAAAAAGGGAGTGTCCTAAGTACGTTGCTTGGTGTGTGAAGGAGGGTAAACTTCTCAATTTTGTTTGTTCTAAAATTAATTTAGTTTTTTACCTAAATACACGTGTGTTAGTATATATGTCCTAGCGACAATCACTTTTTAGAGATATATGTACTTGATCACATTCAATTTTATATATTTGATATATATGGTATTACACATTGATGATTAAGTATCTCGAATGTCAATGTCTTATTCATAATTGTGTTCCCTTGGACTTATGTTGTCAATAAGTAAGTGAGAGCTTATATGATATAACACAAGGTCTTAAAATAGCCTCAATCAATGATTATCAAGAAATGAATATTGATGATATGCGTAAGATTGGTATGTGGATTGCATCATACTCTTATAAAGTATAGTTGATCTCACAACTATGAGTTCATGTAATTCATGATGGTCACATAGATATTTTAGAGAATACTCGCATACCCACCGAGAAACTATTTGATAAACTCTAATCATGTGTCTGGGATTATCGGCGTATAGAGTAGTGTAATAGTCCTTCGACTTGAGGTCAATATGTACTACATGTGCAGAGTGATGTACTTTGACCATGACCAACGCTTGCACTCCAATCGGGGTAGGTACGATGTGTTGGGTACATCATGAAGTACATGGAGTACTAGTTGAGCCAAGAAAGGATTCATTCCTCGTAATAGATTAAGAGAGAATATTCTACGTCTCATATCTAGATGAATCATAAAGTCATTGGTCAATGCAAAGATATATTCATTTTAAATACTGAATATGATCGTTATGGATCATCTAGAAAGATTGAGAGATAGTGACTAAGCTATTGTAATAGACACAATATCAAGTTCTAGACTTAGTTGAATGTTCGTTAAATGAAAGGATCGTATCACTATGAGCTCTCTATATTACAAGAAGTTTGAATAGTTCTCGCAAATGTCCTTATACATTAAGTTTGTCTGGAGAATCGTGTTGGATTCGCTAAGACACTGATTTGATTAGTGCTTAATATATAAGGCCCGACCAATGGGTCACACAACAAGTGATTATACCTTCCGACTGAATTGTTAGAAGGAATTAAATATTAATTGGATTAAATAATATTTAATTCGTAATACTGAAAATGGATTAAATATTAATTAGATTAAACATATTTAAATCACGATGTTGAGGGAGAGTTCTATTTGATAAAATTAATTGTGTGATAAGTTAGATTTATTATACTTAATTAAGATGTATTTTTAATTAAATAAAATTGGTATTTTTCTTTATGATTTAGAATTAAAAGGAAAATAAGAATAAATAAATAATTGTGTAGAGAGGAAGGAAGTGGCGTGAAACATCTTCCCCTCTTCTTATTATTTTATATTATTATTTGATTTATTTAATCATTAATAAGTATTGGTCCTATTAAGACTAGAACTCATTAATGAGAAAGACTTTCATTGTGATTGAGAAACCAGTCTAGAACTAGTATAAATACATCATCCTCCCTCATAGTTTAGTGACTAGTTTTCTAGATTCAGTATTACCAGTTTATTTCCCTGCAAAGATATTTCATAGCCTTTCTCTTTGGAAGATCTAACCGTTATTTCGGGAGGAGAAATCACGTGGATACCTAAAGTCAAGGATTACCACAGCTAGGTTGGAAGATCTGTAAGTCCTAACTCAGATCTGTTATTATTGTTATATTCGTTGTTTTGTCATAATCGGGGAAGATCTGTTTGGAAAATTTGTAAACTTCCGCTATTGTACTTTTGAGGTACGTTACATCAATTTCCTAACAATGTGCTGGGTAGATTATGGTGCTACTGCTCACATAAGCATGTCTATGCAGGATTGCCTATGGAGTCATCCACCAAATGATGCTGAAAGTATATTTATGTTTGTGATGGCAATTAAGTTGAAGTTCAAGCTATAAGAACTTTTAGACTACTTTTAAAGGCTTGTTTTTATTTGAATTTAATTGAGACCTTTGTTACACCGTCTATTAGGCAGTGTGTAATTTCTATTTCTGTTTTTGGACAAATATAGTTAATCTTGTTCGTTTGGAAATAATAAAGTTAGTTTCTCTTATAATTCGGATATTGTTAGTTATAGGTCTTTATTTACTAGGTAATCTTTATATGTTTGATATTGAGTTCTTATGTAGTGAGATACTGCATGCATAATCAAGTGGTACAAAATGACAATTAAATAAGAATTCTATCATTTTTATGGCATACAGTAAACACAGAGCTTCAGACCCAATAATAAAGGGATTACCACCTAAAGTCTTTCATGAGCATACAACTCATATGAGTGTGGTTGCCAAAGTTGTTTGGTTGAGTGGGAGTTTTCTTTTATGATTCATTAGTACAAAATTTGAAGTTTCTGCAGAAATAAAGTTTATTAGCTTTATAACAATTTTTTGTATCTAGTTATGTGTATTATTTTATTTACATTAAGAGATTTAAGGTTGGTCTCAATAAAAACAGGAGCTAGACTGATTGAAAATAGGCATGATGGAGACCACTTCACAATAATTTTCATGCTGCTCACTCATATAGATCTATGTCATCAATTGTATTTTTTGTGGTTGACAGATAGTGTACCCAGTGGGTAGCTTATCTGAGGGATATTATAAAAAATATCAAGGGAGAGGTTAGAACAATAAGTAAGAGAGAGGGAGAGTAGGTGTGTATTATAAACGAGCTCAAGATTCGAATCCTCTACAATGAAGAAGAGACTAGCTATTTATAACTGCCATAAATGTGATGTGAATAATGCAAGTACACGTGCGATACCTTGAAAATTTGAAATAAAAATAAATAAATCAGATAAGTTATATCTGATAAATCAAATGAAAGTAATATCAAAATATTTTGTATTATACTTGGTGTATAAAAATATATGCACACTACATGCAATAGAATTAAACACTTATGTGGCATCCGAAAAATAAAATAAAAATAAAATGGAAATAAATCAGATAAAATATAGATGACAAAATAAATAAATAAATATAAATAGTAAGAATATTAAAAATTACTAATAATAACATCAAATTAATAAATGAAAATATCAGATCATAAAACAATGACACATGCTAGGATCACCTACCAAATAATGTATATACATTATGTACATATATTTACATTAATAATTATATATATTTATATGTAAAAATTAAAATAAAAAATAGAATAAAATAAAATGAATCATCAATATAAATGGGAATCAAATGAGGAATCAATGCACATGCCATGTTCATCAACTACCAACCTATCATAGACATTATTATTACTATTATTATTATTATTCATACAATTATCAAATAAATAAAATAAACCATAAGGACCATCTAGACCTATAAATACACCCTCTTAGCCATCCCAAACAATGAAAATCGGAGAGATAGAAGCTATATATACATATACATATATATACATAATCTCGCCGGGAAATTTATATCTATATTATTTTACGTATCAAACTTCGTAAAAATGATAGAGGAGGGCCGTGAGAGGTCTAGGAATACTTCACAATAAATTCTAGACCGATTCGTAGTCACCGGAGTTGCTTAGACGTCGCCGGAGTGTCAAGCCGTGCAAACGGGTCTTCAGCAAAAGCGGAAATTTGGCCGTAGATAGGGGTGGAAGAGCTTCGTCTCAACGTGAGGATCATTTTGCAACTTGAATCGTCGAAAACCGTTACCTGTAAGTAAAGTTATCGCTCGCCGAAGTTTTCGTAATTCCAGTCGTTGGAATCGTGACCTGGAGAAGAGCTCGCCAGAAGACAACCCAGTCTTCTTGGGCCGGGTCGCGTATTTGGGCCGCCTCGGCCATTTTCAATGAAAATTAAAAATAAAAAAGTAAATGAAATAAATAAAATCTGGAAAAATATAAATTAAATACCTAGTATAAATATACATATTCGGACCAACCAGAATTGAAATATAATATTTTTAGCTATTTTTAATTGATTTAATTGTAATTGGGCCAATTTGTACATATTTAGCAAATAATTAACTAAATGACGAAATAAATTATGAAATAAATATTGGAGTAAGCTAGATTAATTATATGACTAACTAGGACATTTGGGACCATTTATAATTAATAAAAATTATGATTAGTATATTTAATTGTAATTAAACCGGTTAATAGATATATGAAATGAAATGAATAAATTAAGAAAATAATTCTAAAGTAAATATCTGGACAACCTAGGTCAAATATGGACCCAAAATATAGTTATGGATGGTTATTAATTTATAAAGTCGATTCTTAAGCTATTTAATTTAATTGGGCCATATAAAACTAGTTAAATAATTAAATAATGAAGTTTTGATATTAATGGTGAAATAAATCACTGAGATTGAAAATAATATTCTGGATTAAAAATGATGTTTGGAATAAAATAAGAAAAAAGTAAAGTTGGGTTAGCTAGCATAAGTGAATGACTATATTTGGACTTAATAAATAAATTATTCAATTAGTGGACTAATTAAATTAGTTTAATTAAATTAATAACTATTATTCTTGATTATTATTTATTTGAACTTCATATAACTTGTTAAACTATTTGAATTCATAAAACTTAGTTGACTAATATAAATAAATTAATTAAGTAATGTGTACTTAATAATTTAGTTAATTGATCTTATTGGACTAGTTTAACTAAATCAATTAGTTAACTAGATAAATTAGTTAAAATATGGACTTGGTAATATTGTTGGACTTTATACTAATAATAGAGAATAAAAACAAAATTAGAATTTTATTATTGGAATTAATTGAATTAGATTAATGTATTTAGCTATATTGATATAATTAAACTTATTTAGTTGATGAAGTTAATTCAATTAAATTAAATAATCAAATAAATAAAATTGGAGTACTGGATTAGTTAATATAATTGGGTTAGTTAGTATAAATAAACTATTGAACTAATTAAGGTTGTTATTGAGATTAGATTATCACTAGTGATTATTATTTCGAATAATTGCTTACGCCAAATTATTATTAAAAGGTTTATTAAATAAATTATATAAATTATGTAAACTGAAGTTTGGACTGAAATTGATTATTTAATTCAAAATAATGAAATTATTATGTAATTTATTTAATTAGACTAGTTAACTAATTGACCAAATAAATTAAAGTAAATTATGGAGGGGATTAGTATGATTAAAGAAAATAATAAGGTTGGACTGAAAATTAACATTTTAAATAAGGTTTATGAATCTAACTTAATAGTTATTTAAAGAAGGAATTATGAAATTAAAATAATTAAAGGTTGGATAGATAGGAAATAACAAAGATAATAGAGTAGTTATTGATTTAGAATTTTGATATATATTAGGAGAATTCAAGTGAAGATCAAGCTAGAGATTTTATCAAGAGGATTATCGCAATTTAAGGTAAGTTCTATGTGAACCAAAAATGTTTTATCTCGTACTTATATGTATGCAATATTTGAACTATGTGAATTATTTATGAATTGAAAACTATTTGTTTGACATGCAATGAATATTTTGAATGTATGAATATTGGTAGATTATTATCTATTATGGATTATTAAATGTATATTCTTTTGTTAAAGAATATTGGTGGATTGGTATTTATTACAAAGGATATTTTTGAAAAGTGTGACAAGAATGACTTTGGGAAAAACTTAAAGTTTTTCATAATATATTTTTGCGTCTTGAGAGAAACACGAGGCGTGGGTGGTTAGGGTTACTACTACTCTTGGTTGAAATTATTTGGGTCGGTAACCAATCCGGCAATGACATGCTCCGGTAGACATCCCGGGCTTTTATTTGAGGACCAAAGGTCCTTTAGTGGTTGTAGTAGTAGTTACCTATTTTATCCCTGAACAATGTCCCTTATGAGTAGGTGGTTAGAAAACATCCTGCCTACTTTGATTTCTTACTACTCGGAGGGCTTGGAATCCCTTTTAGAGGGTGTGCACACTTAAGGTAGAAATTCAGCTTCTAATTGGTGGTTGGTGAGATCCGGAATTCCGGGATGAGTCGTAAATAACAACGACTCATTGGGCTCGAGGAATCTTGAGTTTCGCCCACTCTTAAAAGAGATCTATGACATTACTTTTGGAGGAATTGAATAATGACATTACCTATTGAGGAAATTATTTTGAGACATTAAGTCATTTTGGAAAATTTGAGAGGGTACTTTTCTATATATATACATATACAAAACCTATTTTCCAAATTATATTATTTTATGAGTTCGGGTGGAATCTTACTTAGCTCTAAAGCTAATTTTGTCTCTTTTGTCTTCTTCTCCCTGCTCTATTGTACAAATGATTATGATTATGAAGATTGATGTACTTGCTTCCCGAGTGTTCCGCTAGTTGCACACGTTTGATTAATTATCGTTGTTTAAATTTGTAATTCATAAACTTTGTCCTAAGACATATTTCATTGTCATTTGAACTTATGGTGGATAGCCTGTGCACTCAATCATGTATAGGTTGAGTGTGGCGGTGACACACCTGTTTTTCCCTTAAAAACTTCCGATGTACTCTAAATATGTTTAATAATAAAGATGGTTTCATTTAAAAATGTGATTTTATTTGGGTGGGAAAATGGGGGTGTTACAACACGTGTCGAGTAACCAGCGTTGGAGAGTCAACTCAGCTAGGCATAACATGTGGCACCAGCATAGCATGTGGCACCGCATTTAATGCGGTCGTTGGACATGACACTGCATTTAATGCGGTGATTCAGAGCATGTGGAGAGGAGATCCTGTCGAGGAGAGTGCCCTCGGCTACATGCACCAGGGGGCTGCGTGTGCCGAAAGCCATGTTGCCATTTGGGCCTTGGTGGCGTGCTCGGGACGTACGTAGCTGGGGAGGACCTCATGTGCTGAAGGATGTACATCCCCAGAGGGCCGTCATGTGGTGAAGGACGTACGTCCCCAAAGGACCGTAATGTGGTGAAGGATGTACGTCCCTAAAGGGCTATCATGTGGTAAAGGACGTACGTCTCCAAAGGGTCATCCTGTGGTGAAGAACGTACGTCCCCACAAGGCCGCATGTGGTGAAGGACGTATGTCTCCAAACAGCCGTCCTCTGGTGAAGGACATACATCCCCAAAGGGCCGTACGTAGCTGGTGCTCTTCATGTATCAGAGGTCATACGTACTTAGGGCTCTTCATGTGTTAGAGGCCGTACGTACCCAAGGCTCTTCATGTGTTAGAGGTCGTATGTACCCAAGACTCTTCATGTGTTAGAGGCCGTACGTACCCAAGGCTCTTCATGTGTTAGAGGCCATACGTACCCAAGGCTCTTCATGTGTAAGAGGATGTACGTACCCAAAAGGCAGTCATGTGCTGACGGACGGACGTCGCCAAGAGGCTGTCATGTCCTGAAGGATGTACGTCCCCTGGGGCATTCATGTGACGAAGGACGTACGTCCCCTGGGGCATTCATGTGATGAAGGACGTACGTCCCCTGGGGCACTAATGTGACGAAAGACGTACGTCTCCTGGCCTTCAGGTATGGGGCGTAAGGCAACACCTTGTTGTAGTATGGGCTATCCGGAGTCCAGTTTGCCGTGTTTGCTCCATTTGGGCCTGTTGGGCCTGATTGTAGTGATGGGAGTATGTGAGACGAGGGTTCCTGGGCCATATACTCCATCAGGAGTCCCCCGCTCCTTTTGTCGAGAGCTTCTCGAGGGAAATAGGAGTAAGTGTTGTGAAGTCGCCGGTGGCTGCCTTGTTGTAGCTGTGAAGTAGTGACAACTTTGCATTTGCGTGTCTTGCCGAGGGGAGTCCCCCAGTCCCCCATATTTTGAGTCTAGAGGCTTTTGCTAATGCTTTGAAAAAACTTTTAACTTTTTGTGATTTTCCCGAAGGGGTTCCCAAGTCCCTCACTCCTTGAGGCACATGTAATGAGGTGAAAAGGAGTAGAGTAATGCATGTCTTTAATAGGGGGTCGAGGGTCGACACTTTTTGATTCACAATGGGGAGGTGCCTCGTTCAAAGCCTCATTACGAAAAACTCTATGGGAAAAATCCTAATGAGGGAAAAAGAGCACACCGGATGCCCCCAAAATGAAGCAAGAGGGGCGAACCCTTCGGCCTGGGTGTGGAGCTGCAGAGGTGTCCGCCTGCTGAGGGGACGATCGTCACGCCGATGATTCGGGGGACATTCGTCTGGTGATCCTGGGGACAGCCGTTTGGTGATCCCGGTGATGTCGGTCTTTAGATGTAGAATCATGCTGATGATTTCGGGGACGTTCTTCATATGATACCGGGGACGCCGATCTTCAGATGTAGAATCATGTTAGATGATTTTGAGGACGTTCGTTCGACAAAGGACGAGGGGCCGTTCGTGGCGTGGAAGCTGTTCAGTTGCCTGCAAGTAGCCATTGGAATATGACCGTTGGAGCAGGGGTCCACATGGCGTGCGTTGCTTGGTTTACTTCGGGCGGCTATCACCGGTTGGCTGAGGCGACAGTACGTAATGATGGGCTTTCAACCGGAGGTCCAGGTTCAGGCCCTAACCAAGGTTGTGGAGGCTATAAATACTCCTGGCCTACGCTCATTCCCCTTGCGCGTTTTATTATTGAGGCGAAGCTCTGCCAAATTTTCTAGAGAGAGAGAGAGTGTCTACGTCGATCGATCCCGCGTTCTTTAGGTCAGTTCTTCCACCGTTCTTGCTATTTCTTGCATATTTCGCTTCGTCTCCCTTAGATTTAGTGTTAGTGCCCTTAGAACTTCTCTCCCATTCTAAAAGTTCCCCGCCTCTAAGGTTCCTGAAAGATGTCTTCTGCGAGCGATTCTCAAGACATATCCGGAGAGCCTTCGATCTAATCTGAGACATGATCGGATGAGAGGTCAGCAAGTGAGGAGGCTTCGTCCAATAAAGATTCCGTCGTGACAATGGAGGTCCAGAGCAACCTCAGGGCCGAAGTCGAGGCCGAAGGATTCGAGTAGGAGGTGGAGGACGAGGAGATGGCTCTTGCCGTCCAAACCGCTGAGGAGGAGCAAAGGGAGTGACAACAGGTCACCGTTGTTATACCTTCGGCTGTTGCTAGTGTAGCAGGGGCGTCACGAGCCCTCAGCCCGGATCCCATTAGGGCTGCGCCTTCAAAGAAGAAGAAGAAGGTGAAGGGGCCTTTGTCGAAGAAATAAGCTGCTGCCGATGTTGGGCGGCCCGTGGATATTCCTGAGGGGCATTCATTTCTGAACACTGCTGCCCTCTCTCTGAAGACCAAGGTCGATGACGTTGAGTACCATGTCACACAGTTCTATGTTGGGACCTCGGAAATGGTGATAGATCCGGGTCTTAATGATGTGCTTTCCCATGCTCCCGAAGGGTGTTTTGTAGTCCACATCCTCTCCGTTAAATTGGGCATGCAGTTCTCGTTTCATCCCTTTGTCCTGGAGTACCTTAGATACGTCGGTTTACCCCCCTGTCAGCTAACCCCGAACAACCACTCATACATTACCGGCTTCTTGCACCTCTACCGGTCCCGAGGGGTAACCCCGAAGCTTGACCTTTTCTTTCAAAGCTTCAATCTTTGTCGGGGAGGGCATGCCAATAGCGAAGGCTTTGCCAACTTGCAACAGATCCCCGAGTGGAGGCTCTTTTCTGATGTGCCCTCATCGCACAAGGGCTGGAAGGACGCTTTTGCTATATTAGGATGGCAGAGAATCCATTCCCTGGTGCGCTGCGAGATCACTTCAGGCGTCATCCGAAGGTGGGGAGTGCCACCCTCGAGAAAGATGGAATTAAGATCTCTTTTTTCCCGGAGGGATCCACTAAGTTGGCGACGATCTAGGATTCTACCCTTCCGGATGATCTCTACAACTTGGGCTTTCAGCGTTTCCGCCTCTTAGGGGAACATGATGAGAAGTATCCCCTCATCGATCGTATGTACGAGAGCGCCCCGGTTCCCGGAGGTGATTTCCAGAGGGCAATACGTCTTTGTACTTGGAGAATTTTTTATGTTTTTATTCTTTTGTTGTCACGAACCCCTTGTCCTTATTTTTTACTTTGGAGGTAGCAACATGGACGTCCAGTTTTGCGACGATGAAGAGGCAGAAGGGAAATGCCCAGACTCAAAAGAGGAAGGGGTCGGTGGCCCAGAAGCCGGTGGATGCCTTCTTTAGGAAGGATGGGGAGGAGCCTTCCCAAGGTGAGGTCGGGGGACCTCAGGCCGCTGCGGCCAAGAAGAAGCAGAGGGCCGAAAAGGGGTTAATCATGCGTCTAAAAAGCAGAAGAAGGATGGCTCCGACAAGCAGTGGGCCCCCGATTCGGTGGTCATCGTTGAAGACCACTCTGCCGCTGATCGCCTGCCCCGGGAATTTGTGAATGAGGCCTTCTTTAGCCGGGAGAAGCTGGAGGCTTTTATAACGAAGGGGACCTCCGTGTTGGCCGCCGCTCTCAACCCTTCGGCCTACATGAGCCAAATGATGCCTTCGGGTGACAGGTCCCTACTCGCCCGGATGGAGGATGATGTCCTCGAGTCTAGGATTCTCCTGAATAATGCCTCCACAAGTTATTTCTTCCTTCATCTATTTACTGGCCTTCGTTATTATGTGAATGTCTGATCCTTAGTTTCTTCTATTCTTGTAGAGCTATATGGGCCTCTGCGAGCACCTCCGAAGGGTGGACCGGTTGAGGAATGCTAAGATTGCCGTTGATGAGGCTCTGAAGAAATCCGATGAGGAGATAGCTGCCCTTCGGAAGATATTGGCAGATGCTGAGGAGAGCATGGGTCTGAGGCTAGAGGCTGCTGAGGCCTAAGGCAAAACAGTCGCAGAGGAGGCCACCAAGATGGCCGCCGAGGCTGCTGAGAGGGTCAAGCTCGAGGAGGTGGCTAAAGCTAAGATGGATATCGTTGATGCCTTTGTAGCTGAGGGCTGGAGTGTCGAGGATAGGAAGGAATGGCTTTCCTCGGTGGTGGAGAAGAGTGTGGACGCCTGGATAGAAGGTCCCGACAAAATGTGGTTGGCAGTGAAAGGCGACTCATATTACCAAGGAGGTGAGTTCTTCACCCAGCGCTTGATATACCGGAAGCTGGCCCGGTATTTCAACATCCCTCTAGAGAAATTTGAGCCGGAAGCCTATGGTCTCCCCCCTCGCCAGCTAGATGTCAGAATCCCCCTCCCTTCGGGCGAAGAGAGGCCTGTCCTTGAGGACTCTAAGCTTATGAGGGAATGTGGCTTTGAGGATGAAGGCGAAGGCGCTGGTGAGGACGTGACCTCAAAGGCCGCCGAGGAGGGCGCGGAAGACATCCGTACTTAGAAATTTTTCAAGCACCTCTTGTAACAATGTACTTTTTTGCCTTCGGCTCCGGCCAAGATGTAACAAACAATTTTCAGTTTTTGTGAAAGGATCTCCCCTTGCTTTGATTAAACTTGTCTTTCTGCTTGTGTATAATTTCCTTCTTTGCTTGTCTTGAATGAATGAGTTGTGAACCTCCTCCACTTGTGGCCGGGGGCCATTGGATTTTGGACATAGGAAAATTTTCAACCCAACAAGTAACCATAGGCCTCTTCAGGGGACGTAAGTCAGACACAGAGTGGCGACGTACGTCGGTTTTTTTACCTTTCTTTCGTGCCCATGGGGGACGTTCGTCCTGAGGGTACCAAACCTGTGAAGTAGATGGGGACGTACGTCAGGAGACACAACGGGGCGAGATGCATCGAATATATTTCCTTACTTTCGTCCCCATGGTAGACGTTCGTCTCCAAAGTACTAAATTAGCAGAGGCTATAGTTGCATTCCGAGGACACCGTCAGGGGACGTACGTCAGAAAACACAGGGGGCGACGTACGTCGGATTCCAAGGAAAGGAGACAATTTCATTCCAAGGACCACGTCAGGGGACGTGCGTCGGGAAACACACAGGTCGACGCACGTCAAATTCTTCCTCCTGGTGAAAAACCGTAGGGGACGTTCGTCCTCAGAGTGCAAAACCCGGAGGGGGAACGCTGCATCCCAAGTAAACGTCAAGGGACGTACGTCAGCAACACAGAGGGAGACATACGTCGGATTCCAAGGAAAGGAGATAGCCACATTCCGAGGCCAACCGTCAGGGGACGACCAAATTTCAGTCAATCATGCAAGGTGCAGGGGGGCATACGTCTTCATTTGAAATATCCCAGTCCTTTCTGCCGAAGGGTTTTGAAGTGTGGACTTTGTAAGGATTCCTCCTTGATTGCTCGCCGAGTCTACTCCCCCTCACTCCTTTTTTAAAGTGGGGGGGGGGGGGAGGCTTCAAGAAACTTGGTTTCTTGGGAAGACTTGGTCTGTCTAAGAGGCAACAGTATGAACCGCTGGCTCCCCCTCGGTGTTTGACCTTTCGGGATCCGAGGGGTGTGAGAGTCGTTTCCTCGGCCCGAGACATCGTCTGTTGCCTTCTTACCCTTGGGGGATGGCGCGAAAAGCGTCTCATTTTTGAAGTTCCCTCAGCCCGAGACATCGTCTGTTGCCTGCTTCCCTTTGGGGAATAGCGCGGGAAGCGTTTCGTTTGTGAAAGTCGAATCCTGGAAAGTGTTTCAGGGAAGGGTTTTATTCGCGTGTTAGACGCAAATTTCCGGAGGCACTTGGTGCCTGCCGGGCCGAGGGGTGTTGCCCTCGGTATGTGTTGGGGCGTCCTCAGGGGGAATACTTTTTTCTTTTATGCAAAACACCTGGTGTTTTCGTCTGACAATATGTCTCGGATACGTGGTACCGTGGGCTCCCTTTAGCGTAAAAGCACTTGGTGTTTTTCTTTGTGGGTGTAATTGATGCTCGGATCCGCTCTCGGTACTTGGTACCGAGAGCTTTGGTGCAAAATAGGAAAATAGAATAGAGTAATTTCTATTTCATGAAAAAGGGCCTCGGGGCGGGGGCCTGTCCGAGGGCTTGGCCACTCATATAAGATTTTGTTGATATAATTTCACCAAGTGATGTACATGCTAGCGCCTGGGGACCTCGGTCCCATCGGGGCATTGTAGCTTGTACGTTCCTGACTTTATGATGGTTGTCACGATGTAGGGGCCTTCAAACTTTGGTGCTAGTTTTCCACCCTCGATGGGTTAGCTGACCTCCCTTTTTCTTGGGACGTAGTCCCCTACTTGAAATTTTCGGGAGCGAACCTTAGAATCGATATAGCCCTTAACCTGGTGCATGTAGTTCTCAACTCTCAGGAAGGCTTGCTCCCTACGTTCTGAAATGAGATGGAGGTCGAGGGTCATATTCTCGTCATTGATTTCGGCCTCGTATTGGTCCACTCTCCTCGTCGGGAGGGTTACTTCAGTTGGTTCCTTGGCTTCAAAACCATAACATAAAGCAAAGGGGGTTTCGCCTGTTGCCCTCCGAGGGGTGGTGCGATAGGCCCATAAGATATTATGTAGTTCTTTGACCCAGCCTCCGCCTTCGGCCTCCAACTTCTTCTTCAAGCCACCCAGTAATGTTCGGTTGGCATTTTTGACCTGACCGTTGCCTTGTGGGTAGGCTACCGAGGAAAAGGTGTGTTTTATCCTCCATGCCTCCAAGAGGTCACGGAAGGGGGCTGCTTCAAATTGAGTTCTGTTGTCGGGCACGATCTGTTGGGGGACGCCGAACCTGGTGAGAATGTTTTTTAGGACAAAACGCCGACATCGGACCTCGGTGATACTGGCTAGGGGGTTCAGCTTCTACCCATTTGGTGAAGTAATCAATGGCCACTAGTATGTATCTGTTGTTTGACATACCCCTCGGCAATGGCCCGACAAGGTCAATGCCCCACCTGGAGAAGGGTATTGTTGTGCTGACGGGAGTGTAATTTACGGCGGGCCTTCCCGGAGCCTTCTGAAAGTGTTGACAAGCGTTGCACTTCCGGGCGAGGTCTGCACAATCTCGGGCCATGGTGGGCCAGAAATATCCTTGAATGATTAGCCCACGGGACATTGAGAAGGGTCCCTGGTGAGATGAGCAGGTGCCACTGTGTACCTCCTCCATGGCGATCTTGGCCTCTTCTTCGTGGAGGCATCCGAGTAATGTACCATTGTAAGACCGCTTGTAGAGTTTGCCGTTTTCGAGGATGTAGCTTGGAGCCCTCAGTTTGGCTAACTTTTTACGGCCCTCATCCTCGGGCAATTGCCCTGTTGTGATGAAGTTGGTGATGTCTGAAATCCAGTCCTCCGGCCTCTGGTGTATATCCATGATGGGACTGACATGTATGCTGGAGAGACTGAGTTCCTCTATCCTCGCAATCTTGGAGAGGTATTCTAGGGACTCATCCAAGAGCTTGGATAAGATGTCGGCCTCAGAATTTTGAGCCCTCGGTATTTGAGTGATGGAGTGTGCCTCCAATACTTTGAGCAATTCCTTGGCCGCATCCCTATATTGCTTCATTCTCCCCTCCTTTGCTTCATATTCACCATAGATCTGGCCGACCACTAGCTCGGAATCACACTTTACGCGGATCATCCTTGCCTTGAGGTGGGCTGCCAACTGAAGGCCACAGAGGAGGGCCTCGTATTCTGGTTCGTTGTTGGAGACCTTGAAAAAGAAGCGGATCACGTAGTAGGCGCGGAAGCCTTCGGGTGTGATAAGGACCACACCCCCTCTGCATGCTTTGGTTGCTGAGGACCCGTCTACGTAGAGGGTCCACCACTCGTCCCCTTGTGCCGAGGGCTCTTCCACCGCTGCTGATCTTGTTGTGCATTCCGTCACGAAGTCGGCCAGGGCTTGGCCCTTTATGGCGGGCCTCGGACAGATGTCTATGTTGTATTGGCTTAGGAAGATGACCCATTTTACCATTCTGGAGGATTTTGTAGGGCTCCGCATAAGGGCTCTGAGGGGCTGATGAGTGAGGACCTGCACTGGATGGGCTTCGAAATAATTGCCCAATTTTTTGACAGTCCAGACGATAGCTAGTACAGTCTTCTCCACGGGGCAGTACCTGAGTTCTGCTTCCCGGAAGGTATTTCTCACATAGAAGATGGCATGTTGAATTTCGTCCTCCTCCCGGATGAGGACTGGGCTGATTGTGGCAGGGCTGACGCCTAGGTAGAGATATAACGTTTCTCCCACCTCGGGCTTTGAGAGCACCAGAGGCGACTGTAGGTATTGTTTTAACTCGTTGAAGGCTACCTGACACTCAGTAGTCCATTGGAAGCCGGTGGTCTTTCTCATTATTTAGAAGAAGGGAAGGGGCTTCTCCGCCGATTTTGATAGAAAGCGATTGAGGGCCGCCAAACGGCCTGTCAGCCTCTGAACCTCTTTCACGTTGTGTGGGGGCTCCATGTTGA
Source organism: Cuscuta europaea (assembly GCA_945859875.1). Classification (NCBI taxonomy): domain Eukaryota; kingdom Viridiplantae; phylum Streptophyta; class Magnoliopsida; order Solanales; family Convolvulaceae; genus Cuscuta; species Cuscuta europaea. The sequence goes on along the minus strand of CAMAPE010000013.1, from coordinate 18,607,022 downwards.
TGATGCCCTGGATTTTCTCAGGGTTGGCCTCAATACCCCTTCGGCTCACCATGTAGCCCAATAACTTCCCTTCTTGCACGTCGAAGGTGCACTTCTTTGGGTTGAGCCGATGGTTGAATTTCTGCATGATGGCAAAAATCTCTCGTAGGTCATCGGCGTGGCTCATGGATTCCTTTCTCTTGACGATCATGTCGTCGACGTATGCCTCCATGGTGCGTCCCAACACGGCCTGGAAAACCCTGGCCACCATCCTCGTGTAAGTGGCGCCCGAGTTTTTAAGGCTGAAGGCCATAACTAGATAACAGAAGATGCCTTCGGGTGTCATGAAGGCTGTTTTCTCCGCGTCCTCCTCGTGCATGTGGATTTGGTGATACCCTCGGAAGGCGTCAAGGAATGACATGATTTCACAGCCCGCTGTTTCGTCTACCAGTTGGTCAATGTTGGGCAAAGGGAATGGGTCCATGGGACATGCCTTGTTAAGATCAGTGTAGTCCACACACATCCGGAATGTGGGTGCCTTCTGCGCGAGGACCACATTAGCCAACCCACGAGGGGTATTTCACCTCCCGGATATGTTTGATGACGAGGAGCATGGTGACCTCCTTCTTCACAAAGTCCCTCCTCACAGCTGAAAGGAACCTTCTCCTATGCTTGACGGGTGTTGCCGAAGGGTCCACCGCTAGGCGGTGGGTGATAACCCTCCTGTGAATTCCGGGCATGTCCTCTGGGCCCCATGCCATGACGATTGTGTAGGTGCGGAGAGCCTCAGCGATGCCGGTCTTCAGTTCTTCTGGGAGCTTGGCTCCTATCTTCACAACTCTCTCCGGCTTGGCCGGATCGAGCGCAAAGTCTTCCACCTCCCCTGCTGGTTCCGCCCTCGGCCTCTTTTCTTCGTCTTCTACCGTTCCGGTGATGGTATCCACGCGGAGCTCAGTCTTGCTAACCTTGTTTGTTATCTGGAGGTAGCATGCACGTGAAAGTTTTTGGTTCCCCCTCGAGTAGCTGATGCCTTCGGCAGCTGGGAACTTGAGGCAGAGGTGCCTCATGGAGATTATTGCTTCCAAATCCTTGAGGGTGGGGCTGCCGAGGATAATGTTGTGAGCACAGTCAAGGTTGACGACGACGAACTCCACTTCGAGCTTGGCTCTATGAGAGCCGTCGCTGAAGAGAACCGAGAGGGATATAACCCCTTCGGAATTAATGGTGTCCTCGGTGAAGCCGGATAGGGGGGTCCGGATAGACCGAAGGGCTTCTCGCTTCAGATGCAGCTCCCTGAATGTGCTGAGGTACATTACGTTGACAGAGCTGCCGGTGTCAACGTAAGTTCTGTGGATGATAATATTATTGATCTCACTTTGGATCACGAGTGCATCCCTGTGAGGAAGAGAACTCGGGGGGAGATCCGTGTTAGTGAACACAATGGGCTCCTCCCTTGGACGCTTTACGAGGGGCATATGATTGACCTCCCCCATTTAAAGGGATTGTGCCCACTTCCTTTGGCTCACGGAGTCTCCTCCCGTGTTGCCGCCGGTGATCATATGGATGTGGTGCTTCTTCTCTTGAAGATGCTAGTACCTATCTTCCTCGCTGAGGTTCCCAATCTCCCGTGTCTTACCATTCGGATCACCGAGGAGAATGGTGTTTGGGTTGATCCAGGCGTTTGCTTTCGTAGGGGGCCCTTAATGAGGGGAACCCCTAACGAACTGGGACATATGGCCCCTCTCTATCAATTTTTGGATAACAACCTTCAGCTGGTGGCAGTCGTCGGTCCGATGCCCTGGGTGACGGTGGAAACAGAAGTATGGCTCATGGGGATTGATAGCGTACACCTCTTGAGTTGCCCTGGAATCTCAGTCCACTATCCCCTTTCCTCAGCGTAGTCCAGGATGACGCTGATGGGGTGCGTCAAGGGTGTCCGAGGGTGTTCCAAAAGCGTGGGCTGTGCCCAGGCCCTCGGATTGTTTTTGTAACCTCCCCCGAATTTGGCTTGGCCATGCCGGTGGTGATCACCAAAGGGGACTTGCACCTTCGTTGGATGGGGTAGAGCCCCCCCGGATTCCGGTTGTTTTTGCCTTCTGGCTTGTGGGGCTGCTCAGGGTTTCAGCGGTATTTATCTACCTCCTCATCTTCAGTGTACATGTCTCCCCGTTGGAGGGCCCTTATGTAGTCACGGGGTGGTTCAGTGATGAGGCTCTTTGTGAAGTTCCCGGAACGCAGGACCGTCTGCAGGAGGGCCATCAACGTTCTGTCGTCGGCGCCGTCGACTTTGTCCGTCTCCTGTCTCCAGCTTTCCAAGAAATCCCGAAGGGTCTCCTCCTTCTATTGTCTTACCGTTAATAGGTGGGAGTAATGCTTCCTTGACCGGTGCCTTCATGCGAACTGCGTTAGGAAATGTTGCGCGAGTTCTTACCACGAATCAATACTCCCTTTGAGCAACCAGTTGAACCATTCGTGCGCTGGCCCTTCCAAGGTGGAGAGGAACCAACGGCTAAAATATTCATCTGAAGCCCCCATCATCATCATGCTATTTTGGTACCTGCTATAGTGTTCCTAGGGATCAGTCTTCCCTTCATATGGCTTGATGATCTGCCCTCGGTACTTTCCAGGGATATGAGCCGCCAATACCCTTGGGGTAAAAGGCGTCTTCGCGCGAAGTTGGATAACAGGCTCCCCGAGCCCTCGACAAGCTTTTTCTGCATCTCGTCCATCTTTTCTAACATGGCGGCGTACTTGGGATCTGTCTAGGAGGCGGAGGCTGACGTCTGGGCCTGACGGGCCTCCATTTTGTCAAGTTGTCGTTGGAGGGCCTCAATAATGGCATCCCTATGATCCTTCGGGATTGACTCCGCCCCAAGTGATTGTATGCAGGCTGAGTGAGCCTGGTTGATCTGGTGCCTGACGTCATCAGCATGTAGCAGTCCCTTGCCCTTGCCCGAGGGGGACGCCTCTCATCCGCCCTCGAGATGGATCCTCTGCTCTCCTGAGGCCTTTGAAATGCTTTACCACCGAGGCGGGCTTAGACCCCCCGACGATCTGGCGCTCCTTCGAGCCTGTCGATGGCAGAGGTTGGGGGCCTGTCCTTGTTTGCACCGCGCTGGTCCCAGGACTGAACTTCCTGGGATGCGGTGTCCTGAGCAACTACTCCCTCGTTATTCCCGATTCTTGGAACTGGGCTTACGAAGGGGGGCGGAGGTGGTGGGAACGGAATGATGTTCTCCCTAACGTGGGTCTGGGGCGGTACCAAAGCCCCCAAGGCACTAGGGTTCTGGGTGAGCGCGTGGATGAAGGCTGAGAAGGCCGACTGTACATCGATGGTTAGGACCGGAGGACTTATTTGGTTCTCACTTCGGTTCTTTTCTCCGGGTTTCGAGACCGAGACGAGCGTCAGGAGCATTCTTCTGTAGCCGAAGGCGCAGGTCAGCGACGGCCTGCTCCATTTCAACGAGGGCCCCTCCTTCGGGAGCATTATTGGAGACTTCGGCAGTGTTAACTTCACTGAGGCCTAGATTCTTGTCTTCTAGGGTCTTGGATTGACCTCGAGTTCTTCCCATTCTAATGGGTGTTTTTGTATTCCGGGGGGGAGGGTTTCTTACTTGATTGTTCGACCTCTCAACGAGAGCACCAAATGACGGATAGTGTACCCGGGGGGTAGCTTATCCGAGGGATATTATAAGAAATATGAAGAGAGAGGTCAGAGCAATAAGTAAGAGAGAGGGAGAGTAGGTGTTTATCATAAACGAGCTCAAGATTTGGATCCTTTACAATGGAGAAGAGGCTAGCTATTTATAGCTGCCATAAATGCGATGTGAATAATGCAAGTACACGTATCGAGTTACTAACGGTGGAGAGTCAACTCAGCTAGGCATAACATGTGGCACCGACATAGCATGTGGCACCGCATTTAATGCGATGGTTGGGCGTGACACCGCATTTAATGCGGTGATTCAGAGCATGTGGAGAGAAGATCCTGTCGAGGAGAGTGCCCTCGGCTACATGCACCAGGGGGCTGCGTGTGCTGAAAGCTATGTTGCCATTTGGGCCTTGGTGGCGTGCTCGGGACGTACGTAGATGGGGAGGACCTCATGTGCTGAATGACGTACGTTCTCAGAGGGCCGTAATGTGGTGAAAGACGTACGTCCCCAAAGGGCCGTCATGTGGTAAAGGACGTACATCTCCAAAGGGCCGTCCTGTGGTGAAGGACGTACGTCCCCACAGGGCCGCATGTGGTGAAGGACGTATGTCTCCAAAGGGTCGTTCTGTGGTGAAGGACGTACGTCCCCAAAGGGCCATATGTAGCTGTAGCTCTTCATGTATTAGAGGTCGTACGTACCTAGGGCTCTTCATGTGTTAGAGGCCATACGTACCCAAGTCTCTTCATGTGTTAGAGGCCGTACGTACCCAAGACTCTTCATGTGTTAGAGGCCGTACGTACCCAAGACTCTTCATGTGTTAGAGGTCGTACGTACCCAAGGCTCTTCATGTGCAGGAGGACGTACGTACCCAAAAGGCAGTCATGTGCTGA